>CM068957.1:7550150-7566217 GCA_035128595.1 Eptatretus atami | reverse complement strand
TTAAACGTTTGCTACGTTTGTACATCATAAATAGATGGCCCTTAATTAATTCCAAGACCTGTCAGTAAAGTGACATTCTTTGGGTTTTTAAGTGAGGTGCCTCACACAGGTTACGCGACCGGTCATATGGTGCCTTCATATTGGAGGTGAAGCTCCGGGTCATGACGTCCAACCTGCTTACTCCCGCTGTGCCACGCTTCCTCGAGTGCAACAAGGACCATTGCAAGCCGTACTTGCCCAGGTACATGGATGGCCTTTAAAATCCAGCGGTTAAATCAGTAATTCCTTTGATCTGATGTATCATTCTCTCTGACCAATGTCTTCACACAGGTATCACAGTAGTAATTTGGGACCAGCCATAATTGCTCTTATTATTTATTTATTTATTTTTATTTACTTACTAATTTTGTTAATTCACCACGATGAGTCTTGACACCTGTGTTATAAAAAAAGACTTTCAAATCACATTCACGCCTCGTAGTGCCTTGAAGAGAGCACAGAATCAAACAAATGATTAAATATATAGTATACAAACAGGAAATAGAAAACAACACAGACTTTTGTAAGACTTGCTCAACTTTATGTAAGAAGACTGATAAACAGAGCAAGCAGATTTCCTTATCACAAACTTCATGACATTTAAAAGACGTTGTGGCCTAAATTTGCTATGGATCTACAGCTTAGCAAATATAAATAGTTACAAATTTATCCGTAATAGATCTGCCGCCCAGCAAGGTCGTGAGAGATGCCCCCTAAAAAAGCGTGTATGACGTCATTGGTGTAAAGACTGATGACATCACCAGTTTACGACACTGGCGGTCATAATCCAGTGAACAACAAAACCCGATAAACGAAATCACGTCGTTTGTCATGGGTTAAAGACCCGTGGAAACATTCGAGAAATCCAGAAAGTTATTTATTACCTTTTTTTGATACACTGTCGAGGCTCGTAAGAGACTACACAAACGCAAGACAAGGAGGGCAGAGAGGAAGGACAAAACAGTGGAACAGAGACATGAGATCTGTGCAAGGAGAGGGATGGGGCTGGAACACGGGGTATACAAGGTATACAAGGACACCGCAGGGACTTTCAGAAGAAGCAGGGAATCTTGAAAGGTGGGTTGTGATTAATGGGAGATAACGTTATAGATTGGGATGTTTGATGGGAAAAGTTGTAAAACTGCTTTTTGAAGACCTGGAGGAAGAATGGGATTGAAACAGGATGAGAAGAGTTTATTCCAAAGGTGGAAAAAGAGAATGAAAGATGAAGGTGAGCAGTGATTCGTGATTTTGGATGTTCAGACGGGGGTTGCTGGCGCGACATTTGAGCACCCGTGGAAAATATGGCGGACATCTCAGAACAGAGTAAGGGGGGCGAGCCGGATAGGAGACGGTAGAAAAAGAAAGACCACCGACCTTGCTGCGGTAGAGAGGAGAACCCAAAGACCAAGACTCAGCCTCATCGCGGGAATACCAATGATCCGAAAAGCCTTGTTTCCACAGCGTGAACGGAGAAAGTGGGAAGCAGGAGCACCAGCCCAGAGAGAGAGCAGTACTCCATAAAGTGCGGACGAAAGCTTTGTAGTTGGTTAGGAGCTCAGGTGCCGAGGAAGGACTTTCACGATGGAGGATTCCCAATCGGCGACTGGCTTTGGAGGCCAGGTTGGAAATTGGCTTTCCCAGGAAAGATCAGGCAGATCGTGAGACCCAGAAGCTTGAATGAAAGACTTCTTTGAGTTGAACGCTTAAACGCTGAAACATTGAAATTTTTTTTTTAAAAAAGTTACTTTTTAGTTGAAACGTATTTTGTTTTTGTTATGACAATGGAGTACGAGTGACGTTACGTGTAGGCACACACGGCACATTGGTTATTTACATTTTCGTGTGTGCGTCGTCGTGTGGTTGGAAACGGAATGACATAAAGCAATATTGATACGAAAGAGTGTATACGCATGTTGGCTGTGTGTTCTCTCAGTTTTTTTCCTTCCCCCGCAATTCTCTTCTCTTCTCTTCTTTCTTTTCTCTCCCCCAAACAGATAAGAAATGTCTCGGTTGGTTGTTCCTTCCTACCTGTGCTGTTTTTCCTTTTGTCACAACAATACGGTGTTATGCTCGGTTAGCGTCGAGGTAGAGATATTGCGAGACTTATCGCAGATTACCGGTTTGCTGAGTTTTCTGTGAAATATTTCATCATTTGTAAAACATTGCAAAATCTCCCACTTTGAAGTTTCAGAAACGTGTCACGGGTCTACTTCTGACACCTGCACGAGCTCCACGGGTCACCACTACCAGCCACGAATGCCGTCCGAGCCGCTTAATTCCTGCCCGTGTCTGACCGACTCAGCTCTGGGTCGCACGGTGTATTGCGGCCGCGTGGAACAGCCGTCTTTGCATGTCACCGCAATGGTTCCCACAGCGTCAGCTTTGTGGCTCTTGACTCCGCAGCTCGCCCACGTCATACCGTCCTTACCAAGAGAACCTACGGCTGACCGTATGCATTGACCAATTGTCGATCGTCGGTCAGTTGGTGTTTAATGACTGTGCTTATGGATTGGCACCATGCGACACCATTGAAATTGCTGCTTCGTTGAGAGCGGCCATACAATGATGTCAAAGTGCAATATATCAAGCAGACCTTTTTTATTCTCACCACAGCACATTGTTGTATTACCTCATCACAAGTAATACAATAGGCCCTTTACTCTCGACACCCTCTATGAAGGACCTTTCGCTCGTTAAAAGGCCGACATGGCTGTGTTGTTGAGAGCATGCCGATTTGTGATTAAATAATCTCTTAAAACTTGATCCATCCTCAGGAAAACCATTTTATATATCTATTAACCTATTAAGCCTAAATGGACACCTTGTTGTTGTTATGCAACTGCATATACTGCAGCACTTCCTTGCTGGTTTGCAACCCCGTGAGCAATGTTTACTCTAAATGTTGATTGAAACGTTTTTATGCTGAATACACAACTTAATTGAAGAAAAAGATTTGCTAATAAAGCTTTCTTAAACAAGCGTAAATGGTGGGTTTTTATTTTTAATACGTTTCTGTGACGAAGTCGTTGGAGGCATTACGTTTTTGGTGTCCGTCCGTTCCATGCGTGTGAATGGTTTTACTGGGTAGATGCCGTTCGAAGAACAGAGAGCTATAGCGATACCCCCGCGTGAGCTCATCATCAGTGTCAGCTGGCGTGAAAATGTTAAATTTTTGGTGCAATTATTTTTCCTTTCTAATGTTTTACTTTACCAACTATTTTTATACGCCCGATATATATATATCGGGCGTATAATGTATACCTGTCCTCCTCCGTCCGTCCGTTCCTGTCCGCACTCTAACTTCCAACGTTTTCAACTTTCACGTTTCATACGTCGTCTAAGTGCGTTGCCATGGCAAAAAAGATGCTGTTTTCCATGTAGTAGCACAATTCTGTATATACTTTCTTTTCGTACAGTATATTGTGCTCACTTGCGCTCTTGTTACTGATTACAATTATACAAATACATATAGCTTTAAAATTATTTGATCAGACTTCACTGCAATGCTTTATAAAAAATATAATTATTAGACGAGTCTTTAAAAACGATAAATGTATAAACAGGCGAGTATTGGGTGGCTTGACACCAACTCTGGTTGTTTCCGCGATAACTGATCAAGTCATAGTGGTACAAGTATGTATAATGATGCAAACAGAACCGATGAGATTCTGCACCAAGAGGTCAAAGGTCCGTGAGGTGAAAATTCTGTAACTGCGTCAACTTGTGAACCAGTGCTGGTAATCTAATATATATATATATGTTGCGGGCGGTTGAGAAACACTAGGTGGGAAAGCTACGTCAATTCTCACCAGACTCCCGGAATGTGTAGGCCGTTGCTCACAGATAATTCCGTGATGCGGCAGGTCGCTTAACCGACCATGGACGCCAATACCTCAACCGTGGCTAGGGTCCTCCTGTCTAGAATCAAGTTACCTAATAACCACGCGGTTCGACTACCGGGGAACCACACCCTGGTACCCTTGCCCGAACCGGATCACTTCCAACTACCGATACCTTTCCGGATCAGATGCAGTCGAGCGGCACTGCCAAGACATACCGGCTAGAAGAACGGATTATCGGAATAAAGACCCGGCTAAACTCAGATCGAACCATGCTGGACCAATGGAGGAAAAGACAAAGACGAGCTGGGAACATTTCTACAATTATTTATTTACAATAAGGGAAAAGAGTGGCACAACAAAAGTTTATTGGTATGTAATGCAGGGAAAGATGAGACAGGTGTGTGCGAAATTTTACAAGCAACTTACAAAAGTGACACAGTGCAGACTGACGCGAGATTAATAAAAGCAACAATTACAACAATGAAGATCTTATACAGGCTTATCTAACGGACAGCGCCAACACACTCAGACAAATGACAAAAAAACCCAATGAAAATAAAAGGACCTTTTGCAGCCAGGAGAGGGATGGAGGTCACAGTTTTTGGTACCTGAGCGTTTCGGGGGAAGGGATGCTCCGTGTGCGGCACCCGACAAAAGCTGTGCAGTTCGGTCCACAGCCGCACTGTGGTAATCGTGTCTGCGGAGTCCAAAGAGCGAGAGATGAGCAGTAGGCGGACCAATAAGAGGCTTGGTCGAGGTCGTCGGCGAGACCAGTACAGTAGGCGGGCCGTCGAGGAGAGACGTAGCAGAGCCAGGCAGCAGGAACACTTTCACAACAATTCTCTTCAACCTCTCCAACTTGCAATTCTCTTCAACGCCAAAAACAACTCACAATTTAACTCGACCTCTCCACGACCCGCAAAACCAACTCGACACAACTCTGAGGATTGCTCCGTACTTTATAGATCACAAACTCGGGGAGGAGCCATGGCGAAAAACGACGTCATCGTCCGACCGAGCATTCCGATTGGACGGCCTTCATGTGGTCCGCCCTTCTGGGCTGGTTTCGCCAGACGCTAGTTTGGCCCGCCCACCTGGGTGCAAACGAACGATTTCACCGCCCACGTCTGGTTTAGAGTAGACGGTGGATACTCAAAGCGCAGTCTACTCCATGCACGTTGCGATTTTGCCTCAGAACGATCGTGAGGTACCGTGGGTTGGTCGTGATTTTGCCTCAGAAATGAAAGGTGACATAAAATAAACGGGAAAATGATTAATAACCTAACTAAAGCCCATCGCAACGCACCCCCGTGTCTTCCCACTACATAAGGAAGATCTAACTACACGTAATTTATGAATAACTGACTCGGGACAATGGTATGTTGTATGCATACGGTTCCGAGAACCGTAACATATATATATATATATATAATTGCAAAGGTGAACCAATTAGATTTCAGCATCAAAAGGTCAGAGTCATGTCAATAAAAAATGATACTTGAACAGACGAAGGATTGTAATCAAACTTGGTACAAGTATGTATAAAACCTCCGTTCAGTGCGTCAGCCATGATGATTACTTGTTACTAAAAGGTCAAGGGTCAGAGGTCAAATTAAAACTCCTGTTAATATGTTGCGGGCCGGCGTGGCCGCAGCACGACCACCAGATGAAGCAGTAGAGTCGGCTCGACCGATCGCCCGGAATTTAGATCGTACCTTTTCGGAAAAGTATGGTCCCTTTCACCGTGACGGGTCAATATTCTACCACGTGGTACAGGGTATTCGCCAATTTTTCAAAATACCTAGAGACCACGTGGCATTTAACGAGTCTCCATACCCTCGACGGCACCCATACGGTACGAGCCGCTTGGCGTACTCAAACCCGTGTGCGATCCGAGCGTTGATCGCCAAGAATCCGTCGTCCCAAATATCTCGTTACAGCGGCAACAGCCTGGCTAATTCCCACACGCAGCACGCAAGCCAAGGAGAAAAGACAACGAGCGATACTATTTCACAGAATGGGATATTATTTACAATGGGAATGAGGGAGCACATAAGGGCAGAGTTAAACCGATTAATTAAGGCATGTATGACAAGCAAAAAGCACTTATACCATTCCCTACTTATCGACTGCACCACAAACACCACACGCACCCACACCCAAAGAATCGGACCAAAATGGTCTTTATTGAGGCCTATCTCGGACCTGTCCGCCTCGTGTCTTCAAGGACAGTCCTCGGGGCAGGACTAGACCCCAGCACGATCAGACGTCCAAACACCCTCATGACCGGGCTCCGGCGACCGAGTCGGCAGGGCGAAGAAGACCATCTCCGTGCGCAGACGCTTTGCACTCCACCCCTTGCCAGATGTTCACTCTTGCCAACTCTCAGAACCAGAACCCGTCCGACCCAGAACCGCACTTCCGCCAGGACCAGAAAACCACGACATCGCTGACCGACCATAATTATACCCCCCCCCCTCTTCAGAGTGGGGGGCGCCTCCCCGACCCTCCCTCTCTCAACCTGTTTTGGCCGCAAAATCGCTCTTCGTCTCTCTCACGGCCAAAACGCGGCAAGCTCTTGATTGGCCCGGGCATGGTGAGTCACCCGGAGCCCTTTCCTCCTGTCACGGATCCAATTGGCCGGCACGACGTCACTCAATCTTGTTTCAGCGATGTAGACCGCGCGCTGGCTCTTCTCTTGTAACCCGCCACCATACGTCGCCAGACGACGTGAGCGAAGCAATGTGAAGTGATGTGTTGTTGGTCGGCGATGTGTTGTGGAAAAATAAACGAAAAAAAACCGACTATTAAAAAACCCACACCCTAGAACTAAACCATTAACTAGGTGGGACCAACTGGCAACACTACTACGATATAACTATCATAAGACCTATTGTGGCTATGCTTTGGGTGTGTGCGTGTGTGTGTTTGTGGTGCCAGTCAGATAAGTAGGGAATGGTATAAGTGCTTTTTGCTTGTACATACATGCCTTAATTAATCGGTTTAACTCTGCCCTTATGTGCTCCCCTCATTCCCCCATTGTAAATAAATATCCCCATTTGTGAAATGTATCTGCTCGTTCGTGTCTTTTCCTCCATTGGCTTAGCGTGCTGCGTGTTGGGAAATTAGCCAGGCTGTTGCCGCTGTAACGAGATATTTGGGACCGACGGATCTTGGCGATCAAACCGCTCGGATCGCACACGGTTTGAGTACGCCAAGCGGCTCGTACCGTATGGGTGCCGTCGAGGGTATGGAGACTCGGTAAATTGCCACGTGGTCTCTAGGTATTTTGAAAATTGGCGAATAACCCTGTACCACGTGGTAGAAATATTGACCCGTCACGGTCCGAAAGGGACCCATACTTTTCCGAAAAGGTACGATCTAAATTCCGGGCGATCGGTCGAGCCGACTCTACTGCTTCATCTGGTGGTCGTGCTCGCGGCCGACGCCCGGCCCCGCAACAATATTAACAGGAGTTTTAATTTGACCTCTGACCCTTGACCTTTTAGTAACAAGTAATCTATCATGGCTGGACGCACTGACGGAGGTTTTATACATACTTGTACCAAGTTTGATTACAATCCCTTCGTCTGTCTCAAGTATCATATTTTTATCTGACATGACCTCTGACCTTTTGATGCTGAAATCTAATTGGTTCACCTTTGCAATGTATATATATATATTGTTACGGTTCTCGGAACCGTATGCATACAACATACCATTGTCCCGAGTCAGTTATTCCATAAATATACGTGTAGTTAGATCCCTTCCTTATGTAGTGGGAAGACACGGGGGTGCGTTGCGGGGGTTGCGATGGGGCTTAGTTACTAGGCGTTATTAATAGAAGAAGTCATATTCGCCGGCCGTTGATGTTATCCCCACTGGGGGCACATTCAGCAGGCAGTGCTAGATCTTGCATCTGTTTTGAGGCTGTGGTTGATGCCTGTTTCATTTTCATTTCTGAGGCAGCAAATCCACGACAACGCCACGGTACCCTCCCAACCGATCGCTCTCTGAGCAGAAATCGCCAAGTGCACCATGGAGTAGACCCTGCGCTTTGAGTAATTCCACCGCTACGTCTAAACCCAGACTGGCGGTGTAATCACGTTCGTGTTGCACCCAGGTGGCGGGGCCAAATAGCGCTGGCCGTATATACCCCGCCCAGAAGGCGGACAACATGAAGGCCCGGTACAATCGGAATGCTCGGAGTCGGACGATGACGTCGGTTTTCCCGGCATGGTCCTCACCCGAGTTTAGTGATTCTATTAAAGTACGGAGCAATCCCTCAAGTTGTGTCGATTGGTTTTGCGGGTCGGTTGGAGACGTGATCGTTAGAATTAATTGTGAGTTTGTTTTTGGCGTTCGAAGAGAGAATGCAGAGTTGAGAGGTTTGAAGAATTTGTTGTGAAAGTGTGTCCCGCGGCCTGGCTCTGCCTAACGTCTCGTCCTCGCGGCCTCGCTACTGTACTGGTACCTCGCCCCAACGAACTCATTCACCAAGCGTCTTATCTGGGTTCCTGCCTAGCGCTCATTGCCTTCGCCCTCTTTTGGACTCCGCTCAGACAGTAACGATTACCACACGTGCGGCTCTGTGGACCGAACTGCATCAGCTTTTGTCGGTGCCGCACCACGGAGCATCCTCCCACCGAAACGCTCAGTACCAAAAACTGTGACCTCAACTCCCTCCCTCCCCGCTGCAAAGGTCCCTTTTAGTTTTCATTGGGTTAGTTTGTCCTGATGTGTTGAGCGCCGTGTCCGTTAGATAAGCCCTGTATATAAGATTTCTTCATTGTTGTTATATTGTTGCTTTATTAATCTCTGCTGTCAATGTCTGCACTGGTGTCGCTACTGTTGTAAGGTTGCTTGGGTAAAATTCCTGCGACGCGACACCTGTCTCACCTTTCCGCCTGCAATTACAACCAAGAATAAAGCCTTTTGTTGTGCCACAGCTCCTTTTCTCCGCACGATTGTAAAGTAATAAATAAATTGTTAGAAATGTTCCCAGCTCTCTTTGGTCTTGTTTCCATTGGTTCCATGAATGGTGTCGGAACTGAGTTATTAGCCGTCTTTAATTCCCGAAATGGAGGGTTGCCGTTCCTCTATGGCCGGAATGTCCTTGGCAAAGTGCGCTCGAACTTAGCTGCATCTGATCGCGGAAAGGTAGTGCGGTAGTTGGGATGAGTGATCCGGTTCGGGCTAGAGGCGTACCGAGGGTGGTCCCCCGGTAGTCGAAACCGCGTGGGTAATTAGGTACTTGATTCTAGACAGGAGGACCTAACGACACGCGGTTGAGGTATTGGCGTCCTGGTCGGTGGGTAAGCGACTGGCCGCATCAACAGAATCTATCTTGTGAGCAAACGGCTCTATCAATTTCCTGGGAGTCTGTGAGAATTGACGTAGCTTTCCCCCAGCCTAGTGTCTTTCACAGCCGACCCGGGCCGGTAGGGGACCTGGGCAACAATATATATATATCGATAGATTGTTACCACACTGGCTTCACAATTGACCGCAGTTACAGAATTCAACTCACGGGAGCCGTTGACCTCGTTGGTGCAAAATCTCATCGTCAACTGTTATGCATCATTAGTTAAGTTACTTGCGTACCACGTAATGACTTGAATCACTTAAAACCATTCTTAGTTTATGCCGGCAGAAATCAACCAAGTTGGGCAAAGTCCACCCAAAATACTTTCGCGCTGTTTATAACATTTATCGTTTAAAAAGAACTCGTGCTAATAATAATATTTTTTTAATAAAGATTGCAGTGAGTCTGAATCCAAATAATTTTAAAGCAATAATGTATTGTATATTGTAATCAGTAACAAGAGCGCAAGTGAGCAAATATACGTACGCTCCGAAAACAAAAGGTATAAGTACAGAAATTGTGCTACTTACATGAAAACAGCATCCTGGCTTGCCATGTGCAAACCACTTTAGATGACGAACGTATGTCACGAACACAGTCCGTCTCCCACAGTCTGTACTAGGTACCAAATATGAAACTGAAAGTTGAAAACTTTGGGAGTTTTAAGTGCGGACACGGAAACGGACGGACGACCCCGGACAGTAATCATCATTAAAGCCCCGATATATATATCGGGGCGTATAAAAAAATAGTGTGGTAGATAAATACATAGAAAGGAAAAAATAACTTGCAGGCCAAAAGTTAACAATTTTCAACGCTCGACATGCTGACGCTGACGGCCACGCCGGGGGTAATCCGGCTATACTCTCCGTTTTCGAACAGCTATCTAACCACAACTAAAAAACCATTCACTAAGACGCATGGACGGACCGGACACACAAAAAACGTAATGCCTCAAACGACTTCCGTCACATGAAACGTAATTAAAAATAAAAAAACCCCACCTATTTACGTCCTTGTTTAAGAAAGCTTTACATTAAGCCAAATCTTTTTCTTCAAATAAGTTGGTAACTCAGCATGAAAAACGTTTCAATCCAAACATTTCAACGAGTAAACATTGCCTCCAGGGGTGCAAACCCAGCAAGGAAGTTCTGCATATATGCCAGTGGCATAACAACAAACAAGGTGTCCATTTAGGCTAAATAGGGTTTAATAGATAATAAAAAAATGGTTTTCCTGAGGATGGATCAATTTAGAGAATTATAGATTAATCACAAATCGCATGCTCCTCAACAACACAGCCATGTCGGCCTTTTAACGAGCGAAAGGTCCTTCATAGAGGGTGTCCGAGAGTAACAAGCTATTGTATAACCTTGTGTGAGTAAACAAATGTCCGTTGTGAGAATAAAAAAAGGTCTGCTGATATATTGCAGCCTTGACCATCATGTATGGCCGCCTCAAACGAAGCAAAGCATTTCATGGTCTCCATGGCTCCTAATCCAAAACAGTCATATAAACACCCATAACTGACCGACGAATGACCCAATGGCTCAATGCCAGTAACGGTCAGCCCGGTAGGTCTCGTGGTAATGGACGGTATGACGTGGCGAGCTGCGGATTCCAGGAGCTCGACAAAGCTGACGCGTGTGAACCATTGCGGACTATGCAAAGACCGTGGCGTTCCACCCGGCCCGCAATACACCGTCAGCCCAGGAGCTAAGTCGCGCAACACGGGCAGAATTAAAGCGGCTCGGACGGCATTCGTGGCTGGTAGTGGTGACGCCGTGGAGCGCGTGCAGGTCAAGAAGTAGACCGTTGACACTTCTGAAACATTCATAGTCGGGAGATTTTGCAATGCTTTACAAATGATGAAAATAATTTAGCAAGAAAACCAGCAAACCGGTTAATTGCGCCCGATCAGTCTCCGCAAAGTAGTCTAACTCGACGCTTAACCGACGCATAAACCGTAATGCTTGTTGTGACAAAAGGAAAAACAGCACAGGTAGGAAGGAAACAACCACCGAGACATTTCTTCTTTGTTTGGGGGAGAGAAAAAAGAAAGAAGAGAAAGAAGATGCGGGGAAAGTGAAGAAAAACAAGACAAGATGAAGAAGAATGCACCAACGCAGGCACATCACACACACACACACACACAACACCACACACACACACACACACACACACGCAATGCAAGTAGATTTACACTAAGGAAATTTAAGTGTAACTTCTTTCCCGGAATGCAATATTGCTTGTATATCACCCGTTTCCAACCACAGCTACGACCGACGCACACACGTAATGCTAAGATAACCAATTGCCTTGTGCTACACGTAACGCACTCTATCCATTGTTCAATAACAAAAAATCAAAATACGTTCAAACTAAATAAAAATGTTTTAAAAAAAAACTTTAAGATGTTCAAGCGTTGAAGCGTTTCAACTTGCAAAAAAGTCCTTCATTCAAGCTCTGGGTCTCACGACTGCCCTGATCTTTCCTGGAAAGCCACATAGCAACCTGGCCTCCAGAGCATCCGCCGATGTGGAACCTCGCATGCGTGGCAAAGTCCTTCCTCGGCCAACCTGAGCTCCTAACCGACATACAAAGATTTCGTCTGCACCTTATGATAGCTGCTTCTCTCCTCTGGCTGTGCTGCCTGCTTCCACCCTTCTCGCCGCTCACCGCTGTGGAACCAAGGCTTTTCCCGATCATTGGTATCTCCCGGCGATGAGGCTGATCTGTCATTTGGTCTCGCACGTCTCTCACGGCAGCGTCCGGTGTCTGTCTGATTTCTCCGTCTCCTATCCGCTCCGCCCCCTTCTTCTTCTGAGATGTCCCCGCAATATTTCAAAACAGGTGCTCGACAATGTCCGCCAACCCCCTTCTGTAAAGACTAACCAAAATCACGAACTCACTGGCTCACGTTTCATCTTTCATTCCGCTTCCCCTGGAATAATAACTCTCTCATCCTGTCAAATCTCATTCTTCCCCTCCAGGCTGCAAACAACACAGTCACAACCACCGTCTATCTAGTCCCCCATCCAATAACCACGATCTCTCTAACCCCCCATTAATCACCTCTTTCAAAAATTCCTGCCTCTCCTTCGCTGAAAGTCCCTGCGGTGTCCCATGTGTTATACCTGTATAACCCCGTGTTCGCCAGCCCCATCCCTCTCCGCCTTGCAACAATCTCATGTCTCTGTCCCCACTGTTTTGTCCTCCCTCTCCTGCAACTTCCTTGTCTTGCGTTTTGTGTTAGCCTCTTAAACGAGCTCGACAGTGTATGCAAAAAAAAGGTAATAATTAAAACTTCTGGATTCTCAGAAAATGTTGTTCCACGGTCTTTAACCCAATGCAACAGACCGTGATTCGTATTAATCGGGTTTTGTTGTTCACTGGATTTGAACCGGCTCAGTTCGTATAACTGTGTTCAATCAGTCTTACGCACCAATGACTTCACTCACACGCTCCTTTTAGGGGGCAGTCTCTCACGTACCCCTTGCTGGCGGGAGATCGTATTACGGAGTAATTTAACATTTATATTTGCTAACTGTTAGATCCATAGCAAAATTTATGGCCACAACGTCCCTTTAAATGTCGATGAAGTTTGTGAAATAAGTGAGAATCTGCTGCTTCTGCTTTATGCAGTCTTCCTGAACATACAAGTTTGAGCAAGTCCTACAAAAAGTCTGTGTGTTTTTCTATTTCCTGTTTGTATACTATATATTAACTCATCTTCGTTGCATTCCTGTGCTCTCTTCAAGGTCACTACAGCGTGAAGGTGCATTTGAAAGTCTTTTTTTTTAATACACAGGGTCAAGCACTCATCGTGGTGAATAAACAAATATTGAGTAAGTAGTAATAACAAATAAATAAATATATAACTGAGCAAATTTGGCTGCGTCCCAAATTACATACTGGACTACCCTGGTGAAGAACATTGGTCAAGAGAATGATTATCATCAGATCTAAGGAATACTGATTTAACGACTGATTTTAAAGGCCATCCATGTACCTTGGGTCAAAGTACGGCCTTGACATGTCCTGTTGCACTCCGAAGGAAGGTGCACAGCGGAGTAAGCAGGTTGGACGTCATGACCCGAGCTTCACCTCCAATCATGAAAGGCACCCATATGACCCGGGTCGCGGTAACCGTGTGAGGACAACCCAACTTAAAACCCCAAGAATGTCACTTATGACAGTCATGGACATAAATCAGGGCCATGTATTTATGATGTAAACAAACGTAGCAAAACGTTTAACCCACCCACCCCCCCCTCACCTCCCCCTCCATGTGGCATACACGTCCTCCCTGTCTCTCTCTTGTCGTACAATCGTCTGCTACGAGAATCTGTTTTTCCTCCTCTTTACTCCTTCAAACCATTCTCACCTTTCTTCCTGCTTTTTCAACTTCATATTTCAATTTCACTCCTCTCACCCCCATTTTCCTTCTAAAAAACCCCCCTCCCACACCCCGTTATATACGCACCAGGTGCACAATGTGTAAGGGCCATTGCCCCTCACACTGTCCGCGCCAATAAATATCCTAACGATTGCTGATTAAATAAGGCCAATTAATACCGTGGGAGAACAAGTATTTGTACACTGCCGCCCGATTTGCAGTTTTCCACTTACCAAAGCAGTAAGAGTTCTGTAATTTTTATCAATAGGTACACTTCAAACTGTGAAGACGGAATCTAAAAACAAAAATCCTGAAAAATGCACATTGGTATATGATGTTTAAATAAATTAATTGCATATAAGTTGCATGAAATAATATTGAACATAGAAAAAGCAGAACTTAATATTGGTACATTATGAAACCTTTGTTGCAAAATTAACAAGAAGTAACCGTTTCGCGATAGTTCTTACCAGGTTTGCACAGAACTGCAGCATGGATTTATGGGCCCACCCTCCATACAGATCTCTCGCAAAACCTTCAGCTTCGGGCGTCGCTGGGACCAACACAGACTTTCAGCTCCTCCAAAGATTGCTATTGGGTTCAGGTTGAGAACGCGAGGCACACTCCAGACCCTTGAGATCTTCTTTACGGAGCCACTCCTAAGTTCCCGGCTGTGTGTTCGGGTCGTTGTCAATCTGGAAGAACCCACCACGCCCCATCTTCAAAGTGCCTGTTGAGGGAAAGGAGGTTGTGCCAAAGATCTCACATACATGGCCCCATCCACATCCCCTCAATTACGGTCAGTCGCCTGGTCCCCTTGCAAAAAGCCATCCCAAGAGAAATATGTTTCCACCTCCATGCTCACGGTGGATGTGTTCTTTGGGTTGACTCACCTTCTTACTCTTCCAAACACGGCGAGTGGAGTTTAAACCAAAAAAAGCCTCGATTTGTTCTCATTAACCACATGTACCCTTACTCCCATCTCCTCCTCTTGATCATCCAGATGGCATTGGCAAACTTCAAGACGGGCCTGGCACATGCGCTGGCTTGAGCAGAAGGGACCTGCGATGCGCAGGATTAATCCAGACGGCGTAAGTGTGGTTACTTAATGGTTTCTTGAAAACTGTGGTCCCAGCCTCTCTCACGTCATGCCGACCAGTCCGCTGTGTAGTTTGGCGAATCCCTCACCTTCATGATCATGAGGCTCCACAGTGAGATCTTGCATGGAGCCCCAATCGAGGAAAGATTGACGCTTATCGTTGAACTTCTTGCCATTTCTAATAATTGCGCCAACAGTTTCTTCTCAACAATGCGCTTCGCCTATTGTCGCCTTAAGCCCATCCCATGCCTTGTCAAGTCTAACAATTCGTTGTCCTGATGTCTTAGACACCATCTCTGTCTTGCCCATTGGTGAGAGGTGGAGTCTGATGAATTTAGTGACAGCTGTCTTTTATGCAGATAAACGGAGGTTCAACAGGGCAGTTAATACAGGAAGATGAAGAATGGGAGGGCTCTTAAAGACCAAACAAACGGTCTGTGGACCGGAATTCTTCCTGTTGGTGATGTATCAAGATACTTATTTCAGCATATAAAATGCAAATTAATTATTTTAAAATCATTACAATGTGATTTTCCAAAGGATTTTTGTTTTAGATCCGTAACTTTCAACAGTTGAAGTGTACCTATGATAAAAATTACAAGACCCTCTACGCTTTGACATTGGAAAACCTGCAAAATCGGCAAGTTGTAAGTCAAATACTGTTCTCCCCCACTGTAATGTAATATTTATGTATGTAGTAGTACTACGGACATCTTAAAAATCGTTAAAATAAATAAATAAATAAATGACCGGCTAGCCGGATCTCCACAACAAAATTTGCAAACATGTTGGCATACCAGAGTCAGCTCATCAGTAACATAAAATTTGTTTTAATCCCCCCCCCCCTGCCTGCCAGGGGGAGGAAGATTGGGGGCTGGACGACGGACCGAACTTGCCCAATGCCCCTCACGAGTGGGTGCTTCTCGGTAAGAAATACATTGCCACGAATCCGTTCGAGACTAAATTTCTGTTTTCCCCCAAATTTCAGCAAGCAGCGTTTCAGCTCAATAACTGCGTTCCGATTCACTGAAGCAACCAGCATATTGTGGTCTGAATCTTGTTGAAACCAACTATGGTCAGAATGGCGTCACTATCCTGGCCTGGCTTTGTGCGCAGTGTTTGCACAAATGAGTGGTTAAAAATACCACTGCTGCAGATCTATGTTCGGTTGCCCCGTATTTGAAGAAGGCCGTTGAACAGAGATATGCAAACCACCTGGTCGAATTGTTGGGTAGAAGGCTAGAAACTGCTTCCCAGAACAGCAACCATATCTTTGAGATCAGCAGTGTGAACCTGGTGTCAAGGAACCATCCAGAAGAT
>CM068957.1:7526455-7546541 GCA_035128595.1 Eptatretus atami | reverse complement strand
TCATTGGTATCTCCCGCGATGAGGCTGAGTCTTGTCTTTGGGTCTCTCACTCTCTCACCGCAGGCAGGTCGGTGGTCTTTCTGTTTTCTACCGTCTCCTATCCGGCCTCGCCCCCCCTTACTCTGTCTGAGATGTCCCCCCGCCATTACTTTCCGTCAGGGTGCTCAATGTCCGCCAGCAACCCCTTCTGGTAAAACTACCAAAATCACGAATCACTGCTCACCTTCACTCTTTCATTCCTACCTTTTTTTCCAACTTTGGAAAAACACTCTCCCAACAAAACCCACCCAAAACTCTCACCTCCCCCCCTCCAACCTCCCCCCCCACAAAACTAAACTTCCCCTCACTCTGTGCAATCCCATTCTTCCCTCCAGGTCTTCAAAACAGCAGTTCACAGAGAGTCACCAACCTCGATTATTTTCTGTTCTCCCCATCCATAACACCCGATCCCCTTCTCTACCCCATAAATCCAACACCCCAAAGCCACCTCCTCAAAAAATTCCCTGCCTTCCTTCCTGAAAGTCCCTGCGGTGTCCATCTTGTATACCTTGTATACCCCGTGTTCCCAGCCCCATCCCTCTCCCTTGCACAGATCTCATGTCTCTGTTCCCCACTGTTTTGTCCTTCCCTCTCCTGCCCTCCTTGTCTTGCGTTGTGTGTTAGCTCTCTTACGAGCCTCGACAGTGTATGCAAAAAAAGGTAAATAAATAAAACTTTCTGGATTCTCAGAATGTTGTTCCACGGGTCTTTAACCCATGCAAACGACCGTGATGTCGTATTATCGGGTTTGTTGTTCACTGGATTATGACCGCCAGTATCGTAACTAACTGGTGATGTCATCAGTCTTTACCATCAATGACGTCATGACACGCTCTTTTTAGGGGGCATCTCTCACGACCTTGCTGGGCGGCAGATCTATTACGGATAAATTTGTAACTATTTATATTTGCTAAGCTGTAGATCCATAGCAAATTTAGGCCACAACGTCCCTTTTAAATGTCATGAAGTTTGTGAATAAGTGAAATCTGCTTGCTCTGTTTATCAGTCTTCCTTACATACAAGTTGAGCAAGTCTTACAAAAGTCTGTGTTGTTTTCTATTTCCTGTTTGTATACTATATATTAATCATCTTGTTTGCATTCTGTGCTCTCTTCAAGGCACTACGAGGCGTGAATGGTGATTTGAAAGTCTTTTTTTTATACACAGGTGTCAAGACTCATCGTGGTGAATTAACAAAATTAGTAAGTAAATAAACAAATAAATAAATAAATAACTAAGAGCAATTATGGCTGGTCCCAAATTACTACTGTGACTACCTGTGTGAAGACATTGGTCAAGGAGAATGATACATCAGATCAAGGAATTACTGATTTAACGACTGGATTTTAAAGGCCATCCATGTACCTGGGCAAGTACGGCCTTGGCATGGTCCTTGTTGCACTCGAGGAAGCGTGGCACAGCGGGAGTAAGCAGGTTGGACGTCATGACCCGGAGCTTCACCTCCAATCATGAAAGGCACCCATATGACCGGTCGCGTAACCTGTGTGAGGACAACCTCACTTAAAAACCCCAAAGAATGTCACTTTACTGACAGGTCTATGGACATTAATTAAGGGCCATCTATTTATGATGTAAACAAACGTAGAAAACGTTTCACACCCCCCCCCCACCTCCCCCTCCATGTGGTCTATACACGTTCCTTCCCTTCTCTTCTCTTGTCGTACATGCGTCTGCTACAAATCTGTTTCCTCTCCTTTACTCCTTCAAACCATTCTCCCCTTTCTTCCTCTTTTTCACTTCATATTTCATTTCACTCCTCTCACCCCCATTCCTCTAAAAGACCCCCCTCTCCATCCCCCGGTATATACGCACAGGGTGCACAATGTGAGGGCCATTCCCCTCACACTGTCCGCCCAATAAATATCCTATTGTATTAAATAAGGCAATTATACAGTGGGGGAGAACAAGTATTTGATACACTGCCGATTTTGCAGGTTTTCCCACTTACAAAGCACGTAGAGGTCTGTAATTTTTATTCATAGGTACACTTTCAACTGTGAAGACGGAATCTAAAACAAAAATCCTGAAATCACATTGTATGATTTTTAAATAATTAATTTGCATTATATTGCATGAAATAAGTATTTGATACATCAGAAAAACAGAACTTAATATTTGGTACAGAAACCTTTGTTTGCAATTACAGAGATCAGACGTTTCCTATAGTCTTTACCAGGTTTGCACAGACTGCAGCAGGGATTTTGGCCACTTCTCCATACAGATCTTCTCCAGATCCTTCAGGCTTCGGGGCTGTCGCTGGCAACACAGACTTTCAGCTTCCTCCAAAGATTTTCTATTGGGTTCAGGTCTGGAGACTGGCGAGGCCACTCCAGGACCTTGAGATTCTTCTTACGGAGCCACTCCTTAGTTGCCCTGGCTGTGTGTTTCGGGTCGTTGTCATGCTGGAAGACCCAGCCACGCCCCATCTTCAATGCTCTTGTTGAGGGAAGGAGGTTGTTGGCCAAGATCTCACGATACATGGCCCCATCCATCCTCCCCTCAATACGGTGCAGTCGTCCTGTCCCCTTTGCAGAAAAGCATCCCCAAGAATGATGTTTCCACCTCCATGCTTCACGGTTGGGATGGTGTTCTTGGGGTTGTACTCATCCTTCTTCTTCTTCAAACACGGCGAGTGGAGTTTAAACCAAAAGCTCGATTTTGGTCTCATTAGACCACATGACTTCTCCCATCTTCCTCTGGATCATCCAGATGGTCATTGGCAAACTTCAGACGGGCCTGGACATGCGCTGGCTTGAGCAGAGGGACCTTGCGTGCGCTGCAGGATTTTAATCCATGACGGCGTAGTGTGTTACTTATGGTTTTCTTTTTGATACTGTGGTCCCAGCTCTCTTCACGTCATTGACCAGGTCTGCTGTGTAGTTCTGGGCTGATCCCTCACCTTTCTCATGATCATTGAGGCGCAGGAGATACCCTCGAGGCTTCTACGTCGAGATCTTGAGGTAGCCCCAGATCAGGGAATTGACTGTTATCTTGAATCTTCCATTTCTAATAATTGCGCCAACAATTGCTCCACCAGCGCTTGCTAGTCTAGCCCATCCCAGCCTTGTGCAAGTCTACTTGTCCCTGATGTCCTTAGACAGCTCTCTGGTCTTGCCCATTGTGAGAGGTGGAGTCTGATTGATTGAGTGTGACAGCTGTCTTTTATGCAGATAACGAGTTCAAACAGGTGCAGTAATACACGTAATGAGTGGAGAATGGGAGGGCTTCTTAAAGACAAAACTAACAGGTCTGTGGAGCCGGAATTCTTCCTGGTTGGTAGGTGATCAAATACTTATTTCATGCAATAAAATGCAAATTAATTATTAAAATCATACAATGTGATTTTCAGGATTTTTGTTTTTTAGATTCCGTCTTTCACAGTTGAAGTGTACCTATGATAAAAATTACAGACCTCTACGTGCTTTGTAATTGAAAACCTGCAAAATCGCAGGTATCAAATACTTGTTCTCCCCACTGTATGTATGTATGTATGTATGTATGTATGTACGTACGTACATCTAAAAATCGTTAAAATAAATAAATAAATAAAGACGGCTAGCCGGATCTACACAAAATTTTGCAAACATTGTGGCAGTACCCAGAGTCAGCTCATCAGTACAAAATTTGTTTTTTAATCCCCCCTCCCCCCTGCCTTGCCAGGGGGGAGGAAGATTGGGGCGGACGACGGACGACTTGCCAATGCTCCCTCAACGAGTGGGTGTTTCTCGTGTAAGAAATACATTGCCACGAATCCTGTTCGAGACAAGTTTCTGTTTTCCCCATATATTTCAGCAAGCAGCGTTTCAGCTCAATAACTGCGGTTCCGATTCACGAGCAACCGCATATTGTGGTCTTGAATCTTTTTGAAACCACTATGCAGGAATGGCGTCACTTCCTTGGGCACTGGTTTGTGCGCAGTATTTTGCAAAAGTGATGTAGTTTACAAATACCACTGCTGCAGATGCTATTGTTCGTGGTTGCCCCTCGTATTTGAAGAAGGCCGTTGACAGGAGATATGCAAACCACCTGGTCGAATTGTTGGGTAGAAGGCTAGAAACTGCTTCCCAGACAGCAACCATACTTTGAGATAGCAGGTGGTGTAACCTAGTGTCAAGGAACCTCCAGGAAGATCAGGCCACTCACTACCCGCAGTTCATGCAGGGATTTTAGTTTGTTCATGGTGTTCGCAATGACGTGCTTACTCTTCACGAAGAGCTAACGCTGGCAGACAGGACGTCCAGTTTAATGTCCTTCCGAGGGACTGCGCGCACACTGATAAATCAACCTGCATGTGAAACACCAGGATGACAGTTCATAGCCAGGCTGAGATTTCAACCTTGGCTTAACTGCTCAAAAGTGAGTGCACATACCTCCAAGTTATACTGCCACTACTTTTTCGGGGGGGTTGGCCGGGTAAGACTTTTGGCCAAAGTCTTCCACAAAGTGACTGGCCGGGCCTGACCTATGGTAGAAGGAGATTTGGGCAGCAATTTGTCATTTGTTTAGGGTGCCCATGCTAACTCACCTATTCTTCACAGTAGATGCCGTGTGATCTTTAAGGTCCACCAACTAATGCTAGCAGACAGTACACCCAGCTTAAAGTCAATCTGAGTGACAATCATGCAATACTCCACCTGCGAAGCACCAACGTGACATTTTATAACCGGGTCGGGAGTCAAACCCAGATTGGGCAGCTAAGCGCATAACCTCTGCACCATTCTGTCAGACTAGTGCAGGTTACAAATTATATTTAAAAACTCGAATGGTACCCGGTAGAGCACATTCCTCCACCAGGCTGAAGAGTTTACGTTTTGTATCCCACTAATAGGCTGGATCTGCATCCAGACCGGACCCAAAATCTAATCGGCTTGTTCTTGTCGTCACCTACCAAAATGATCCAGCAAGTTTTGTCATAACCCGTCCATAACTTTTAAAAATATCGTGTCGTTTTTGGCCCTATCCCGCTGGTGAAGAATCATTTAAAGAAGATATATATTTTTTAATTCTCTTCTCCCGATCTTCACCAAAATAGAATCAACTCATCTTCGTCGCACACCAAACCTGCCCACCAAATTTCATCCGAATCCGTGCACAACTTGGCATGTCGTGCTCACAGACAGACGGGTGCAATCATAACCTACGTCCACCTTCGGTGGCGGAGGTACCAAGTGTTGATGTAAATGATCCGATATTGAAATTTATTAGCACCATAGACTATTCAATTGTTTCTAAATAAAATAAAAATGATCTCACATTTCCGTGGTTGGTTGTGCATGATGCATCATTGATGTGTGCAGACTCTCTCCTTGGAACGTTTTGGACAATTGCCTTTTGATTTTCAGCAGTGTTTGGAGCTCGTGAACCCTCTTTCTCCAGAACTTTTGTGGACTAAGAGGTGGGTAGGTATAAAAGAAAGAAAAGCATATCACTTTCCCGCCCCTTTTTATAGATGTCCCGTGATGGGCGGCAATGCGGCATCTTGTACAAAACAATGTGGATAACATGCTGGCGGGTTGGCTCACGATGTGGCAGAGTCGTAATTGCTGAGCGATGTTAACGAGTTGGTAAAATTTCACATGGGGGACAACGATTGGCTGTGTAAAGCACATGACGTTTTGAGAATGCTCAACAAACCGGAGGTGCATCAGGTGGAAGGCAGATGCACCGTCGCTTCGATTCCGGTTGTTCCTCGGAGTTGGTCGTGGCGTTCGGACAAAGACGCAGCATTTTTAAAAACTGCTTCTTTGTGAGCCCTCCATCACAGTCTTCCACTCTGGTATTAAACCTTGAAGCAAAAGCAGGTATTAAACAATGCAGTTACATTTTGCCATTGTTTCAAGTATCTTTGAAAGCTTAAATGTGGTGGGGGGGTGGGTCAAAGGTTTTCCCCAACGATGAAGAACTGCTTCTGCCCCAGTAAAACTTAGCAAAGATGGCTTTTTAATGTCATTTTCAAGCAGTTTTGAATCCCCCCCCCTCCACCCCACCGGTCATTTGGGGAGGAATGTTTTTGGCTTCTGTATTTGTCATAACGGCTGTGGCTCTGCACCCTTTTTGACAATATTGGGTTGTTTTTAATCGTTGTTTGGTGTTGCTTATTCTCGTCCATACGTAGCTTGGTCTTCACACGGTATGGTCTACCTTTTAAAGATCAAGCTTCACCCTGAAGTGTAGTAACTTGGTTTGCTCATGCGATATGACACGTGATCTCCAAAGATTTATAAAGCCGTTGTTTTTGCCTCATCGATTTATAAAGAAAACCCCAAAACCATTTTTTAACAATAATTCACAAGCAATAAAAACAAAGAAGAAAAAATGAGATAAACCTCACATGCAATTGTCCTTGCTCTCACAATCAATCAAATCACTTGATTGGCAGGTAGGCGTCGTTTCCCCCGGGACAGGCGATTCCGTTCCATGTGCTCCCGTACACTGCCCTTGCTCAACCTTCCAAACTGCCGGCACCAGTCCAGGCTCGGCAGAAGCACCGGCAGGCTGAGATGGGTGAGTCTTCTTATCATTCTTCTTCTTTGATTTTTGTGTTGTTTGCGCAGCAGTCGATTCCTTCTCCCTCGGTGAAGTATCATGAGGAACTGCAAACGGTCTCAAGTCAATGCACATCTCCTCAAATAAATTTCCAGGCTAACATTTCACGTCACAATCAATGGTTATCCCCAAATGTGCTCGTGCAGCTCCGCGTACGGGCTATCCTCGAGTGCGTGCTCCACAAGAGAGTGGTAACACGCATCAAGCTTATTTATATATGATTACACAAGTTGCATTTTGGTACCTAATATGTCGATGCTTATGTACACCCACTGTAAGTAAAACCACTGAATTGATCGGAGTCTGTGCAGGTAAAGGGTAAACACACTCCTGTATTTTCTTATCGAGTTCAGATACACATCTAATAAGATTTGCCATCCGTCTTGTCTGTATGTTCGTGTTTTTTGCAAAGACTGCTGGGTCGACAACCACCACGTTTGGCATGCAGACAAAGGATGGTGTTAGATAGGTGATGAACGGTGTTTGGTTTCCGCCAGACGTAGCGCTTTGCAGTCAGGCCAAATAGTTCAATTTTCGTCTCTTCAGGCCACAGAATCTTTTGCCTCTTGCTCTCAGAGTCTTTCACGTGCCTTTTTGCAAACCCCAGGTGTGCTGTCATGTGCCTTTTTCTCAGGAGTGGCTTCTGTCTGGCCACTCTCCCACAAAGTCTAGATTTGCAAAATGCTGCAGAGACTGTTGTCCTTCCAGCAAGTTCTCCCATCTCACCCAAGGAACTCTGTAGTTTTGTCAGTGGTCATTGGGTTCTTGTTCACCTCTCTGACCAAGGTCCTTCTTGCCCAGTTGCTCAGTTTGGTCAGATGGGCCAGCTCTCGGAAGAGTCTGGGTAGTTCCATGTTCTTTTGATTGCCTAATGATGGAGCTCACTGTGCTCTTGGGAACTTTCAACATTAGAAATTGTTTTATACCCTTCCCCAGATCGATGCCTCTTCACAATTCTATCTTGGAGTTCTACGGACAGTTCCTCGGACTTCATGGTGGAGTTTCTGCTTTGACATGCACAGTCAACTCTGGGACGTCATATATATAAAGGTGTGTTTCTTTCTAAATGTCCAATCAATTGAATTGGCCACAGGTGGACTCCAATCAAGTTGTAGACATCTTAAGGATGATCAAAGGAAATTGGATTCACCTGAGCTCAATTTGGAGTGTCATAGTAAAGGGGTTGAATACTTATTGACTCAAGTAATTTCAGATTTGCATTTTAAATTAATTTGTAAAAAAAATTATATAGACACGTTTTCACTTTGTCATCATGGAGTGATGTATTTTGTATACATCGGTGATAATTTTTTTTTAATTTTATCCATTTTTAGCTCACCTGTTCGAAGAACAGAGAGCTATAGCGATACCCCCGGCATGAGTGTCAGCATGATCGTCAGTGTGAGCGTGTGTGAGCGTCAGCGTGAAAATGTTAAAGTTTTTGGTGCAAGTTATTTTGTCCATTCTAATGTTTTTATCTACCACACTATTTTTTATACGCCCAATATATATATATATATATATATATATATCGGGGCATATTAGTGATACCGGTCGTCCGTCCGTCGTCCGTTCCTGTCCGCACTCTAACTCCCAAAGTTTTCAACTTTCACGTTTCATATTGGTACATAGGTACGGACTGTGGAGACGGTGTGTCGTGACATACGTTCGTCATCTAAAGTGGTTGCCATGGCAACCAGGATGCTGTTTTCCATGTGTAGCACAATTCTGTATATACCTTCTTGTTCGGGTGTATATTGTGCTCACTTGCGCTCTTGTTACTGATTACAATATACAAATACATATATTGCTTTAAAATTATTTGGATCGGACTTCACTGCAATGCTTATAAAAAAAATATTAATATTAGACGAGTCTTTTAAAAACGATAAATGTATAAACGGGCGAGCATTGGGTGGCTTTGACACCAACTCTGGTAAATTCAGGCTGTGACACAAAGTGTGAAACAAGTCGAGGGGTGTGAATACTTTCTGAAGGCACCATGTGTTGTGGGTCAGAATTCTGCCACGTCTTGTGTACATAGTATGTAGACTGTCCTTCACCTCTTTAGGCATCTTTTGGTTGATATGAAAAAGCTGGCAGGATGGTGTACAGGTACGCACACTCACCTCTCCGCTGTCTAACCTGGTTTTGAATCTTGACACAGCTATAAACCGTCGTCCCGGTGCTTCGTCAATGTATATGCCGTCCCTCGGATGGACGTTAAACGAGACGCTTCATCTGCCGACAATAGTTTGTGGATGTTCTAGACCCCATGGTCTCCTTTGCGAAGAGTAGGAGAGCGATCACCAGCACCCTGAACAAATTAAATTCCTTCCCTAACCTACAGAAGGCACTGCATAAACAGCACAGCCACACCCTCAGCCAATGATTCTACCCCAAGTGTTGTGCTGCATACGAAAGAAGGAGAAGAAGAAAAAGATTGATATGAGCAAGTCATCCAGTTGAGGGCTCAAGTTGACTGCAATTAATTTTAAAGAACACAAATAGCAGTAGGTACTGCATTATAAAGCATGCATGTCGTTTCAAAAGGACGATCAGCTCCCTACCCTGTACGGCTGCAAACACTAGCTTATGCTTTTATTTTCAGAAATACCTTTTGGCCTGAGACCATGGGTACCTGAGACCTGAGACCATGGGTATCGGCTGTGTAAACTCTAAACCGATTAAGAATATGACATTTTCAATCGACTAACCGACAAACCCAAAATTTGAACCAGAGCGGAGTTTAGGATCGAGTACTTAAAAGTCCAGGTGTTGCGACAAGTTCTCACCGTGAGCATCAGTAAGGCCACTCGGGCCGACCCATTCGAAAGTCGGCCGACGCAGACCACCACTGACGGTATGAGTCTTCCGCAATAGGCCGAGGCTGCTGAGTATGTTGGCAATGTCGTACAGTCGGCGTACTGTGGCTGTAGACAACAGAGAAATGCTTTCAATATCGATCGACAGTCACCCGATTTAAATTCTCCTTATGCCCACCATCATTATTATTAGGATACGTGATAATAAACGGAGGTGTTGTACTTTATTACGTATACATGGGAGCAGATGATATGAGGAAAGAGAGGGGGAAAAGCATCATTGGCAAGCGAATGGGGAGTCAGGAGAGTGGTGGGAGGAATGGCGAGAGAAGGGAAATAAGTTTGGGAGGAAATATGAATAAAGGGACGGGGAGAACGGTGATAGAAGCAACATGCATGGAACACACTGGGGAGGGTGGGGGAGTGGTATTGTCCAAATTCCCGCTGTATTTTGCGTACATCGTGAATATTAAAAAAAGATGCCACCACTTTAAAACTACCAGTTAACGAACACTACCTTTCCATAACATCAATGTTATCATTTGTACAGTGACTAACCATTATATTATGCAAAGTCATCGAGTCCACAACAGATGTTAAGAAGGGTCGAGAGTTCTTGGCCCAACATGCACATGAAACGTGTGCACAAACAAGAGCCACCATTTTGAACATGATCACCCTTTGAACAAATGTATTACTTTCATTATATTTACAGGTAAATGAAAACATTCTTCTTCCTCCTTAGTCGGGCCACAAAATTTTGATCTCCCCTCGTATACTGGTCTTCATTCGGTATTTCCCCACAACGTAGTACCGAAGAGCAGTGAAAGCTGATCAACGCTATTTACCGACAGTTTCAATCCGAGCGTTGTTCTGAGCATCGAGCGTCGATTAGATCTGCACCTCAACATTTGCCTTACTTTTGAATTGCTTTTCATCTTCTGGGCTGCACGGGGAATATTGGTTGATGATGCTGGAAGCCGCTGTATCAAGGTCGATATCCTTTGTGCTGGATGTCAAGAAGAGCATCACAAACCTCTGGCTCAGGGTACGCAGGGACTTCTCTTTACGTCCCCCACGCACTGCACACAGAAAATGAACGAACTGTGTTGTCAGGATGAACGATTCATTGAAAATGATGCACACGGTAGCTCCATTTGTGATTAACTCTCAGGACAAAATCTCTATCATCGTAGTGTGAGGTCCTGGGAGGATGGAGAGAGAAAAAGCACCAATATTCCGTTGGTAGCAGATCAACTCTTCCATCATACTGCACCACACAAGCAGCTCGCGCCTTCCGTCATGTTTGACGGGCATTTCAAGCTGCTGTCTGTTCTTGCTCCTACAACCACAAACTTTGTTTTCATCTTTATCAGGAGCCTTGAGGCACACGTATAAATAGGTGCAAGAGAAAAGGATGCAGCCACCCACAACTTTAAAATTAAGAACTCACAGATGTGTGGAAATCTGTTGCTCAGACACGATCCAGTTTCTGCATTCATAGGATGAGGCTCTTCTGAAGAGTCCGAGGAAGAGCAAGAGCTGGGGTTGCTTTCTTCTTCTGGTGCACCTAACTGCTTGAGGGCCTGCTTCATGGCTTCAGGCCCATGCCAACAGTAACGGTTCTTTGCAACACGGGATAGCAGTGCCAAGCTCTCGAGCACGTTCACCACATCGTATATGCGTCGGCGCTCAACACCTGCACAAACATTGGGGCATCATATATTACTCTGCCCCTCTCATTCTTTCTCTCCCTCTTGTGGCTTTAAATAGGTTCCTTTCACCTTAGGAAGGAAACCTAAGTACATTATTTTGCTAAGATAGAAAAGAAAAACATAGAGTGCACCATTGCTCTGGATTGTCAACAATAATATTCTATAGTATGCATGGTAATATTATATACAACCCAAACTATTATCATAGCCCTTTCTCCCATACCAAGCACACTGGCCATGTTGTCCACGTAGATCTGTCTTCCTGTTGCAGCATCACTTTGACTGGGAAGGTTGCGCAGAAAGCGGAGACTCAGCAGGCCCAGGCTTTTGTCTTTTCGGCTTTGTTGTTGCGAGTATGTCTGAAAATCATCCTGGATGGGTAACGGAGATATGCCAAGTTATAACGTTATGTTTTTACTTGTTAAACCTTCAAATGAGTAACAAACCGTAGTGGCGAGCAAATTGGCAATTAGCAAAGTAGGATTTGGACACAATGTATCTTCAAGAGATTAGCAAACGGTCTTCTGACGAGAGCGTGTCTTTCAATCCATCAATAAGTTATTCGTACTTCTGTGCAGGATTCGCACCTGAGTGATCAGTTGTGCAACAAAATTGCTCTCGAAATCGCACAAGTTAGTTGTGTACAACTGTTTTGTCCACATCATCTGAGCAAGTGTGTTGTTTGACCTTCTTTTCTGAACGTCGTTTACATGAAACGTGAACCACTTCGTCAATTTGGTTATAGTGTCCAGATAGCAACCACACCATAACGTAGCTTGTAAGATAATCCGGAGTCGAGGAACCTCCAACAAGACCAAATCACTCACTACCCGCAGTGCAGGCAGGAACATGTCATTTGTTCCAGGTGCTGATGATAATTCACCTACTCTTCTGATCAGACACCTTGGGGTCTTTAACGTCCCCGTACTAATGCCAGAAGACAAGAAACCCAGTTTAACATCCATCCGAGGGACGGCGCACAGATGTATGTATTGTCCTGCCTGCGAAACACCAGGATGATAGTTTATAGCTCGGCTGAGATTCAAACCCAGGCTCGACAGTTCAGAGGGGAGCGTTCATACCTCCAGACTATCCTACCACCCCCCATCTGAGCAAGTAGTTCCACAGCAAGAATTCCTCGTCGGAAGTATGTGTAGCAATTGAGCTGAGCCTGGTGATGGTGTCACTTCTATATTAAAAAAAAAAAAAACGATTTCACCAATTGGTAATTACTGATGAACGGCTGGCTATTCTTGCTTCCTCATCTGTAGTTTTTTTTTCATGAAATGTTGAATGTAATTATTGTTCTTCATATTATGCACCAGGCTCGATACAGAACATCTTCTGCCAAAGCAGGTTCCTGGTTTGGGTTGCAATCCTGGATAGGTCACCACTCTGAAGCAGACTGGGGAAAGTACACGAATAATTGTAAAAAATATATAAAAAATTCCAGGTAGTGAGAGACTAATAAACGGGAACAAAAACGGTACAAATGAGAACGGCACTCGGTACAGCACGTACCTCCACCAGGCTGAACAGTTCACATTTTGGACCACCCAAAGGCTGGATCTGAACCAAAATCTAATGGGCTTGTTCTCGTCACCTGCCCGACTCATTCACCAAGTTTTGTCATAACTCGTCCACAACTTTTTGAAATATCGTGCTCTATATAGTTTTGGCCCATTCTCTCAATGGTGAAGAATCACTTTTAAAATTATATTTATCCGGATCTTCACCAAAATGTCAACATTTTGTCCTTTTCACAAACCCACCTTCTCCACCAAATTTCGGCCGAATCCATCCACAACTTTTTGAAATAACCTGTCCACAGACAGATGGGTGAAAACGTAACCTCCGTCCACCTTCGGTGGCGGAGATAAAAAAAAATAGCTATATGAAGGAGCAAGAGTGGTTTTGGATTCAGGAATGAAGAACATGATACCCATGTGGTACAAATTAAAGGGGGGGGGAGATTAATTTAAATATAATGATAATCCAAATGTAGGTATCTAGTTCTGTCAAGTCATGGTCTACTTCTGGTGACATTCATAATTAGATTTCTCCAAACATCCATCTCCTGCACTGCTTCCCGAACCTGACAGACAGCTTGGTCGCAGCCTTGAAACCATCCATCCAGCTCATACACGGTCTGCCTCTTCCTGTTCTTCCCACGAATAATCCAAATGTAGTCCCTGCCTTCAATCATATGCTGAGGACTTCGGTGAGATATTGAATGCATAACTATGGAAGAATCGCTCATTTAACTAGCACGATGGATGAATTACATGAAAGCAAGGAAGTTTGAAAGACTTCTTAAATATACTTACAATTACAACAAGACCTTGATTTCAAAATATATATATTTTTTAAAAGCAGTGAACCTGCGGAGGATAAAGGATACCCAAAATAATGGCAGAGGGAACGAGATAATTCATAGGAACACCTTCCCCTGCACTGTGAGTGAGGTCTGTGAGTAGCAAATTTGATTGGTCGTGATGACGTAAAATGCAGTCATATTTTGTCAAAGTACTGCTAAACGGAAGGTTTTCAAAAGTGCCAAAAGGTGATTTGTGTTCTACAGTGTTCAAGTATAATTTAAATGAAATAGAAGAGATTTTTAAAGGCTGTAGAAAATTTTTTTTTAGGATGTTTACCACCATTGATGCACTCTTTTTTCTTTTCTTTTTTAATACTTCCACTCATTGTGGTGGCATGATTTCATACTTTCAACTGGCTATGATCAACGATGCATTGCCACTGCTACGAGTATGGAGGCACCACTGATGCAATGGCCTTCCACGAGTATACTGGTACTCATTTTGTCAACCTCAGGATGATGACAGGCTGAGTTAACCCCACCTGGTGTTAATTCAGCAGCCAACAGGGCTTGAACTCAGGACCCTAAGATCCCAAACCAGCCACCCTAACCACCAAGCCAACACCAGTCTTGCAGTCTTCTACACCGCCTTAACTAACATGTTATATTAGTTATTTGTGCCTGTTTGTGTGCTTTATTATGTCCTTAAAAACATTGAGTTTCTTCTTTGGAATGATTCTCAATTTTGTTTGACTGCCAGGCAAGCAAACAAAGAAAAGAAGAAGAAAAAAAACACTTCTCTGCACATGTGCGATTTGGGAGAAATTCAGAGACAAAGTATTGTTAAATTACAGGTTCGTTTTCCGATTCATGTTTAAAATATAACTCATTTTAAATAAGTTGTTCCTCGATCATAAACTAATGTTTATAGACAGAAAGATAGACAAAGTGAAGCAATTTCTGAACTCCACTTTTCGCTTCACGCACGCAGGGTAACAAACGTATTACTGAGGCAACACAGTGACTTCGGCGATTTTGGATATGACTGCGACAGAGATATACAAGCCAGAGCCAAAAACAAAGGAAAAGACTGGAAAGAGGGATTTACTAAAAGTGAAGCTTGACAACATTTGGGGAAAAATGCTGAAATTAGAACAAATCGTACGACTCGAAGAGGTTATAGACGATATACCTGATAAAGTCTCACTTGAAGAACGTCATAATGTATCATGTTCTGTATATATATATATATATATATATAATATACATGTGTATATCTCTATTATAATACCGAAGCATTGAACTAAAAACTCGGCTCGCCGTCCACACGATCCCTATGAAATTGCTGTGGCACTTACGGACATGCCGACAATGTTTGGAAGTCTTGGCGTTCCATAGTACCACTTGCATTTTGCATAATGCATATTTTTGTCATTCCCCGTGTGGTCTGTCGTCTGCTACCAGCTATGTGTACTGCTATCCCGTGCATGTGCACGGGTATCGCTAGTATACTAACTATAGATAATATACATATGTATCTATATATAATATACACCGGGCGTAGTGGCGTACGCCTGTAATCCGGCAACTCGGAGGCTTGGGTTGGAGGATCGCTTGAGGACGGGTGCTCTGCGCTGGGCCGCGCTATGAAGGGTGTAGGGCAGCCCGAATCATGGCGAAACCCAATCCTTATCCCTGTGTCGTAAGAGGCAACCAGGGTTGCGTCAGGAAGGGCATCCGGCGTAAAACCTGTGCCAAATCATATGCGGATCATAACGGATGATCCGCTGTGGCGACCCCTAACGGGAGCAGCCGAAAGAAGAACAACAACATCTATATATAATATACATGTGTATATATATATATATATATCTATATACATATATATATATATATATATATATATATATATATTGTTACGGTTGTGGAAATTCACAGAACACCATTCAGGCTTCCCAGAGATCAGTTATGTCGATAAGTGTGTGTTCAGATTAGATTTCCCCACCGATGTCGAAAGGGAATTATTCGTGTAACCGGGCTGTGATCTTTGAGTCAGCCATTATTCTTTTGCTATCTTTATTTTGGAACAACCGCATATCAACAACCACGCCATCCCCACCACAACGCCAACCACACCACTACTTCAACAACCACAACGGCCTCCCCAACGAATAACACCACGCCAACCAACGGATGGATTCTCGACAAATAAAGAGGACAAAAGCAACGGTAAAAAACCCGTTGCTCCGACGGTTAAAACAACAAGGTGCTCCGAAGAGAGAAAGCCCGATAACGCCTGGGATTTATATACATATACATACTATATATACATATACATACATACATTTTTTTTTTTTTTACATACATTGCCACTGCTACTTGCCATTGCCACTGCTACTTGCCACATATACATGTACATACATACATATATAGACATGTACATACCTACATATATATACATATAAATATAATGTGTATATACATACATACATACATATATAGACACATATATATATAATAATTTTTATATATAATATATATTATTTTATATTAATATATATATATATTATTTATAATATATATATATATATATATGTATACGTATATATGCATATATATATGCATATATATATATACATACTGTATATACATATACACATACAAACACATATATCTATATACATTATATATATCATACTGTATATACATATATACATATATATATTATATATACATACATACATACATATAGCAACCAGGCTGAAAATGTTTACGTTTTGTATCCCACCGAAAGGTCGGATCTGAATCCGGACCTCAACCAAAATCGAATCGGCTTCTTCTCGTCACATAACCAACTCATCCACCTAGTTTTGTCATAACTCATCCACAACTTTTTGAGATATCCTGCTCACAGACAAACAGGGGTGATGACATAACCTCGTTCCACCATTGGTGGTGGAGGTAAGTACAAACTGAGAACCCTTGTGTGGAAAGTCAAATATCACCACAAATCGGCACTTCTTCTTTGTTTGTGTGCAGCACAAGGCTGTGGGGAAGTATCATTGGCTGATGCAGTGCCCTCTGCTGGCTAGAGCAGGAATTTGTAATTTGTTTGTAGTGCCCGCGATAGCTCGCCTACTCTGCGCAAAGGACACAATGGGATCCTTTATGTCCATCAACGAATGCTGAGATGGGACGCCCCTTTCTGAGGGACATTACACACATCGATGAATCACCCTGCCTGTGAAACACTGGGATGACAGTTTATATCTGGTTCAGGATTCAAACCCAGGCTAGACAGCTTAGAGGGGAGTGTGAGTACGTCTCGGACATCCTATCAGCCCAGATCGGTACTGAATGACCCCTTAGGCTAAATCGCATCTTGAATATTATTGTTATTCACCATACACTGTCGGCGCTGCCGAAGCAGTTTCTTGGCTGGTGTTACAATCCTGGACGAGTCGTCACTCCGACGTAAGATACTCGGCTGAGTGAGCAGGCGATCTCACCCACTCAAAGCAAACGACACCGTGGTATCTTTAACATCAACTAAGTCATGCTGGCAGACAGGTCCTCCAGCAGAACACTGGACTGAAAGTGTCAGGAATCTGTTATTCGTTCAGGTTGACGGTGATATCGTGTTTTTGGCAAAGAGGCAGCAAGTTGAGATCCAGAGTGCACCGGGAAAGATTGTCACCACCAAAAACTGAGCGGCTCTTTGTCTGAAGTCCAGTGTTGTTGTCTCAACTGTTTCAGATGTCTCTTTCTCTTTTGCTTTCATACTCTATCTTTATTCAGTTGTAAATTCTACTATTCAGAATATACCAATATATGTGGAATAAAAATGACATGCCCAGACCGTGAATCAAAACCAGGTCCTCTGGCAAACCATACCAGTGCTCTGCCATCTGAGCTGCCTGAGCAACCCACCAGCTGAGCAACGCAATTTTTCCACATATACAGGTGCCACTCTCTTTCTCGAGAGGGAAGACCCTCTTGAGAGCAGGTCCTAGCTGCTCCTATGGTTGGCAGCGAGTGCCCTGGAAGCAGTGGGGGAAAGAGAGTGGCACCTGTATATGTGGAAAAATTGCGTTGCTCAGCTGGTGGGTTGCCCAGGCAGCTCAGATGGCAGAGCACTGGTATGGTTTGCCAGAGGACCTGGGTTCAATTCCTGACCCAGAGAGCTCAGATAGCAGAGCTTTTAATGTTTTATTTTGTGTAAAATAAATAAATAAATGATTTCAACTGACAATAGCAAAACATCAAACTTTATATAAATCATCACGGAATGCTTCGCCAACCCATGTTGTACTCATTTCACTCATCACATATCAGCCTGGTGTTGGCTTAACAGTTAGGGTGCCTGGCTTAAGATCTTAGGGTCTTGAGTTCAAGCCCTGTTTTTTACCGTTGAATTAACACAATGTGGGGTGGGGTGAGTGAAAGAATGCTAGTAATGGGGGCATTGTATTAGTGGTATCATCAGGCCCCCAGAGAATGATGCAACCAAGCAGCTGTTGGCTGCATACGAATAAATAAAATATCAGATCACACGATGCACGGTACGAGTACCTTCACGCTGCATCACGCGGCAGGTCGTCGAACACACGTTTTGGTAGGAAAATGATCTAAACGAGTTTGTTTGCAATATTGTTTATCGCATTTGTGCTTCGAAGTACAAGGACAGACAAGGGACTTGGACACAGCAAAAGGCCATTTGGCCCATCATGCCTGTGCTTTATCAACAACACATTTCATTAATCCATCAGTTTATGGACTTTATTTCACCTGGGTGATGGAGGGGAGGAACACGGTGATGCCGTCAGGTAGCATAGTTACATTGAGAGTTGGGGGGGGGGAGCGGGTGAAGAAGGTTGTAGGGTGAGGAATTAAACACATCAACTTCTCATGCACTTTTTCCACACCCAAGCTACGCACAGGTCCTGCCAATATCTCTGTACCCCTCCACATCCCCAATGATTCTCAGTATCTGTCTCATTCCAGAGAGACCATTCTACCCATTAACTACACCAAGTGGAAGACCCCTGCTTTGCTACCACCTTAACTCTCCTCTCTATTCCCAGGCAATGCCCCTTGGTCCTACCACTGTCTATTCTGCCGAAGGACTCTTATTCCTTTATTTTCTACATACCCTTCATCATCTTAAATCCCCTCCTCTCTCATCTATAAAGTCCTTTCTTCTTCAGCCACTCCTCATATGACCTGAAATGCACACTACCGTCGACTAATTAAATTATATAATCGTTTGAACAGTTGTCTTCCTGCAGTGAACTCGCCAGACTTGTTCTGGGCCTACTGTTCTTATTCCTCTTTCCTTAGTCATTCGATCAAAATGTGTTTGCTGAATCTCCTGCACCGCGACGTGTTTTCAGTCACATGAGAGCATGTCATTCGACCACGCCCCCTTAATCTCACGCACGGGAATCCCCTTAAACGATGACGTCACGACAGGTGAACACAGGTGAAGACGAACGTACCGTCACGCTCACTTGCGACCAATGGGCAACGGCCGGGATGCCTTCCGGCAAAGGGCTGACGACCGGCGGTGACGTCATCTTGCGCGCTGGCATTTCCCTGCAGGAAGTCGAGGGACGTTCACAGATACAGTACACAATGACACCTTGCCCAGGTGTCCTCAGTAGGAATGACTCACAAAGCAAACTTTGTTTTCTCGACAACATGAGATTAAGCTCATTGAACACGTCGTCCGATCAATATCAATGTCTTTCTCTTTTTCTTTCTCGCCATATATATATACACATACATACATATATACATACATACAAATATATATATATATATACATACATATATATATATATACATACAAATATATACATACATATCTAAAGCTATGACACGACTGATATTGCGTTGTCAGAAGAATGAGCGTGTGGGTGGTTAAACCGTACAATGACACACTGCGTAAAGGAAGAGCAGGGCCGGTGTTGGCCAGTCGGGGGCAGAGAAAACACGAGGCCCCACCCACTTTCAAACAATAATCACAACAGTGCGAATTATTGCTACGAACCTATTTTTAAAATGCCAGCAGCAACATCGTATGACGTCATGACAATGTAAAACCATGCTGACTCACCTTGACAAAGGGACCCTCCTCGAGGTGGATCGTTATTGTTATGGTGAGTACGGTCGTGTGCGGTGTCGGTGTGACCAGGATTTTATAAGCTCAGGCTAGCGAACCGTCACAAGTGCAAGTTGAGTGACAACCGGGAGTTTTGAAACGGAACGCCGGCTCTGAGAGGAAAGAGGACACCGGACAAGTGGGAAAATGGACAAAACGAGTGACAATTAATTAATTAACTTCACTTCCTTGACATTCAGTAAAAACACCAAATATTTAGGAAAGAAAAAAGTAATTATACCAACAGTTGTTAATTAAATGGCAGGAATTACGAATGAAAATCTCGAAATACCTCGTTAATACCATCGGGTGTGTACGTGAAGCGACTGAAGTCGTCAAAATGACACCTTAATAATTAGTTAAAATTAACGCTGGTCCGAGGATCTCGATCGAAATTGAAACACTTAACTACTTTACATCACTGCACTTAACTTACCCCAAGCTGCTCGCCACGTCGCCCT
>CM068957.1:7504314-7516342 GCA_035128595.1 Eptatretus atami | reverse complement strand
GTCATACCTGTAGTCACAACCTCTACCCTAGTCAAACCCTCAGTAAACCAAGTCGAATCTCTAACCATAGTCAAAACATTACCCAAGTCGAATCTCTAACCCAGTTGAATCTCTATCCAATTCGAACCTCAACCGATTTGAATTACTACCCTACTCGAACCTCTACCCTACTCGAACCTTTCACCCACTCGAACCTCTACCCTAGTCAAACCCCTACCATAGTCAACCTCTATACAAGTCGAATCTCTACCCTAGTCGAACCTCTACCGTAGTCAAAACCCCTACCATAGTCAAACCTCTACCCAAGTCGAACCTCTACCCTAGTCGAACCTCTAGTAGTCGAACCTCCTACGTAAGTCAAACCCCCTACCATAGTCAAACTCTAACCCAAGTCGAACCAAGTCGAACCTCTATAGTCGACACTCTACCCTAGATCGAACCTCTACCATAGTCAAACCTTACCAAGTCGAACTACCTCTACCCAAGTCGAACCTCTACCGTAGTCGGAACCTTCTACCCTAGTCGAATCTCTACCATAGTCAAACCATTACCCCAAGTCGAATCTCTAACCCAGTTGAATCTCTATCCAATTCGAACCTCAAACCCGATTTGAATACTACCCTACTCGAACCTCTACCCTACTCGAACCTTTACCCACTCGAACCTTCTACCCTAGTTCAAACCCTACCCAAGTCGAACTCCTACCGTAGTCGAACCTCTACCCTAGTCGCAATCTCTACCATAGTCAAACATTCACCCAAGTCGAACTCTAACCCAGTTGAATCTCTATCAATTTCGAACCCTCAACCGATTTGAATTACTACCCTACTCGCAACTCTACTCACTTCGCAACCTTTACCCCACTCGAAACCTCTACCGTAGTCAACCTCTACCCAAGTCGAACTCTACCAAGTCGAACTCTACCGTAGTCGAACCTCTACCCTAGTCGAATCTCTTACCATAGTCAAACCATTACCCAAGTCGAATCTCTAACCCAGTTGAATCTCTATCCAATTCGAACCCAACCCGATTTGGAATTTACTTACCCTACCTGCGACCTCTCCCTACCGAACCTCTACCCCACTCGAACCTTTACCCTATTCTATTGTATATAATCTTTATTTCGCACTCTCCCTTTTACTAATCTACAACTCCCCCCAGTGTTTGCAATGGTACCACCCGATCTTTGAATCGGGTGAAGGTTAACGGGTATTAGGTTAACGGGTATTCGGTTAACGGGTAACAGGTATTAGGTTAACGGGTATTCGGTTAACGGGTATTAGGTTAACGGGTATTCGGTTAACGAGTAACGGGTAACGGGTATTAGGTTAATGGGTATTAGGTTAACGAGTAACGGGTATTCGGGTAACGGGTATTAGGTTAATGGGTATTAGGTTAATGGGTATTAGGTTAACGGGTATTAGGTTAACGAGTAACGGGTATTCGGGTAACGGGTATTAGGTTAATGGGTATTAGGTTAACGGGTATTAGGTTAACGAGTAACGGGTAACGGGTATTAGGTTAATGGGTATTAGGTTAACGGGTATTTGGTTAACGGGTATTAATATTAACTTCACGAACGTCCAAAAACTCGGAGGTGGACATTTTGATTGGTGGGAGAACCTCCTGAAACCTCCTGAAACCTCCTGGAACCTCCTGAAACCTCCTCAAACCGGCCGCACATGGACACAACACGCAACAAGAGAAGAACTTCCATCTCACTCCCGTTCAGGTAATTATTGATATTTTACACAAGAAAACCCAAACCATTGTCATGACGACCGACACAGCATTCCAAGTCGCTTCAATAAACGGCAAAGAGAATTACCTTTTAAAACGAGCGGTCACGTGTTTCTAACGAGCGGTCACGTGTTTCTCACGAGCGGTCACGTGTTTCTAACGAGCGGTCACGTGTGCAATTTACAGGTGGGACGGACGGCACACCAAGAGCCCACGTGACGTGAGGTGAGGCGGTGAGGAGGTGAGGTGAGGTGAGGTGAGGAGGGTGGGGGGATTTCCCCCGAACCGCGGGTAAAGTTGTGCCAATGGCGATGAAAATGGTCACGTGCTGCTGCTTCGTTGATGCTCAGCATTCTCAAAATGGATTAGTTGGCAATCAATAAGTTAGCGACCATTGTGCAGGATTGATATACCGAATAACCTCGTCCGGCGTTGAAGTTCTTTGTAAATTAATTTATATTTTGATTTACAGGACGCAGAATGAAATAAAACGACGTACAGTGATTAATAAATATTAATACACAATCAAAACCACAATGTACAAAACCTCGACACCATCAGGGTAACTAAATAACGTCATCGATGTGAGTTGTTTGTCCCTCCTTGTCGGCTCAACGACGAGACGGCATTTTCATTTTTTCACTGTCCGATCTCTTCTCATCCAGTGATGGCCCCGATCGTTGTCCACGGAGGGGCCACGCGTCTACCTTTCTGGTTCTATTACCAAATGTGGAAACACCAGCCCCACAGGAACATAATAAACTACTCACTGTGCCTCCTTTTAATACTCCCACTTTCCTCCTTTTAATACTTCACTGTGCCTCCCTTTTAATACTCCCCACTGTGCCTCCTTTTAATTACTCACTGTGCCTCCTTTTTAATATCACTGCCTCCTTTTAATACTCACCTGTTCCCCTCCTTTTAACTTACGTCCCACTATGTGCCTTCCTTTTAATACCTCACTGTCTCCTCCTTTTAATACTTCACTGTGCCTCCTTTTAATATCACTGTGTCCTCCCTTTTAATACTCACTGCCCCTACCTCTCTTTAATACTCACTGTTCCTCCTTTTAATACTTCACTGTTCCTCCTTTAATACTCCACTTGCCTTCCCTTTAATACTCGATCTTCCTCCTTTTAATATTCACTGTTCCTCCTTAATAACTCACTGTCCTCCCTTTTAATACTCACTGTCCCTCCTTTTAATACTCACTGTCCCTCCTTTTATACCCTCCACTCGCTGCCTCCTTTTAAATACTCCCACCTGTGCCTCCTCTTTAATACTCACTGTGCCTCCTTTTAATACTCACTGTCTCCTTTTAATACTCACTGTTCTCTTTTATACTACGTTGTGCCTCCTTTAATATTCACTTTACTCTTTTAATACTCACTGTGTTCTCTCCTTTTTAATACTACTGCTTGCCCTTTTCATCATATCCTCACTCTCGCCTCCTTTAATACTCACTGTTCCTCCTTTTTAATACTCACTGTTCTCCTTTTAATACTCACTTGTTACTCCTCCTTTTAATACTCACTGTTCCTCCTTTTAATACTCACTGTCCTCCTTTTAATACTCACTTGTGCCCCTCCCTTTTAATACTCACTGTGCCTCCTTTTAATACTCACTGTGTCCTCCTTTTTAATACTCACTGTGCCTCCTTTTATATACTCACTGTTTCTCCTTTTAATACTCACTGTGCCTCCTTTAATACTCACTGTGTCCTCCTTTTAATACTCACTGTACCTTCCTTTTAATACTCACTGTGCCTCCCTTTAATACTCACTGTTCCTCCTTTTAATACTCCACTGTGCCTCCTTTTAATACTCACCCTTGCACTCCTTTTAATACTCACTGTCCTCCCTTCTTAATACTCACTGTCCTCCTTTTAATACTCACTGTTCCTCCTTTTAAATACTCACTGTTCCTCCTTTAATACTCCACTGTTCCTCCTTTTTATACTCACTGTTCTCCTTTAATACCTCACTGTGTCATCCTTTTATACTCACTGTCTCCTTTAAATACTCACTGTGTCTCCCTTTAAATACTCACTTGTGCCTCCTTTTAATACTCACTGTCCTCCCTTTAATACTCACTGCCTTCTCCGCTTTTTAATACTCACTTGGTCTTTTATTTTTTGTCCTTTTTTTTCCTTTATACTCTTTTTAAACTCCCACTGCTTTTGCCCTCCTTTTAATACTCACTGTTCATCCTTTTATATACTTCCCACTGTCTCCTCCTTTTAATACTCACTGCGCCTCCTTCCCCATCACCCCTGTCCTCCTACCGCTCACTCCTCTCTTCGTGCCCCATACTCCAGTCCTCAGCCTGAACTCACCTCACGTACCAGCCTGGAGTAAACACCTCATCACCTACCTACACCTGTCACCCCCCCCCTCCCCCATGGCACCCCCACCCCCACCAATGCGTGCACCTGTCATGGAACCAGCCAACAAACATGACAATGTTCTTCAACCGATCACCACCCTCTGACAAATCAAGCAAAGACCCTTTCCACCAAAGTTTACCCACCAAAGCTCTTTAACCAGTCAGGTCCAAGCAATTACAGCAGGAAACCTCTCCCACCCCTCCCACCCCCACTACAGTCACCACCAACCCAAACATCCCCCACGTACAACACCCAATACACTACGTATAAACCGTTCATGCATTTGTCTGTGCCTTGCACTTATCGAGTGACATCTGTTGCTTGTCTTGTCTGAATCATCTTCAGATTATGCCAAAAGGAATAATCACAAGCAAGTTGATCACCATCACGCGCAGTGGACTCGACACTCTCCGATGTCACTCCTCGAGGGGCCCCTGTTGTGAGATGCACTCCCTCCCTCTATACCTGTCCCTTCCATCTTCCCTCCTTCCCTTGGGCTAAACACATTCATGCAGTACAGGTACAGGTGCATCAGGAGACCTTACAATCCCTAGAATGAGAAATGAACTGAATTTCGATAGGTATCTCAACATGAGAACGTCATCTATTCTAATGTTTTTGAGACCTGAAATTGCTTATTCTAATATTTAAACACGAGTATTCAGGCCACAGCTGGCGACTGGTTTTATTGGAAGTAAATCTTCAGAATCTTTTTAACATTTACCAAGATAATATTATTTCTTTATATGTCAGATGGCAAAGAAAAATTGAGCGATTGATCGTTCACAATCGATTTTATCAAGCGCTCGCCCCGTTATTCCAATTTTATGAGCCAGACCTGTACAGATGTTAAAGAGAAAGAGGAATCTATTTGCATTCCCCTTGAATGTTAGGATTGAGGGGGAAGCAGGATGCAGGTAAAGAGTTCCAAAGTGATGCAGTCAGGAGAAAGAAACTGGAAGGGTACCTGATCGTGTTACTCCTCGGGACAGGTACAGTGTAAGGATCGGAACAAAGCTGCCAAACGTGGACAGTGACTAAACGTACGCTCAGGTAGAACAACCTGTGCGAGACCCTCGGAGCACATTCCGTGAAAATGTCGATAGAAAAGGCTCAAATATTCTACAGAGCAGTGGACTGAGAGAGGTTCCAGGGATGATGCTAACACCTGTCCACCGGATTGGCAGCACATCACCGGATTCTGTCAAGGAGAGATAGGTGACAGGCCGGAGTACCAGCCCAAATATGACAACCATACTACATGACAGCTCGTACAGTGGTCTTGTATAGATGGAGCATTGCAGCTGGATGAAGGTGTCGCCAAACACGAAATAAACAGCTGATGTGCTGGTGGGCTCTTTTGGCTCGACGAGAGATGTACTTTTCCCAGCTGAGGTTTGAGCTTATATCCAGTCCAAGCAGATGGATACCAGGGAGTTCATGCAAAGGTAAAGAATCCATAGACAGTGTTGGAAAACATGGTGATCTGGAGCTGGACACAGACAATAAGTGAGTCTTCTTTTGGTTGAAAGTAATGAGCCAGTCGTTTCCCCAGTTTATCATTATCTCTAGACCTGATTAAGAGTGGCACTGGTCTGGACACGGGAAGGAGGAGACATGGTTCTTGCCCCCCTGGGTGTGTAGTATACAGTGCTGAATCATCTGTGTAAATGGTTAACTGTGAAAGAATACGATCAGGCACATCATTGATAGATAACGAGAACAATGGAAGGGCTCAATACACCCATGAGGAACACCGGCATTCATATTTTGTGCAGGGGACGACGGTCTCGCATGTACCACAGAGATTTGGCGGTTTACAAGGAAGTCAGAAATTGTAGCAAGCAATTGTTCAGAAATGTCATATGATACAGCTTGTAGATTAGCCTCTTGTGTCACACTTTGTCAAAAGCCTTTGAGATGTCGAAAGCAACAACCACGATCATCCAAAGCCCAAGTCACATGTTCAGTGATAGGTGATGGAACATCATCAGTAGACCTTGAATGTCGGAAGCCATACGAGGAATCATTTAGGAGGTTGTAGGTTTCCAAATGACTCACGAGTTGCAGTTTGATCAGGGATTTAAACACTTTGCTCATAATGGTTAGAAGGCTAAATGGCTGGACAGTTGGAAGGGTCTCATTTCTCACCAAAGCCTTCAAAGACAGGGACTACAGAAGCCTACGTATTTCCAGTCGGGTGGAAACACAGACTTCGACAGACAACAGCTATACAGTTTTGAGAGAACAAAAAGAGAGTTCTGGTAAACAGACCTTCAAAGCATTTGCAGGGATTCCATCTGGTCCAGTAGATTTTGAGATGTCAAGTCCTTGAATAATCTTTGCAACTCTCCTGGGTGTGATAATAATGTTAAAAACTGGGTTCAACACGAGAAGGACAAGCAGGCAATGGGTGTCCGTGGTCATCAAGTGTAGAGTTTGGAGCAAAATGCTCAGCGAAGAGGTTACTTTCTCAGTCGGAGAAGTAAGCACTTCAGGGCTATGAAGAGGACAGAATTGATGATCGTTATGGTTGAGGATGCTGATTAGCAATTCTCCAAAAATCTCTGGGACCGAGCCGTCGACTTGGGAGAGAATCACAAACACATTCTGCATACTGTCACTGAGCGTTCTCTAATACAGTGGTTGCTTGCAAGGCCAAACAAGTGACGTGCCTCACTCGAGCCAACACGATACTGATTGAAAAAGTGGTTGTGTTGGGTGATAGTAGCAGCACAAGCACGAGTGACCATGCTGAGAGTGTGGTTTCAGTTGGTGTGTCCAAGAAGGGATAAAAAGGTCCATACCAACACGGATCCACTCAGTAACCTCCTTAGCAGCTTCAGGTGGGTTGTGCCAAAGGATTGAGTTTCGGTGAACATCAGCAAGAAAAGAATGCAAGCCATCCTGGTCAGCTTTGCTATATTGGTAGACATTTTGATGGCAGGAGAACGATAGTTGAGGGTGAGGAGGAAGAGAAGAAGAAGAAGAAGAAGAAGAATTTTATTGCACCAAGTTTAATTTAAACACAAAGAGTGTGTCTTGGTGTTGGTCACACATACTCTACAATAAATCATACACTCAGCAAAGTCAACCAGAATACATGAGATGATAAAACTGAATTCAAAATAAACTCAAGCTACACCAACAACCAATCACTCAATACATCGAAAGCACAACAAAATGTCAAAAATTGACAAAATTATAATGATGCAATCCCTTGTGTTCACCCTCCTCCCCCTCCCACCTAACCACTCATGTTCACCCTCCTCTACCCCCACCTAACCAAACAGCCAAGCCCACTTTTCACGTAACATAACCATACACATGATTAACATGATGAGCATAAATAAACCATTAAATACCATGACAGTCATCGGGAATAAAACTGCAAATTAATAGCACGCCCACCCCTCTCCCTATCCGAGCATTCAGCAACAACCCAACAATCCAAACAGTAGCACATCACAAAAACATGTCGACAGAAGACTGCTGTTTATGTGGACATGGAGTTGTACAGGACAATAACTTCTTGAGGAAAACAACTATTCCTAAAGCGATTTGTCCGACACCTAAGTGACCTTTCTCGCCTCCCAGATGTCAAAAGCTGAAACAGGACATTAGCTGTATATGAGGCATCAGAGACGATCCTCCGCCGCCTCTATTCACAGTACGCTCTGTTAAATTGAAGCAAAGAAGATAGACTCACATCCAACTATCCAACCAGGAGTGTGCACAACCCGCTGCTGGAGCCGAAGGTTCCATCATTGTGTGCACCTGCCACTACCACACACACAGAGAAAAAGTCATAAAAACTTTCTAATTATGTCCGATTAAAACTGGATGAGATCCCGGCATAAGGCAGACTTCATTAGCTGCCGCAGGAAGTAAGCACGTTTGGCTGAGCTTTCCTGATACATATCATAGTGTGTGGTGGATCCCAATTTAAACTACTGGTAATGGGTTGTACGGAGAAGTTTAAAGCAGCTCACACATTCAATAACCATAGTCATGTGCAGTAACGGGTGTCTCGGACTGAACTTTTCGCTCCTTCGAAAGTCAAACAACCATCTCCTTAGTCTTTGCAGTATTCAGTTTGAGGTTGTTGTATTTGCACCACAACACAAACCCATTATCTTCCTGAAGGTATTCTGACTCATCAGAATTCATGATAATACCCTCGATGGTCGTGTCATCGGCAAACTTCACGAGCTGCGCAGACTCATGATGAGACACCCAGTCATTGGTGAGGAATAGAGAAGAGGTGATGGCACACACCCTTGTGGAGCCCCAGCATCCAAGACAATAGTCTTGGACAACTTGTTGTTTAATTTTACTGTTTGTGATCAGCGAAGGAGAAAACCCAGTAACAAATTGAGGGAGGAAGGCCAAGGGACTGGATTTTATTTCTAAAGTTTCTGAGGGACAATGGTATTAAAAGCAGAACTAAAAACAATACGAGCATAACGACTTGAAAATTCAAGATGCTGAGGAACAAAATGAAGAACGAAGGCAACATCATCATCAACCGAACAATATTTCCGATAGGAAAACTGACGAGGATCAGGCCTACAGGTGGTGATAGACTGAAGGTGCTTGAGAACCAAATGCTTAAACACCTTCATCACGACTGACGTTTGAGCCACGGGTATATAATCGTCGAGCATTGTCACCTTCGATTTATTTAACACATGGATAATAATAGAAGATTTGAAACAAAGAGGCACCATAGACTGTTGCAAACATCTGTTGAAAATACAAACAAAAACATAGGACAGTTGTGAACAATGCTTAAGAGTTGCAGTAGAAACACCATCAGGACCCACGAGAGAGAGATCCGGCATTCATATTTTGTGCAGGGGACGACGGTCTCGCATGTACCACAGAATTTGGCGGTTTACAAAGGAAGTCAGAATTGTAGCAAGGCAATTGTGTCAGAATGTCATATGATACAGCTGTAGATTAGCCTCTTTGTGTCACATTTGTCAAAAGCTTTGAGATGTCGAAAGCAACAACCACGATCATCAAAGCCCAAGTCATTGTTAGTGATAGTGTGATGGAACATCAATCAGTAAGACCTTGGAATGTCGGAAAGCCATACGAGGAATCATTTAGGAGGTTGTAGGTTTCCAAATGCTCGCACGAGTTGCAGTTTGATCAGGGTTTTAAACACTTTGTTCTGCTCATAATGGGTAGCAGCTAATATGCTGACAGTTGGAAGGGTTCATTTCTCACCAAAGCCTTCAAGACAGGGGACTACAGAAGCTACGTATTTCCAGTCGGGTGGAAACACAGACTTCGAAGCAGACAACAGCTATACAGTTTTGAGAGAACAGAAGAGAGTTCTGGTAATACAACCTTCAAAGCATTTGCGGGATCCTATCTGTTCAGTAAGATTTTGCAGATGTCAGTTTGAATAATCTTTGCAACTCTCCTGGGTGTGATAATAATGTAAAAACTGGGTTCAACACGAGAAGGAACAGCAGGCATGGGTGTCCGTGTCATAAGTGTAGAGTTTGGAGCAAAATGCTTGGCGAAGAGGTTGACTTTCTCAGTCGGAGAAGTAAGCACTTCAGGGCTATTGAAGAGGACAGAAATTGATGATCAGTTATGGTTGAGGATGCTGATTAGCAATTCTCCAAAAATCTCTGGAACCGAGCGTCGCATCGGGAAGAGAATCACAAACACATTCTGATACTGTCGCTGCGCGTTCTCTAATAGCAGTGGGTTGCTTGCAGAGGCACAACAAGTGAGTGCGCTCACTTCGAGCCAACAGCGATACTGATTGAAAAAGTGGTTGTGTTGGGCGATAGTAGCAGCACAAAGCACGAGTGACCCATGGCTGAGAGTGTGGTTTCAGTTGGTATGTCCAAGAAGGGATAAAAAGGTCCATACCAACGGATCCACTCAGTAACCTCCTTAGCAGCTTCAGGTTGGTTGTGCCAAAGGATTGAGTTTCGGTGAACATCAGCAAGAAAATATGCAAGCCATCCTGGTCAGCTTTGCTATTGGTAGACATTTTGATGGGCAGGATAACAATAGTTGATGGTGAGGAGGAAGAAAGAAGAAGAAGAAGAAGAAGAACTTTATTGCACGCAAGTTTAATTGAAACACAAGGAGTGGTGTCTTGGTGTTGGTCACACATACATTCACAATAAATCATACCCTCAGAAAGTCAACCAGAATACATGAGATGATAAAACTGAATTCAAACTAAACTCAAAGCTCCACCAACAACACAATCACTCAATACATCGAAAGCACAACAAAATGTCAAAAAATTGACAAATTATAATGATGCAATCCCTTGTGTTCACCTCCTCCCCATCCCACCTAACCACTTCAGTTCACCCTCCTCTACCCCACCTAACCAGACAGCCAAGCCCACTTTCACGTAACTAACCATACACATGATTAACATGATTGAGCATAAATAAACCATTAAATACCATGACAGTCATCGGAATAAAACTGCAAATTAATAGCACGCCCACCCCTATCCCTATCCGAGCATTCAGCAACAACCCAAAATCCAAACAGTAGCACATCACAAAACATGTCGACAGAAGACCGCTGGGTTTATGTGAGATGGAGTTGTACAGGACAATAACTTCTTGAGGAAACAACTATTCCTAAAGCGATTTGTCCGACACCTAAGTGACCTTTCTCGCCTCCAAGATGTCAAAAGCTGAAACAGGACATTAGCTGTATATGAGGCATCAGAGACGATCCTCCGCGCTCTATTCACAGTACGCTCTGTGTAAATTGAAGCCAAGAAGATAGCTCACATCCAACTATCCAACCAGCAGTGTGCACAACCCCTCTGGAGCCGAAGGTTCATCATTGGGTGCACCTGCCATACCACACACACAGAGAAAAAGTCAAAACAACTTTCTATTATGGTCGATAAAACTGGATGAGATCCCCCGGCAAAGCAGACTTCATTAGCTGCCGCAGGAAGTAGAGCACGTTGCTGAGCTTTCCTGATAATATCTGTGTTGGTGGTCCCAATTTAAACTACTGGTAATGGTTGTACGCGAGAAGTTTAAAGCAGTCAACCTTCAATAACTTAATCATGTGAATGTAAGAGGGTCGACTGAACTTTTCGTCCTTCGAAAGTCAAACAACATCTCCTTAGTCTTTGCAGTATTCAGTTTGAGGTTGTTGTATTTGCACCACAACACAAACCCATTATCTTCCTGAAGGTATTCTGACTCATCAGAATTCATGATAATACCCTCGATGGTCGTGTCATCGGCAAACTTCACGAGCTGCGCAGACTCATGATGAGACACCCAGTCTTGGTGAGGATAGAGAAGCAGGTGATGGCACACACCCTGTGGAGCCCCAGCATCCAGAACAATAGTCTTGACAACTTGTTGTTTAATTTTACTGTTTGTGATCAGCGAAGGAAAAACCCAGTAACAAATTGAGGGAGGAAGGCAAGGACTGGATTTTATTTCTAAAGTTTCTGAGGGACAAAATGGTATTAAAAGCAGAACTAAAAACAATACGAGCATAACGACTTGAAATTCAAGATGCTGAGGAACAAATGAAGAACGAAGGCAACATCATCATCAACCGAACAATATTTCCGATAGGAAAACTGACGAGGATCAGGCCTACAGGTGGTGATAGACTGAAGGTGCTTGAGAACCAAATGCTTAAACACCTTCATCACGACTGACGTTTGAGCCACGGTATATAATCGTCGAGCATTGTCACCTTCGATTTATTTAACACATGGATAATAATAGAAGATTTGAAACAAAGAGGGCACATAGACTGTTGCAAACATCTGTTGAAAATACAAACAAAAACATAGGACAGTTGTGAACAATGCTTAAGAGTTGCAGTAGAAACACCATCAGGACCAGCTGCTTTTCTGATATTCTGTTTCCT
>CM068957.1:7476946-7487233 GCA_035128595.1 Eptatretus atami | reverse complement strand
AAGAAGCTACCAATGTCAAATTACACCACGTGATTCAAGAGGGTGATGACTAGCGCTGATTAGATATTGGTCAAAATCGGTCAAAGGTCAAGGTCACAGTGAGGTCAAACAATTTCGATGTTTGATGGTTTGCTACAGAATCATCGTATAAAACTTCTGGTTGCGTCGCTACCTTCTCAGAGACAGATTTTATTAGACAAGGTCAGAGGTCAAGTTGACGATTTCGTAAGTACCAGTCTATGACTGCTTGTTTTAATAGTTAGGAGTTTTAGAAGGAAAACCTCATCTTCCGCAACGACAGCAACAAAATGACCGTTGGTTGCGGAACTGCTGCAGAGGAGAAAACCCTCAGCTCCCGGCGTCCTCCGCGCGCTTACTAGGGGAAAGGTCGAGCCCCACCCACCGATCAACAGCAAAAACCTCAGCTCCGGCGTCCTCCGCGTGCTTACTAGGGAAAGGTCGACCCCCACCCACCGATGCGCTGGGCAGCGCACTGAGGGGGAGGGGTCGAGCCACGCACGGAGCACATAAAAGGGGAGTCAGTCGATCGGCGGCGCTATCCTGTCGTGGTCGTCGTTTCATCCGTCGTAGAGAGATTGGGCTGATCGGTCGCCGGCGTCTGCGCTCATCGGATCCCGACGCTCGCTGGTCATCTCGAGCCGGTTTGCGTCTGGACGCTCGCTGGACATCTCGGGCACAGGTCGCAGCTCGACGAGCGCTGGGCTGGTCTGTCCTGGTTCGCTCGTCTCGCTTGAAGACCGCACGAGGCGGACAGGTCAAAAAAGACCCTGGTATGCAGCTTCCACTATCCTCGAGCTGAAGGCCGAAATAAAGGCGTAAGCCACTACTTCGTGTGTGTGTGTGTGTGTGTGTGTGTGTGTGTGTGTGTGTGTGTGTGTGTGTGTGTGGTGTGTCGGTGGGCCCGTCCTCTAAGTAGTAATTGTATAAGTGCTTGCTGTACATTATTTGCTTTTCTATTATTTCGGTTTAGCTCTGTGCCTTGACGTGCGTTCCTCATTCCCCACCTATTGCATTATAAATAAACCCCGATTGTTAAATGGTTCAGTTCGTTCGCATCCCTTCTTTCATTGACTGAGCGTGTTGCGTGCCGGAGATTAGCTGGCCATTGCGGTTATAACGGGACAATCGGGACCGACGGTTCTCGGCGATTAAACCACTCGGAATCGCACACGGAACGAGCTTGCTAAGCGGCTCGTTTCCGTACGGGTGCCGTCGAGGGTGTGAAGACTCGGTAGATCGCCACGTGGTCTCTAGGTATTTTGAGATTTGGCGAATAACCCTGTACCACGTGGTGGAAATATTGACGCTTCACGGTCCAAAGCAAAGGACCCGTATTCTCCGGAGTTTTCCGGAGAAGTACGATCTGAATTCTGGGCGATCGGTCGAGCCGACTTGCGGCTCCGTCTAGCGGTCGTGGTCGCGGCTGACGTCACGGCCCCACAACAATACCACATGACTATTCAATCATAACTGTGATTTAATGTCGATCAATGAAGGGGTTCAATAGAAATAGTTTTTTTTAAAGATTTTCATTCAATCCAATATGGCTGCCAGACCATGTGACCTATTAATTATTCTTGAACACCCTGGTATTCACAAAACTTGGGGAACATGTGGGTGAAGTTTCCTCTCGATCTGTCAAGCTGTTCTAGAGAAGAGGATTTTAAAAAGTTTATTCTTCAAAAAATCATAGCTGCCAAACCATGTGACCTATGGCATCACATGTGCGAACCTTTTGTTCCTCATGGACAGGCGGTCATAAGTATAAAGTTTTGCCTCGATCTGTTCAGCCGTTTCAGAGAAGAAGATTTTTGAAGGTTTTTATGTCAGACAATATGGTTGCTGAACCATGTGACCGATGACGTGATCAATTCCCCCCTCCCCCCACCCTATACAATTTAGCTCTTGATGACCCTCAAAATTTTTCAAACTGATCGGATAAAGAACTCGACGTATGCAATTACGACATCATAAAGAAGTCACCTATGACATCATCAAAAAAAAAATCACACTTATTTCCCATGGGGGGAGTACTTTACATTTGCCAAGTTTCAATTTTTTTTCAATGGATCGGTTTCGGAGATACAGAGGTCCAAAGTTTTTCCTTTTTTTCCAACATGGCTGCCACATGACCCATGATGTCATAATTATCATTAAAACATTCTACATGAGTCGTCGCTCCGATGGTGAAATTTTTGTGTCAATTGGATAAGCAGTTGCATGAAAAACAGAAAATTAGTCTAACGTACAGTCGTGGCCAAAAATATTGACACCCTTGCACTTTATTCAAATAACTCACAATTTTCTCGAAAAAATAAGTTGAAATTGACAAAAGTATTTTGTCTCCACAATTCTTGATTTCAACATTAATATTACAGAACTGTTGTTTTTGATTCAGAACTTAATATATCCTTTTAAATCAGAAAATAAAAAGAAATGGCATTGACACCCTTGACTTAATATTTGGTATCATGGCCTTTGGACAAAATAACTGCAGTGAAGCACTTCCTGTAACCATGAATGAGCTTCCTACACCTCTCTACTGGTAGTTTGTCCCACTCTTCTTATGCAAACTGCTCAATTTCTCCCAGATTTGAAGGATGCCTTCCCCCAACTGCTGTTTTCAGATCTCTCCATAGGTGTTCAATGGGATTTAGATCTGGACTCATTGCTGGTCACTTCAGAACAGACCAGCGTTTTGTCTTGAACCATTCCTGGATGCTTTTAGAAGTGCGTTTTGGGATCATTGTCCTGCTGCCAGACCCATGACGTTCGATGGAGACCCAGCTTTCTGACTCTGTGTTGAACATTGCGCTCCAAAATGCCTTGGTAATCTCCTGATTTCATGGTGCCATGCACACATTCAAGACACCCAGTGCTAGAGGCAGCACAGCAACTCCAAAACATCACTGAATCTCCTCCATGTTTGACTGCAGGGAAGGTGTTCTTTTCTTTGAAGGTTTCATTTTGTTTTCTGTAAACATAGAGATGATGTTCTTTACCAAAAAGCTCTAATTTGATCTCATCTGTCCACAGGACATTCTCCCAGAATGATTTTGGTTTGTTCAGGTGTGTTTTGGCAAACTCCAGTGGGGCTTTCTTTTGTCTGTCTCTTTCTCTCTCTCAGCAGCGGGGTCCTCCTGGGTCTCCTACTATAGAACCCCCTTTCGTTGAGTTGGCGACGGATGGTGCGAGTTGAAACTGTCGTACCTTGTTTCTGAAGGTCAGCTTGAATCTGTTTGGCAGTTGATCGAGAGGCTTTCTCCACCATTCAAACAATCCTTCGCTTCAATCTTCGATCAAGTTTCCTCTTGCAGCCACGTCCAGGGAGGTTGGCGACGGTGCCATGAGCCTTAAACTACCCGATAACATTGCGTACAGTGGACACCGGAACATCCAGGTCTCTAGAGATGGACTTTTAGCTTTGAGATTGTCCATGCTTGGCTCCAATCTTGTGTTTGACCTCCTCAGACAATTCTCTGGTTTTCTTTCTTTTCTCCGTGCTCATTGCGGTACATACAGTGACACAAAACAGCAGAATGACTCCTTTTCTCCATTCAAACTGGTTGAATGAGCAATTTTTATTTTGCAGGCACCTGCAACTCACCACAGGTGAGTTCAATTCCAAAGTAAAGGCGAATCACCTGCTTGAAATCTAATTATTTCAAACAACTTCTAAAAGGTGCCAAAAATATTGTCCGGGCCATTTTAGGATATCTGTGTGGAATAAGCTAAGATTTAGTAATTTTTTCAGATTTTTTTTTTGTTTTGTTCCACTGAAAACCAAAGATATACATTTCTGGATAACAAAAGATATTTTAATTTCAACAATTTTAATGGAAGAAATGGTGCATTATTTGAAAAACGTGCAAGGGTGTCAATACTTTTGGCCACGACTGTACGTACGTACGTACGGACAGACGGACGACCCAAAACCATAATGCATCTGGTGACTTCATCAGTGGGGTTTAAAAATGATGTAGGGGTTCTGGCACATGTTGTGCATTGAAAACATATGGAGTTATAGCCGTCATGGTGGTGAGCTTTTCCTGGTGGGGTTTTTGGGACATGTTGGACATTGAAAAGTTATGGAGTTATTGGCCTTGTGGTGGTTACCTTTTCCCTGCGGGCAGTACTGTGGCAGTACGGAGGCAGTACGGTGGCAGTACTGCGTGACCGCACATCCCAATATACACTTTATAGCAGCCTTTGGCCTCAAAACAGTCTTCATGGCCAATGTGTGGAAGCTTAAAACATTGGCCAGATTCTGAAGGACCAAGTCCAAAAATTTAGGGTCTTTAGGTGCTACGGTTTGGCCATGAAAGAGTAATAAACAAAAACACACAAACACTTGGAATTATTTTAAAGATATAGAGGAAGAAGGAATATTAGCTTAACAACCTATATGTCATGTACAAGACCACAACGAGGGTCATCAAGAACCCAAACAAACACATAGCCATAGCAAAGGCACCCTGGTTGCCTTGTGAAAGCAACCAGAAGTAGACAGCTTATTGTGGTGATACTTAACACCACCACTGAGCTTGGGGGAAGTACCGTCACCTCCCGGGGTACTCTGGGTACCAGCGACGTCCCAACAATGGCGCCACTTTTCTCACCGCACTCAGCGGGGCATTTTCTCAGGAGGAATTTCCTCCTCCCCATCGATGCTAACCTCTGGGGACTGTCCGTGCTCTATCCTTTTAAATGCTCAATGTCGAGCAAGGAAGCAATCCGCTGAAAATTAATGATAGTATGCAACCTTGACCTTTGACCTTTTGATATTAAAAAAAACCGGCTTCTGCCTTTTGATTGGTGAACCAATTCAGTGAGCCAATAGGCAAATTCATAAAATTTCAGGTCATTTGGATGAAAATTGATGATTTCATGTGACGCTGACCTTTGACATTTTCACCTTTTGACCAAATTATTAATTTGTGTTCTCCATATTCTCATAATAAAGCTATGTTAAAATTTTTAAGACAAATGCTCAAATGGTAAAAAGTTACGGCCTGGACACACACACACAACATCCACACACACACACGCGCACACACAATCACGTGATTACAAAATAAAAAAAACTGGTTGAGACTATACCTAGAAAGATTTTGGATAAAGAGAATTATGTAGCCAAGCGGTTTTGAACCAACCCCCCCCCCCCCCACCACCCACTCCCTCCAATGATGTATACAGACAGCTTTGTGTTCTGACGAAACAGTGGATATTTGTGCGGGAAAGGGAGGATGTGTATCATGTCATCATCTTCAAATCAATGTGAAGCTGCCTGATGATGATGTTCCATCTCGGGTCATCTCATCCACATCACCTTTGGAAGTTTATTTGCTTTAGACCCCACCGCCCCCACCCTCCCCTCCCAACCTTACATCGACACTAAGTTATTAGGACTCAGTCCCATGAATCACAATCAATTTTCATAACCTCATACTGGATATGTAGCATCACAATAATAACGTTGTCAGCATAAAGGGTTCACCATAAAGCATCTTTATTTTAGTTATTTTAATTCTTTCATCATAACAAACTAACCAGATATCTGTGATCGCCCGCGACTTACCCTCAGCCCGCGATCCAATGATGGTCATATTTCTTTCGGACCACCGTATGACCTTGACCTTCAACATTTAGGCATAGAGCGTAAATAAAGAAAATGTGTCTTCATCGACATTCTAGCCATAAAACTCAACATAATAAAACTTGGAGGAAAATTATTCAAGTTATGATCAAAAAGGTGTTTTTTATTAATTGGGTCACAATCCAAAGAAAGTAGGTCAAGGATACGAAACAAATATCAGGTGCACAACTTCAGTGCAGGTGCACTATTATTGTGCAAAAACATCTTGGAAGGCCAAGCGGTCTTTGAGATCCCTCATTGGCAAAATTGAGCGATGACAGAAAATGCGTTTTTTAAATTTTTTCAGACCGCCATTTGACCTTGACCTTTAACCCGGAGGGGTATGATGTAAATTGAGTGTAAATGCGACTTGCTCTAGGCTCCCTAGAGAGGGCAATTTCGTTCTGGTTGCACAAACGTGAGTGGAGTTATTGTGAAAAATGTTAAAATGCCTATAATTGGGTCATGACCTTAAAACTTAGGTCACGGTCAAAAAATGATGTCATCCCCGCTGTTGTGGAATTTTCTGATTTGTTCTATTAACCGACCTGGTGTAAATCCTGTTCCTCAATTTGTAAGAAACAATTAATTTGCTGTCCACAACGAAAAGTACATTTGATCAGAGAACATTTATTTCATGGAACCACGGAGTCCAAAGCACTGAGATGTAAACATCCCAATGATTTGTACATAGCTAAGTTTACATTTCTGACATTTATATGCTTTCGTGGGAGTGGAGAGGGCTGGGAGATTCAAAGGGAGAGAGAACATGGTGACTTTCAGCTGGCCTTGGTGATAATCAGGCAAAATACTAAAAAGCAGACAACCAAAAGGAGTACAGGATAAGACCGTAGGTTATAGGTCTTTCAAAGAAATGAATATAAGGAATTGTGTATATAAAAGGCAGTGAGTACATGGGTCTGATGAGCATTAGGCAAAAGAACTCAAACTGCAATACGTGTCCACCGGGTGAAAGAGAATGACATAATCATGGCAAAAGTTGCAGTGCCATCAACCAGGCCACCCTGTAGCACAGCAAGACATCCCCCCCCATCAATACCTAGACAAAAGGGAAACACAATTGACAGCCAATTTGACTATAGCATAAAAAATTAAATTTATAAAGCACCAGCAACAATTATAATTGAGAGTACATGAATATAATTTTTTTTTCTTCCACACCGCATACTTTCTATTCCCATTATTGACGCAAAATTTCATTCTGAAAGTCCCAGCCGACTCCGCGATATAGCTCAGATATTGGTAGAAAAAAGGGAGAAAATCCTAAAGGATGGTTTCGTACTCCAATGGATGTAAGACCTTGACCTTTAACCCGGAGGGGTATGATGTAAATTTAGCGTAAATACTCCTTGCCTCAGCCATCTAGCGAGGGCAATTTCATTCCAATCGGACAAACTTTAGTCGAGTCATGGTGAAGAATGTTAAATTACTAATTAGGTCATGACCTTAAGAATTAGGTCAAAGCTGAAATAAGGTCAACCATGCACACTTTCTATTCACATTATTGATGCAAAATTTTATTTTGAAAGTCCCAGCCGGCTCCGAGATTCCCTCTCGGAAATTTATACAGTTTGGAAATTTGGAGCGTTCCCATTGTGTGCTGCCTTTTTGGCTGCTGGTTGCATCATCGTTTGGGGCGTAGCTATGCCGCTGATGCAGTGCCCCTACTACCAGTATACTGGTGCTCATTTCGCCGACCTCGGAAGGATGACAGGCTGAGTCAACCCCCTGGTGTTAATTCAGTGGAAAATCGGGCTCGAACTCAGGACCCTAGGATCCCAAGCCATCGCCCTAACCACTCAGCCAACACCAGGCTATTTGGAGTGTTGAGAGTGCAGGAAGAAATAACCAGAATTTATTTTTTCTTCTAATTGGTGGTTTAGTACTCCTATGGGTCGAAGAAACTCTGTGGTACCATTAAAAATTGGGGGCACCAATTGTAGAAACAAACCCGACAACAGCAACAAGCTAGAGGGGGACACTTGATTCACTTCTACAATTGATACGCATCATGCATGTTCGAGTATCCTTTACTCTCTTGCAACCTTGTGTGAGAGAAGGTTTGTAAAATGAGAAAATTACCATGGAGAAGAAAACGAGAGGGGGAGGATAGCGAGAGGAGAGATGGGGAGGGTAAGGGAGACAGGGAGCATATAGGAGGATGGTAAAACAGGGAAAGGAGTTTGGCAGTAAGGGGGGGGGTGGTGGTGTTATTGTATGCCTTTTCTTGAATGCAACATGATGTAAACGGTTTTCTACTAAGTCTATTCCAGGAAGGACCAGCAAGCTGCAAGTTGTGTTTTGCTGATGAATTGCATCTCTCTCATCTCTCAGACTCCTTCTTTCTCATGTCGTCAGGCACTTGGGGGCTGTCGAGGCAGTTTTGTTAGCTCGAGAGCACAATCCTCGACTGGTCGTCACTCCAACACTGGAAGTCAGGGCAGGGTATTTGGAATTTGTTCAGAGTGCCGGTGATAGCTCGCGTACTCTTCGCGAAGGACACCGTGGGATCTTTAACGTCCACCGGGATGACAGTTTAAAGCTGGGTCGGGATTCAAATAAATTTAATTTTTTTATGCTATAGTCAAATTGGCTGTCAATTGTGTTTCCCTTTTGTCTGGGTGTTGATGGGGAGGAATGTCTTGCTGTGCTTCAGGGTGGCCTGGTTGATGGCATTGGCATGGGTTTTTTTGTATGGGCATGGGCTTGGTTAAAAACATACATCAACCACACAACCCCCCTTGACAAGACCCCCACCAACAGCACTCCGTACACAGCTAGACAGCTTGGTGGTAAGCGCGTGCACCTCTCAGCCATCCTACCAGCCCGGTGAATAGCATAAGCACGTAGAAAGCCACAGCAGACGGTATCCTTTGTCAGTCATCCCGACAATTACATCCCATACAAGTACGACAAAATATATTACTGGAGCCAGCGTACAAACTTCTATTCGAGGATTTTATCTTCCAGCAGAAAGAAAGTCCATGTTCCCTTTAGTCTTTGAATCATGGAACATAAGCTGCAGAGATTCCCATCTGAAAGTTGTTTTTTTTTCTGTAACTTCACGGAATCGGTAGTTCAGCAGAAGAACAGGACTTCGTGGAAGTTTCCCCGACTGTATTCTAATGCCAGGAATGTGGTGTAAACATTTTCTAATGATGCTGCGGCAAACCTCAACAATAGCGTTGAAATTGGCAGATAACACTTTTGTAAACCACGATCGTTGAGCACTCCACATTTTCTTGAACGCATTTTCAACATGCCGAGACTCAGTCGCTTAACAGTTCTAACCATCGGGTTCACCTTTGCAGTGTGGACTGAGTCTAGACCTGAAGGTTTATTTTCTCATGCCATGCATCAGTGTCAATGAGCATTTGTTGGGAAAGCAACTTAATTGGATGAGAGCTGATTCCGCTTTTGTTGAAGAGTTTAAAGAGATGTGCAAGGGTGATCCTAAATATCATGTAATCGGCCTTCCCACCTGCCCCCACCAACTTCTTCCAATCACTCTTTCTCTCTCTGAGAGTAATACAGTATATATAATAAAGTATATATATATATATAATATATTTATATATATAATATATTATAATATATATATATATATATATATATATAAAGCTCTCGCTAACCACGAACAAATTAGTAATTTGTTCAGGGTACCATTGGATCTTTAACATCCAACAACTAACGCTGGCAGGCGGGACACCCAGTTTAACAGTCCTTTGGAGGGATGACGCACACATTGATGAATAACAAGAATGAATAAGAAGAATAACAATGAAGAATGACACCACATTATGATGTCACAATACGACACCAGAATCCTCTTCTGGTTTAGCATCATGATATCTCTTGACATTTTCCTTTTGTTGTGGGATTGTGATGGAACAAGGTCAAAATATATCGTGATGCTAAACCAACAAGAGGAGGAGATTGGGACTATAATCTGTGCAGAGCGTTGGGGCTGCTTAAGCAGTCTCCTTGGCTATTGAGCACAATCCTGGACGGGTCGCCACTCCGACACAGGATACCAGTAAGCTGGCACTCATTTTGCCGACCTCGGAAGGATGACAGGCAGAGTCAACCTCACCTGCTATTAATTCAACAGCTGAGCGGGATTTGAACTCAGGATCCTAGGATCCAAAGCTCACCAACCTAACCATTAAGCCAACACCAGGCAAACCAACAAGGAAATCCAACACAGGTGGAGGCCATTCAGCCCATCATGCCTGCACGAACACCACTCAACCCGAGATCCAAAGAAAATGCAAAAAAAACCAAAATGTTTTTAATTAATGAAAGAAAGAAAAAATTTGTATTTTTTTTTTGTAGGTTTTTTGTTGTTGTTTTTTTTGTATTTTTTCTTGTAATTTTTTTTGTATTTTGTTCTTCCCCTCTGAGAGGGGGCATGGGCTCGGTTAAAAACATACATCAACCACACAACCCCCCTTGACAAGACCCCCACCAACAGCACTCCGTACACATGAACACAATCACCCATCAATACTCAAACTATCTAAAAGTGTTAACATCCCCATACCGCTCTATCTCCATAACTTCCAGGTACCTATCTAATTCCAATTTAAACTTATCTACTGTTTCTGCTG
>CM068957.1:7456749-7468284 GCA_035128595.1 Eptatretus atami | reverse complement strand
CTAGCAGGGTATGGTTACACATTGTATGCAAGAAGGAACCGTCGTGCTTCCCCATTGTCTCGGGTCGCTGACCTGCCTTTATTTTTTTCATTTATTTATAATATAATTTACGGAGGATTTCTGGTGGTTCTGTGATTTTTCCTGGTGTACTGGCTTTGATGTCCGTCGTCACGTGAAATTACCATGCTTCCCCATTGTCTCAGGTCGCTCACCTGCATTTATTTATTTATTTTTGTCATTGATTTATATTTTCATTCACGGACGCTTTCCAACGGTTCTGTGATCTCTCCTCGTGTATCGGCTTTGATTTCCATCAGCACATGATATTTCAGCTTTCTACGTCACCCAGAAGGTACCGAACATATAAATCAGTGAGTTGTTAGAATGAGCTTTCTTTTTATACCAGCAACTACAACCCGTCACTTCGCTGATGGGGGGTGGAGAGGAGGGAGGTGAGGAAGAGAAAGGAAGACATGAGAGAGGGAGGGGAAGAGCGAGGAAGAGAGGGGAGGTGGGGAGAGCTATGCCTCACCACAGGTTGCTACACACTGTGGGAGGGAGGGGGTTTTTTATTAATTGCATCAAATAAATAGAAAACTCCGGGATAATAAAATTTAAAAAAATTTTCATCAGACAAAAATATTGATCCCGGGCGGTGTATAAACACAAAGGCTGCCTCGATCACTCTGGGAAAAAAATTGTTTTCTGTTAAGAAAAATATATAACCCCCATTTTCGAGCTCTTCAGCAGCATAAGAATAAAAGGGTTCCTTTATACAATTTTTTGTTTTATATTCGTATTTTTACCACCGAGCTTGTGGTAGTTTTACATTAAACCACCTCCATTAGTCGTTTATTATGAACGTGAAGAGCTCAGGACGTAACACGTGTCACGTGAGAGGTATAATATTGAAATAAATACGCAGCGGCGGATGAGCCAGGAGCAGAGAATCGAGGATCTGCGTTTCCTCGTCGTGATGACCATCCGGTCCTCAGAACGGCGAGTGAGCACCACGTGTCCGCCTTCTGGACCAAAGCAGGGCGCCACGGCGGCCCGCAAGCAGTCCGTCAGGCACAGCAAGCTGGACAGGTCGAGCGGCACCTCCATCACCTCGTAACGAGCACAGCACAAGCACTTAATGCCGTCAGGTCTTAAAACAACGAGAAAGGAAGAAAAACAACGTCAACGTTCAAGCGAAACAAAATTGAGAGCTGTGCAGCACCATGGCAACCGGATGTATACACCGCGTTGATTGGCTGAGGCATTGACCAATTGGCGATTCGCTTACTGAGCGGCTAAAGTCATGTGACTCGTTTTGTGATGTCATTTTCCGGGTTCGTTGTTCAAAGGGTCTATGATCGGGGATTCAGCGGTTTGACCTCGTAGCTGATTAAACTATAAAGGAAGAGTTCATCGGGTCACAAGGGGTCTGGTAGAACGCGGGACAAGACCGTCGGGACAAATGGGATGACTTTTCATTCGACAACGTCCAGCCGTTGTTTAAACGGTTTTATATACATACACCGTACTGTAGATCGTTGTGAAATGTGTGTCGCGGCTCCTTGTAAATCGTGTAAACATTACAAGGACATTCACACGAACAATGGGGGCGATTTATCGATTGGAAATTAATCAATCCTCGTCAATATAATCAATATATCAACTTCCAATGGTCTGTTTAGCTTGATCGACAAAATGAGTCATCGATTTATTGCGTACAATGTTCGAGAATTGTACCACCACTCCGTCAACTTTCAAAAAATAAAACGAGTGGAGCCTGGGGGTCAAGGGATGGAGCCTGGGGTGAAGGAGTGAAGCCTGGGGGTCAAGGAGTGGAGCCGGGGGTCAAGGGAGTGGAGCCTGGGGGTGAAGGGAGTGGAGCCTGGGGGTCAAGGGAGTGGAGCCTGGGGTGAAGGGAGTGGAGCCTGGGGGTCAAGGAGTGAAGCCTGGGTCAACAAGGGAGTGAACCCCAGGGACGTGCCCCCACCGTCCCTCCCGACTCCAGTGTTTGTTGTTGCCCGCTTCGAAATGATCTGGACGGGCATCCAGGGAATAATAGGATGAAACTAAAGGAAACCACAAGTGTGATCGGTCATGCTAGTTCAACATTCAACATACAAGCATGAAAACCCCCCAAAGACCTTCCATTGAAGCACGACATGACAGATGTGTGAAAGTTCCACTTTAGGTTGAACAAAAGTTCCTCTCCAGCGTTGGTTGTGTTATCTCCATGTGCAGGTTTGTGGTTGTTCTCCAGTATCGTTGTTGATCAAGTTCGGATAGCTGGGTTCGTGGCGCCATCTCCGAAGCCCTGATGTGTCACGTTCCCGTTTCCCATTCCATTTGATAGAAATGCTCATTATGTCGTTTTTCTTTTTTTCACTCTTATACTGAGGATCGAGATGTCATCACTTTCTCCGCGTTCGACGCCATTTAGGAAATATTGTTGCCGTCGTCTTGTTGTTTTATGTTCTTGCCGCTCCTTGTGCTGCTGCTCCTCTCTGTGTTCCTGCTGCTCCTGCCACTCCTTCTCCTTGTGCTGCTGCTCCTCTCTGTGTTCCTGCGCTCCTGCACTCCTTCTCCTTGTGTGCTCCTCGTGCTGCTCCTGCATCCTGCTCCTTGTTGCTGCTGCGCCCTCCTGTGTTCCTGCTGCTCCTGCAGTCCTCCTCCTTGTGCTGCTCCTGCGATCCTGCTCCTTGTGCTGCTGCTCCTCTCGTGTTCCTGCTTCCTGCAGTCCTCCTCCTTGTGCTGCGACTCCTTGTGTTGCTGCTCTTCTCTGTTCCTGCTGCTCCGATGTGCTGCGACTCCTTGTGGTGCTGCTCTTCTCTGTGTTCCTGCTGCTCCTCATACTGCTGCTACTCCCTCCGTGCTCCTGCTGCTCTTGCAGTGCCTGCTCCTGCAGTCCTCCTTGTGCTGCTGCTACTCCTCTCCGTGCCCTGTGCTCCTGCAGTCCTGTCCTTGTGCTGCTGCTGCTCTTCTCTGTGTTCTGCTGCTTCTCAAATTGCTGCTACTCCTTTCCGTGCCTGCTGCTCTTGCAGTCCTGCTCCTGCAGTCCTCCTTGTGCTGCTGCTACTCCTCTCTGTGCTCCTGCTGCTCTTGCAGCCTGCTCCTGCAGTCCTCCGTGTGCTGCTGCTTACTCCTCTCCGTGCTCCTGCTGATCCTCGTACTGCTGCTGCTCTTCTCTGTGTTCCTGCTGCTTCTCATATTGCTGCTACTCCTCTCCGTGCTCCTGCTGCTCCTGCAGTCCTGCTCCTTGTGCTGCTGCTGCTCCTCTCGTGTTCCTGCAGTCCTTCTCCTTGTGCGCGACTCCTTGTGTTGCTGCTCTTCTCTGTGTTCCTGCTGCTCCTCATACTGCTGCTACTCCTCTCCGTACTCCTGCTCCTCTTGCAGTCCTGCTCCTGCAGTCCTCCTTGTTGCTGCTGCTACTCCTCTCCGTGCTCTGCTGCTCCTGCAGTCCTGCTCCTGTGCGGCCTACTCTTCTCTGTGTTCCTGCTGCTCCTCTCTGTGTTCCTGCTACTCCTTGTACTGCTGCTGCAGTCCTTCTCCTGTGCTGCTGCTCCTCATACTGCTGCTACTCCTCTCCATGCTCCTGCTGCTCTTGCAGTCCTCCTTATGCTGCTGCTACTCCTCTCCGTGGCTCCTGCTGCTCCTGCAACCTGCTCCTTGTGCTGCTGCTGCTCTTCTCTGTGTTCCTGCTGCTTCTCATATTGCTGTTACTCCTCTCCGTGCTCCTGCTGCTCTTGCAGTCCTGCCTCCTCAAGTCCTCCTTGTGCTGCTGCTACTCCTCTCCGTGCTCCTGCTGCTCTTGCAGTCCTGCTCCTGCAGTCCTTGTGCTGCTGCTACTCCTCTCCGTGCTCCTGCCTGCTCTCGTACTGCTCCTTGTGCGCTGCTGCTCTTCTCTGTGTTCCTGCTGCTTCTCATATTGCTGCTACTCCTCTCCGTGCTCCTGCAGTCCTGCTCCTTGTGCTGCTGCTCATGCTCCTGCTACTCCTCTCCGTGCTCCTGCTGCTCCTGCAGTCCTGCTCCTTGTGCTGCTGCTCATGCTCCTGCTACTCCTCTCCGTGCTCCTGCTGTTCGTGCTGCTCCTGCTCCTTGAACTGCTGTTGGCAGCCAGCATTTTCTTTTTGTGTGCGTGCGCATTTTTTGTGCATTTTGCTCGTTACCTCCGCCACCGAAGATGAAGGAGGTTATATGTTTTCACCCCTTCTTCTGTTTGTTTGTGTACAGGATATCTCAAAAAGTTGTGGACAGATCCGGATTAAATTTTGTGGACAGGTTGGGTGTGTGACAAGGACAAACAGATTCGATATTTGTGAAGATCCGGATCCAGATCCAACGACTTGAATTTTTAAGTGTTTCTTCCACATTGAGGGATAGGGACAAAAAAACGATATCGTCCTGTGCTTGCCATGATATTAGCAAAAATGTATATGTTCTCATGAATCGGGCATTACATGGGGAGTATGCGCTCTACCGAGTGACCTTCGAGTAATAAGTGGGTTAAGTGGGGTTTAGACATCTATATGTATTTTATAAAAGGAGCCGTGTCTGTCTGTTTGTTTGTTTGTTTGTTTGTCATGTTTATTACTTTGAGAACGTATTTCAATGAAAACCAACAACAGTGGATTCTGAGAACTCCGGATCCGGATGCAATATATAATAATAATTATTATTGGTTCGCCGGGCGCCAGCAGTGACCACTATTTCGTTGTGTCTGTCTGTCTGTCTGTCTGTCTGTCTGTCTGTTTGTGACTCTCTCCAGAGCATAGCTCCGTGACGTTTGATGTGATCTTGATGAAACTTGGAACACAAGCTAGATATCATGGTCTAGGTGTGTCTTTTGTATGAGGGGCATCCCACGCCCACTTGAATTTTATTTATTTTATATTTATTTTCTCGATTTTTTTCTCGCAATTTCATTTCCTAGAAGCTGTGCATAATGTCCATAAGGTACAACATATAAAAAAATCCGATTTGATTTGTCAATTTTGCGGAAGAGATAGGTTTTTACAGTCGGGCTTCCTCAAAAGCTTCCACTAACTCAATTGTACCTATCGTGCAGCATTGTTCAATAATGCCCGCAACCATCGTCGCCTCCCGGCTAGTTAAATAATAATAATAATATTAATAATAATAATAAAGGACAGTATGGTACATGGACACACGTGTGAACCGCAAACCACCAACTTGTGACGCTGTTATCCACACATGGAGGACAAAATCTCCAAGGAATCCTTTTTTGTTCTTGCCCCATAAATTAGCCATCGAAGCACAGATTGATTTTCCCATCAGCGAAGCGACCGGTCCTACATGCTCTGTATCTAGAAGTAGGAATCACCACGACGGGATTCATCATCCTTAACTTGGTTGAGCAAATTGATATGATGAGACATGAACGCAGGAGTTTGATTTACATGCACCCTTGGAGGATTATTATGACATGTTGCTGCAACTGCAGAAGTTCAACGCGTTGTACAGAAAGTTGGAGGGAGAAGGAAAGAGGACATTTCCAATGGGAGAGAAGATTGCCGAGGAAAAACCCCACAGTCCTTTGGCAGGCTTGTGAGTCGATATAATTAAAGCGCAGTGGGGCATGCTCCCGCCGGCTTCTCTGCCTTTCGCGCCTTTCTTCATTCTCTCATCCGTGATGGATGGATATGGATAGACAAATAAATGTATTCATATATCAATGGCTGAAGCTGTTAAAGGCATTTTATCAGAGTGTTGGAAACATTACACCAAATTATAAGTTTTGAAGGTTCCCATGATATTAACCAGCTCGAATAATATTTAATCCAACAAGATTGTGCAGAGGTAGTGCAATTACCTTGATCTTTAAACGCTCTAGTTAGTCTGGTTCGATTCCAGACCTGATTATGAAGTGTTGGATTGGTGATTCGCAGGTCGGGGGCATTGCGTCACAATGTGTGTCGTCCATCAATTGGACGTCAAGCTGGTTGTCCCGTCTAATAGCATTTGTGAGTCGATGTTAAAGATCTCACGGTGTCATTCGTAAAGAGTGACGACATATCGTCGGGACCCTGAACGAATGACTAATTCTTCCTGAAATTGGCGACAGTCAAAGTCAGGATCGGCAATCACTTGTGATTGATTTGGACAAAAATTATCCCCAGCCGCACAACAAGGTGAAAGTCATTGGGCGGTGGTCTAGTTTTGTCAACCTTATGCATTCGGCTTAAGGCCCATGCAATTTGGAAGGATATTATGCTCATACTGAAAAACAGAAAAAAGTTACACATTATTTGTGATTTTTGTTGGCAAATCAGAAATAATATCATGATGAGTGAAGTGGCCTCTCCCTAGTATCGCATCATCAACTAGAAAGGCACTCGGTAGAGCGCATACCTCCGCCACGTAATGCCTGATCCACGAGAACATATCGGGGCCAATACATTTTGAAATATCATGCTATACAGTAAGATATCGTTTTGTCCCGATCTCTCAATGGTGAAGAATCGCTTTAAAAATTAAATAATTCTCGTATTCAGATCCGGATCCAGATCTTCACCAAAATCGAATCAATTACTCCTCGAGAAACACCAAACCGTCCTCCAAGTTTCGTCGAATCCGTCCACAACTTTTGTAGATATCCTGCACACAGACACACAGACAGAGAGCGTGAAAACATAACCTCCTTCACCTTCGTGGCGGAAGTAATAATGGCTGATAACTTTAGCTCGCAGACCATATCACATTATTATTGTCAATCAGTTCATCATTTTCTTTACCAGCACAGAAGCATTTTTCTGAAAGTCGGCCTGTTTCGCATTGCCACCTCAATTTGTGGAGTCTCCTCCTGAGAGGCTTCACAATGCTTGGACCCAGGTTCAAATCCCACATACTATGGCTAACAATGCTGGGTCAAACCGCTCTCATATTTGCCATCGTCTACTAACGTCCGTAATTGTCTCTGAGCTGTTGAGCCTGACTTTGAATCACGACCCAGCTACGTTTATGTCACCCTGGTGTTTCGCACGTGCCGTCGCTCGACAAACTCTGTTCCTGTCCGCTCGCATTAGTTGGTGATGTCAAAGATCCAGGGGTTCCTTCACGAAGAGTATGCGGGTTACGGTTGGCACCCTGGAAAAATCCAAATTCCTGCCTGGATGCTGGCGAGCAAGTGCGTCGTCTTCCTCGAGTTCTTGCCATCTTGGAGGGTGTTGCTGTCTGAGCAGCAGCATCTGCACGAAAAAAACAAACAAAGTGACCAGGTGGTTGGCATGTTTCATATTGTTTGGATACAAAGAGAATACAATACTAATATCCAATTGTAATGCCCATCGTCTCTGCATGTGATTTATGCACAAAGTACCAATTGAGAGTTGGATCAATATTTCCTTGAGAGAGATTTAGATTTTACAAGAGCAGAATAATGAGGGAAGATGGATGTGAAATCTACTTGACATTTTAAAAATTTCTAACCAATGAACAGTTTTGGGATAATTAGTTTGAAAAAAAGATTCCGTCAGAGACTACTATTTCATTGGTTATTGGTAATCCTTTATGTAATCCATTACAGTAATACAAGTGGAGTAATGGAAGGGATTGCTTGGAAGATTGGAATCTTAATTACCTGGAGTTAGAAACCTGCATCGAAATTATGTCAGCTTCATGGAGGGGGGGGGGGGGGGCAATATTCTCCTGGGTCACGGACCACGTAAATTTAAAAAATGGCCACAAAGCTGAATAAGATCGATGTCCACTTTTAATAACCAACATTCGAAATCCTTGTAGGTGTGAGCAGTGCACAATAGTCACAAATAGGATGACAATACCACGGGTTTGTGACCACCTACAGCCTGCTGCGAGCAAGAATAGAGCGGCTCTTCTGCTCAATGCTATCCTTCTTCATAAAATGTAGTCTCTTGAAAAATTTCATGACTATCTACAGTCCTGAGAGTGGAATGTTTTGCCTCACATATTCAATTCAACAATGACATCAAAATCCATCAATTCAACAATGCATACAACGCATTCAATTCAACAGAATTGCATCGATACAATGGACCGAAAAAACAGCAATGATTATTTTGTCACATACTGTATATTAACTAATATCGATCAAAAAATTGTGTGTGTGTGTGTGTGTGTGTGTGTGTGTGTTGTTGATTGTATGCGGAATGGAGTCCTCCCAGGGTGGCTCAAAGTATCCCCCTTCATTTCAGTAAGGGGTCACGATTCATGGACCAAGCTGTGATGTTTTCTGTTCTCAGTTTGTGCCGAGGCGTCTTCAGGATCGTCACTGAGCCCCGGATAGCTTCCAACTGTAGTTCGTTTGTAATAATATTCCCAGGATGGTTTTTAGCTCACCTGTAAAGTAGTTCCGGGGAGCTTATGGGTGGCGCGTCGTCATCGTCTACAAATACTGCAACTTCTTCTCAGAGACTACACATACGATTTCAATGAAAATTTGACCACAACCTTCATCACCCGTGATGTATAAAAACAAGGGTCTGGAGGGTCTACCGGAGGGAGTTTACGGGTGGGGGGGGGGTGCCCTCCCCCATAAAGGTGTGATTTGTTTTTTCTTAGAAATGATATAAGCAATTCCGATGAAACTTCACGACAACCTTCAACAGTCATGACGTACCAAAGTTTGTTCCCGACATCAGAAAAATCTGGCTCTCAAGTGATTTAAAGGAGGTTGCCCCCCAAAATAGTATTTTTTCTTCTCAGAAACTACACATACAATTCCGATGAAACTTGACCACCATCTTCACCACCCGTGATGTGCTAAAGTTTATTCATGACATTAAAAACAAATTGGGGTCTAACGGGCGCGGGGGGGGGTTGTCCTCCAAAATATGTATTTGCTTTCCTTTCTGAAACCACATACACAATTTCGATGAAACTTGACCACAACCTTTATCACCCATGATGTACCAAGGTTTGTTCATGGCATTAAAAAAAACAATCCATAGGTATTTACTTCTCCGTTATATATATGTCACGGTCCAGCCAGTTTAGGTTAATTCCCCCGACCCAATTGTTGTGGATGGGCGGTTAACACCGACCAGCCGGATTGCCGAGCGGTTTTCCTTCGAGGGGAAACGTGGTCCTCAGAAGATTATGGCACACGCGGGAAAGGAAGGATGGCACGGATGTAGCAGGACAGAAGCACAGCACAAGGAGGTTTATCTCGAACCCACAACAGATACACAGAACCAGCAACTTAAAAATAAACACGGGATCTGATGAAAATAGATCAAATATTTACAAGGGTGATAATTCAAGCGTAATAATAAAACGTGAAGTTAATTAAAGCCTAAAGTCGAGGCGCCTCTACACACGGACTTTAACACAGACAAGTGGGAAAACAAAAGAAAAGCAAATCTCCCTTTATTCTGGCACTTAGCTTTGTCCAGAGATGGTCTCTATTGAACTTTGCGATTGAGCTGCTTCGCTGCGCGGGAAGATGAGCCCAAAATGGCGCCGAGCTGCTCACTGGGCGGGAAACATACATGAGGTAATGTCTGAGGCGTATTCAATGCCAGGCTCACCAACTGCCATGCGACGTCGATCGCACTTGCCAACGCCGCTGCTCTCTGAAGAATGGTGCCGCTCCCTTCGGTGACATACACGGGCCTTCGAAGTCGGTCTCTCACGACCCAGCAAGAGTCAATGGTCAGCATCTTGCTCCACCATGCGAGCCAATTCGCCTCAGCACGAATATGAGAATCATGCCACCGCATTCATGCATCGAAGAAAGCCAGCCGTAATGCCCTGATCTTACACGCCATCTCCGAGCTCCATTGTCTCTCGACCGCATCCCTCACACCCAACTCAACCCAAAAACCCAACTCCTCTTCCACTTCGCTTCTGACGTCACACCCATCAATCATCCACCTCTGGGCGTGGCTTGTTGCATGAAATCGGAAGGCAGGCTTCTGCCTGCTCGGCACGTTTGGCTCGCTTGTTGTTATAAAAAACGTTATTCCTGTTATTGCTGGCTTTTAATGCCAAAAACGAGGAAAAGTTCACAGGGGCAATTACACACTGGGGGAATTGGAAATTAACACAACACCTCCCCTCCCCCATGTGATGACAAGTGTGGGGGAAAAATTTATTAATGTATTCTAAATTGTAACAAATGAGTTTTAGAAATGTAACTTTTATGCTACAAGTTGAATTGGCTGTCCTTTCTGGCCAAGAGAACTTTTGCCCTAAATGATGATAAATGTCTTTGGCTGGAGCGGAGTGACCTGAGCTGATAAGCGAACCTTTGCCTCGAAATGTACGAAGTGGCTTCTCGTCTAAAGGAACGTCTGCAGTCTGGGTGATAGCCCCACCACTCTCTCATGAAAGTATAAAATGCTTTGAAATGTAAATTGTTCAGTGCAAGTACCTGAGAAGTATTAGAATCTCAGTGGCTTGTGCTCCTGTGAACTGACCAAGTACCAAGTTAGAATAAAACCTCTGATGTAATGTGGAAGTGAATTGAATCGGGTTGGTCGAACTGTTAACTTAAAGTAAGATAAATGAAATAGAACCAAATATATTGCAATCAATGGGATCTTAAGTTCATTGTATGAGGGTGAAAAGTGTATGGTGATAATTAGAAAATAAATTGTTTCACAAGGAAGGACTTGTGTGGAATCGGTTTATCAGTGTCAATGGGTTTTATGCAGATTTTATAACCAAATCGGACAAAACGTTAAACTCTGCCTGAAGTCAAATAGGATTCCACAATCGCCAGGTAGAATCCTTCAACGATCACAAGGGGGTTAAAAAAATCCACGTCACAAGTACACTTAAGCTCACAGTTTCCCTACTTAATTTACATTGAGATGTCTTCTACACGCCACGGACCAAGCAACTCTATACAATCCTAACTTGCTTTAAAAGTCCTCCATCAACCCCATAACCGTAAAAATATTTTGTGGGTCATCCATGCCGACCAGTGGTGCCTGGTTATCTTATCCAGCCGCTACCAGGTGAGCGGCCAGTGTATTTCATTGTGATGTCTTCTACACGTTTAATATCTTTGTCATCATTCCTGGAGGTCCAACTTTTACTGCTACAACTTTGCATTCTTCAGCTTCCAGGATCTTTTCACTTCATTCTTGAGTCTTGTGTTTTGTCATTTTCTTCATTTCTGCATCGTTTAGTCCAAAATTACTGGTATTAACACCTCACTTAGCAATGTCCTTCTTCTCATTTTTGAACCGAAGTATGATATCTGGTGCTTGTTTTTGATGTTCCGCTCGATGGATCATTATGTCATGCGTGAGCGGTGTACTTCCATGTTTTCAGCGATTCCTTTTGGTTCATTTTCCCACAAATTTTTTGGAACTGGGACATCAAAGTTTTTGCAGATGTGCCAGCGGATTACTTTACAAACTTTGTTGTGTCATTGTGTGTACAGCTGTTCTGACATGAGTTGTTGTTTTTGTGTGTGTGTGGTTTCGGTCATTAAGCATAACATATCATTCTCTTTTACTCACCCTACCTCCACCCTCACCTTTCTCTCTATATTTTTTCATATTTCTCTCTATCTCTCTCACCCCCTCCTCA
>CM068957.1:7432304-7447604 GCA_035128595.1 Eptatretus atami | reverse complement strand
AACCGCGTGACCTAGGGTCCTCCCGACTATGCGTTACCTGAGGTTACCTAATTAATCAGGTGATTTATTACCAAGGGAAGATGCCCTCAGTACGCCTTTTCGAACCGGGATCACCTTTACCGGACCGGATCACTTTGACGCGTCATACGGTCGGATGCAGTTGAGCACACTGCAAAGACGTACCGGCTACAAAGGAGGATCGTTGGGAACAAATCCTGCGAGGTTTGGTCGGACCAGCTGGATCACTGAAAGAAAATACGGAAAACGAGCTGGGAAACATTTTCTAAAAAGGATTTATTAATAGCAGGCAGGAAGATATATGTGGCACTGTGACATATACTGTTTTATTGTTGTCTGTTTGCAGGAATAGTAGAAATGTGATGAGGTGCAGGCAATATACAAGCAACTTACAAAAGCAACACAGAGTAGAGTATATCCGATATATTCTTCCACACTCTTAACTCAAATAAGGACAGGCACCAGGGCACACACACACACACACACAATTATTTGTATAGATATTAGTTATATTCAGTGTGTGACAAAATAATCATTGCTGTTTTTCGGTCCATTGTATCGATGTAATTCTGTTGAATTGAATGCGTTGGATGCATTGTTGAATTGATGGATTTATGTCATTGTTGAATTGAATATGTGAGGCAAAACTTTCCACTCTCAGGACTGTAGATAGTCATAGAAATTAAAATGAAAGAAGTTGATGAAGAGAAAAAAGAGTGGAGATGAGGCTAAACGGTCTCTCAATTACCTTGCACGATGGCCCGATCACGCAACAATATGGCTTGGGGGATGCTCCGCTGGGGATACCTCCCTGACACTGGCACGTCGTCTCTGCCTCGTGGCACTTCGTGCAGCTAACGTCCGTCCAGAGAATGAGACCTTCAGGCGTGAAGGGAGGGACTTGGGGGAGCCAAAAGCTAATGCGTGGAGAGAGAAGCGGAGTCCAAGCAAGTGGGCGGAGAAGAGTGGAGAAGTGTGAGAAGGCAGAGTCAGCAACGATGTTGGGAAGAAGGTTGTAAGCCAGCAGGCGAAGGTTTGAAGATGAATTCTAGGCCAGGAAAGACAGAAAACGACAGGACTGACCGAGCAGGAACGACGACACACAAACGACATCAAACGACGACGACTCTGGAATGATGACGACCCTCCTCCCACCGCCCTGCGACCCTCTCCTTTTATAGATCTGGTGGTGCAGGGTGGGGGCGATGACCCGAAGCGATGTCGTCACCCCGAATCGGGCGCTCTGGTGGGTCCCTGCCAGCACACGACTGGCCGCCATGACCGGAAGTGGCTCCACTTTACTTCCGCCAGATGGTTCCAAGCTGTGGAATTGTCTCGCTCTGAGCACCGTACATGAATGCCTTGCACCGAACTCCGTGCCGTGCCCGGCAACCCGCGGTTGACGCTGGTCATTGTGCCTGCTCCATGGTCCGCCAGTGGCCCAAGCGATCCGGCTGCACAGCATGCCTCTGCCTGGTAGCAGCTGCATCAGGCGGAGGTGCGGAGGATGCTTCGCCATCGCGGAAGACTTGTTCCTCATGGTGAGCAAAAGACCGATGTAAGATGTAATTGTAACCCATGTGCCGACTACAACCAAAGATGTGTGTAATTCATGCCTTGTTCTGCACGATGATAAACTATCACAGTCGCGCGCGAGTCCGCCATTAGCACGGGCCAGCGTGCGGGGTCCGCCCCCCATCGAGCATCGCGTTCGCGGTTATCAAAAGCGGTGGGATGCACGGTGCCACCCCTGATCTGTGAAGGGAATTGAGGGAAAGTTTGGATATAATTATGTTGCGTAGGGTTGAGTTGAACAAGAAGATAGATATAATTATTAAATGCAGTCATGGGTTGGAAGGGCGTGGACACATGCGCTTTGCAAGTCAGTCATCTTTAGCGGTGCCGTTTCTTCATCTCCTCGTTTTGTGTTTGGAAATTATCGCTGCACGTGCGTTTGGCAGGCTATGATTTCTGCAGAGGGGTTGTCCGGCGTAATGCCTTCTTGGAATTCGCTGAGGACCCATCTCACAGCGAAGGGCGCACGTGGCTGGGATTTACCTCAGGAATAAGAGTAGAAAAAATAATAGGAATGAGTGCAGAGATTTAATCAGACCAAGCTATGAAGTTTACACAACGCACTGTCCCATTGTCAGGCTAGAGTAGACAAAAGGGAAGGGTCTATCTGAACGTATTATAATGGAATAACTGTCTAGGAACGCTGTATGATGGTTGCTATTGCTTTGGATTGATACGGTTCCCCAGAACCACAACAATATATATATATATATTATATATATATATAATATATATATATATATATATATATATATATATCTTTTGTGGTTCTGCAAAACCGCATGCCTGACCATTGGTTACAGCTCCTGAGGTTGGGGACAGCAGCAACAGCGGTTGGTCACAGTTGGACCGTACCTGCTGGTTCTGCTCGGTACCTGGCTCTTGCTACCTGATTCTTGGCATACCTGGTGTCTGGGGTGATGATGTGATGTCGATTGGTTCGAGCCTGTTTGTGGGTGGCGTATGTAGGCATGGCGATTCAGGGCGCTGACAGGGGACCGAGCACGCTCACACATTTTTGGGTCATTTTAGTAGACACACGACTTCTGCCTTGGTAAGCCAAGACTGGGTTTTCTTCCCCTGAATGGTCTGCTGGTACCCATGTCAAGTGTTTAATTGTTAAGTAAGCATTGTGATAAGCATCTGCTCTTTGTCCATTTTTCTAAAATGCTGTTTTGAATTTATTGCTTGAGATATATTGTTGATTGAATATTTGATTGATTTGAATTCATCATTTACACCACAAGGAATTAAAAAAGTTATTCGGTTTATTTTTATTTTCTTCATAATAAAATCCTTGTTGACGTTTCAACCTGTCCGTGGTTGCCATTTCCTTCATTGATCCAGCATTGTCCGAACCTAGATAGACTTGGAAGTAATTCCCAAACTAAATAACCTGTCATAGTCCCACGCACCAGTGTAAACGCTCGGCTGCTCAAGAGGATCTAATCAAGAAGATTGGTGCATCGCGAGGGCGCTTTCCATGGTCAGGAGGCTGGATGACTCTCGTGAAATGGCAAATTAGACGGTGGACACTAGAACTCTGGTAACTGATTGACATTCGTGGGATTGTCAAACAACCACCGTATCACGAAGTTAATTGTGAGTGGTGCCCAAGTCCGGTTCTTCCAAGGAGAAATGAGGATTATCCTCCTCATAATACACTGGTACCGTCGCCGTAAACATATAAACATGTGTATGTGTGTGTTTATATATATATATAATATATATATATAATATAATATATATATATATATATATATATATATAGTTGGCTGTGGAAATCGCAGACACCAATAGGTCTAGTATCAGTTATGCCGATAAAGTCCGTTCAGTTAGATTTCCCCACCGTTGTCTAATGGAGAATATTCGTGTCACCCGGGCTGTGATCTTTGAGTTAGCCGTTTTTCTTTACTATCGTTATTTGGACCAACCGCATTACTACCACCACACAAGCGCCCACCAAGATCACCACAACCACCTCGTCAACCACACAACATCCCCACAGACAACAAACAGCCGCCTTCACAACAACCACCTTAACCACCACCGCCCAACCACACCACCCTCACTACCACCACAAAGCCAGCCACACCACCCTCACGACCACCACGAACGCCAGCCACACCACCATCAAGACCCCCACAAAACGCCAGCCACGCCACCATAACGCCAACCACACTACACCGCATTTCCACCTCAGCACGGTTACGAGAAGCCTGCATTCATCGGGGAGAACGGACAACGCTCACCCCTCCCCAACGACAGGACACGTGCGGAAAAAGACGAAAGCTGTGAAGAGATGTATCGTCTACAGAATACTCAACGAAAACCCGATTCAGCGAGGAAACGCCCTGCTTCTGGAAGCTTCGCGCGCGGCTGGAAGGGAGGGGCGAGGGGGAGGGGCGAGGGCCGTGGAGATAAAAACGAGCGCTGAATGCAGCGAAGTGTGTGTGTGGTCGTCGAGAGAACGGGGTGTGTGTCATTGAGGAACCGAGTGGTGGGTTGTCGAGGAGAAGCAAGTGGAGAGGCGAGTGGAAGTCAGTCGTGAGGAGCTGGAGGGGTCCAAGAGGGACGCCCAAGCAATCACCACGAGGGTGGAGGTAACCTGCGGCGGCCTCTTGGAGTTCCTTCGGTCACAAGCTCCTTGGACATAAAGACCCTAAGGGTCCAGTCTGACCCCCTTGTCTTTGAGGGGGTCTTTTTCTTGCTTTTATTTGTGTGAATGTTGTGGCGCCATGTCCGCAAGTAGAACTGTATAGTGACTGTTACATGATGAGTTAAGACGGTATTAGCTCTTCCTTTGCATGTGTTTGGCTGTATAACTGCATGCGTGTTTCACCAATTTATTGCTTAATTGTATACGTGTGAAAATAATAAATGTGCTTATTGAATGTGAACCTGTTCGTCGTGTCATTTTCCCCATTGAAACGCCACTGACTGCACTTCGGAATGGTAGCGGGCTTTTTGATAGCCGATTAAAAGAATCGGGCCAGCGAGGTCTCGCGATAATACCGCTCGGTTATCCCAGAACGGAACGAACCGCTTAAGCGGTTCGTGTCCGAGCAGACCTCGCTGAGGTACGGTCTCTCGGTAGGCTACGATAATTAGGTATATCGACAATCAGCGATTGACCCTGTCGCGCGGGTAGAAATTGACTAGGCGTGGTGTGCGCTTGGAGCACACCCGTGACTGGTTTTCGGCGTTGTTCCGGAAAGTCGCGACTGGAATTGTTCGTCCGGTGGGCGTACGGCGCGATTCGGCTAAAAGCGGCTGTCTGCACGCCTGCGGCACGATTCGTAACAATATATATACTATATATATATATATTACTAGCAGGTATGGTTTACACATTGTATGCAGAAGGAACCGTCGATGCTTCCCCATTGTCTCGGGTCGCTGACCTGCCTTTATTTTTTCATTTATTTATAATATAATTTACGGGGATTTCTGGTGGTTCTGTGATTTTTCCTGGTGTACTGGCTTTGATGTCCGTCGTCACGTGGAATTACCATGCTTCCCCATTGTCTCAGGTCGCTCACCTGCATTATTTATTTATTTTTGTCATTGATTTATATTTTCATTCACGGACGCTTTCCAACGTTCTGTGATCTCTCCTCGTGTATCGGCTTTGATTTCCATCAGCACATGATATTTCAGCTTTCTACGTCACCAGAAGTTACCGAACATAATAAATCAGTGAGTTGTTAGAATGAGCTTTCTTTTTATACCAGCAACTACAACCCGTCACTTCGCTGATGGGGGTGGAGAGGAGGAGGTGAGGAGAGAAGGAAGACATGAGAGAGGGAGGGAAGAGCGAGGAAGAGAGGGGAGGTGGGAGAGCAGTATGCCTCACCACAGGTTGCTACACACTGGGAGGGAGGGGGTGAGGAGGGGGTGGAGAGATAGAGAGAAATATGAAAAAATTATAGAGAGAAAGGTGAGGGTGGAGTAGGGTGAGTAAAAGAGAATGATATGTTATGCTTTAATGACCGAACACACACACACAAAACAAACAATCATGTCAGAACAGCTGTACACACAATGACACAACAAAGTTTGTAAAGTAATCCGCTGGCACATCTGCAAAAACTTTGATGTCCAGTTCCAAAAAATTTGTGAAAATGAACCAAAAGGAATCGTTGAAAACATGGAAGTACTACGCTCACGGCATGACATAATGATCCCACGAGAGGGAACATCAAAAACAAAGCACCAGATATCATACTTCGGTTTCAAAAATGAGAAGAAGGCATTGCTACAGTGAGGTGTTAATACCAGTAATTTTTGGGACTAAACGATGCAGAAATGAAAGAAAATGACCAAAACACCAAGACTCAAGAATGAAGTGAAAAGATCCTGGAAGCTGAAGAATGCAAAGTTGTAGCAGTAAAGTTGGACCTCCAGGAATGATGACAAAGATATTAAACGTGTAGAAGACATCACAATGAAATACCACTGGCGCCTCACCTGGTAGCGGCTGGAAAGATAACCAGGCAACCACTGGTCGGCATGGATGACCCACAAAATATTTTTACGGTTATGGGGGTGATGGAGGACTTTAAAAGCAAGTTAGGATGTTATAGAGTGCTTGGTCCGTGGACGTGTAGAAGACATCTCAAATGTAAAAATTAAGTAGGGAAACTGTGAGCTTAAGTGTACTTGTGACGTGGATTTTTTAACGCCACCTTGTGATCGTTGAAGGATTCTACCTGGCCGATTGTGAATCCTATTTGACTTCAGGCCAGAGTTTAACTGTTGTCCGATTTTGGTTATAAAATCCTGCATAAAACCCATTGACACTGATAAAACCGATGTCCACACAAGTCTTCCTTGTGAAACAATTTATTTTCTTAATTATCCACCATACATTTTCACCTCATACAATGACTTAAGATCCCCATTGATTGCAATATTATTTGGTTCTATTCATTTATTCTTACTTTAGTTAACAGTTCGACCAACCGATTCAATTCACTTCCACATTACACAGAGAGTTTTTATTCTAACTTGGTACTTGGTCAGTTCCAAGGAGCACAAGCCACTGAGATTCTAATACTTCCTCAGGTAATGCACTGAACAAATTTTACATTTCAAAGCATTTTATACTTTCATGAGAGAGTGGTGGGGGCTATCAACCCAGACTGCAGACGTGTCCTTTAGACGAGAAGCCACTTCTACATTTCGAGGCAAAGGTTCGCTTATCAGCTCAGGTCACTCCGCTCCAGACCAAGACATTTATCTATATTAGGGCAAAGTCTCTTGGCCAGAAAGGACAGCCAATTCAACTTGAGCTAAAAGTTCATTTCTAAAACTCACATTTGTTACAATTAGAATACATTAATATTAAATTTTTCCCCCACACTTGTCATCACATGGGGGAGGGGAGGTGTTGTGTTAATTTCCAATTCCCCCAGTGTGTAATTGCCCCCTGTGAATTTTCCTCCGTTTTGCATTTACAACGCCAGCAATAACAGGAATTACGTTTTTATAACAACAGCGAGCAAACGTGCCGAGCAGGCAGAAGCCCTCTTCCCGATTTCATGCCAACAAGCCACGCCCAGAGGTGGATGATTGATGGGTGTGACGTCAGAAGCGAAGTGGAAGAGGAGTTGGTTTTTGGGTGAGTTGGGTGTGAGGGATGCGGTCGAGAGACAATGGAGCTCGGAGATGGCGTGTAAGATCAGGGCATTACGGCTGGCTTTCCTTCGATGCATGAATGCGGTGGCATGATTTCTCATATTGTGCTGAGCGGAATTTGGGCCTTCGCATGGGGGGAGGCTCGGCAAGATTGGGGCTGACCAAAAAATTGACCTCTTGGCTGGGTCTGGAGACCGACTTCGAAGCCTCGTGTATGTCACCGAAGGGAGCGGACCATTCTTCAGGAGCAGCGCGTTGGCAGTGCGATCGCGACAGTCGCATGGCAGTTTGGTGAGCCTGGCATTGAATACCGCCTCAGACATTACCTCATTATGTTTCCCGCCCAGTGAGCAGCTCGGGCATTTGGCCTCATTTCCCGCGTCAGACGAAGCAGCTCAATCGCAAAGTTCAATAGAGACCATCTCTGGACAAAGCTAAGTGCCAGGAATAAAGGGAGGATTTGCTTTTCTTTTGTTTCCACTTGTCTGTGTTAAAGTCCGTGTGTAGAGGCGCCTCGACTTTAGCTTTAATTAACTTCACGTTTATTATTACGCTTGAATTATCACCCTTGTAAATATTTGATCTATTTTCATCAGATCCCGTGTTTATTTAAGTTGCTGTATCTGTGTATCTGTTGTGGGTTCGAGATAAACTCCTTGTGCTGTGCTTCTGTCTGCTACATCCGTGCCATCCTTCCTCTTCCGCGTGTGCCATAATCTCTGAGGACCACGTTTCCACCTCGAAGGAAAACCGCTCGCAATCCGGCTGGTCGGTGTTAACCGCCCATCCACAAACAATTGGGCGGGGGAATTAACCTAACTGGCTGGACCGTGACAATATATAACGGAGAAGTAAATACCTATGGATTGTTTTTTTAATGCCATGAACAAACCTTGGACATCATGGGTATAAAGGTTGTGGTCAAGTTTCTCGAAATTGTGTGATGTGGTTTCAGAAGGAAGCAAATACATATTTTGGAGGACAACCCCCCCCCGACCCCCGTAGACCCCCAATTTGTTTTTTAATTGTCATGAATAAACTTAGCACATCACGGGTGGTGAAGATGGTGCGTCAAGTTCATCGGAATTGTATGTGTAGTTTCTGAGAAGAAAGAAAATACCTATTTTGGGGGGCAACCTCCTTTAAATCACTTGAGAGCCAGATTTTCTGATGTCGGGAACAAACTTTGGTACGTCATGACTGTTTGAAGGTTGTCGTGAAGTTTCATCGGAATTGCTTATATCATTTCTAAGAAGAAACAAATCACCTTTATGGGGGAGGGCAACCCCCCCCCACCCCACCGCTAACTCCCTCCGTAGACCCCTCCAGACCCTGTTTTAATACCATCACGGGTGATGAAGGTTGTGGTCAAATTTCATTGAAATCGTATGTGTAGTCTCTGGAAGAATTGCAAGTATTTGTAGACGGACTGACGACGCGCCATCCCATAAGCTCCCCGGAACTACTTACAGGTGAGCTAAAAACCATCCTCGGAATATTATTACAAACGAACTACAGTTGGAAGCTATCCGGGGCTCAGTGACGATCCTGAAGACAGCCTCGGCACAAAACTGAGAACAGAAAACATCACAGCTTGGTCCATGAATCGTGACCCCTTACTGAAATGAATGGGGATACTTTGAGCCCACCCTGGAGGACTCCATTCCCATACCAATCAACACACACACACACACACACACACACACACACACACAATTTATTTGTATCGATATTAGTATATACAGTATGTGACAAAATAATCATTGCTGTTTTTTCGGTCCATTGTATCGATGCAATTCTGTTGAATTGAATGCGTTGTATGCATTGTTGAATTGATGGATTTTGATGTCATTGTTGAATTGAATATGTGAGGCAAAACATTCCACTCTCAGGACTGTAGATAGTCATGAAAATTTTTCAAGAGACTACATTTCTATGAAGAAGGATAGCATTGAGCAGAAGAGCCGCTCTATTCTTGCTCGCAGCAGGCTGTAGGTGGTCACAAACCCGTGGTATTGTCATCCCTATTTGTGACTATTGTGCATCTTGCTCACACCTACAAGGATTTCAGAATGTTTGTTATTAAAAGTGGACATCGATCTTATTCAGCTTTGTGGCCAATTTTTAAATTTACGTGGTCCGTGACCCAGGAGAATATTGCCCCCCCCCCCCCTCCATGAAGCTGACATAATTTCGATGCCAGGTTTCTAACTCCAGGTAATTAAGATTCCAATCTTCCAAGCAATCCCTTCCATTACTCACTTGTATTACTGTAATGGATTACATAAAGGATTACCAATAACCAATGAAATAGTAGTCTCTGACGGAATCTTTTTTTCAAACTAATTATCCCAAAACTGTTCATTGGTTAAAATTTTAAAATGTCAAGTAGATTTCACATCCATCTTCCTCATTATTCTGCCTCTTGTAAAATCTAAATCTCTCTCAAGGAAATATGATCCAACTCTCAATTGGTACTTTGTGCATAAATCACATGCAGAGACGATGGCATTACAATGGATATTAGTATTGTATTCTCTTTGTATCCAAACAATATGAAACATGCAACCACCTGGTCACTTGTATTGTTTTTTTCGTGCAGATGCTGCTGCTCAGACAGCAAACACCCTCCAAGATGGCAGAACCTCGAGGAAGACCAGACCACTTGCTCGCCAGCATCAGGCAGGAATTTTGGAATTTTTCCAGGGTGCCAACCGTAACCCGCATACTCTTCGTGAAGGACACCCTGGGATCTTTGAATCCACCAACTAATGCGAGCGACAGGCACAGAGTTTGTCGAGCGACGGCACGTGCGAAACACCAGGGTGACATAAACGTAGCTGGGTCGTGATTCAAAGTCAGGCTCAACAGCTCAGAGACAATTACGGACGTTAGTAGACGATGGACAAATATGAGAGCGGTTTGACCCAAGCATTGTTAGCCATAGTATGTGGGATTTGAACCTGGTCCAAGCATTGTGAAGCCTCTCCAGGAGAAGACTCCACAAATTGAGGTGGCAATGCGAAACAGGCCGACTTCAGAAAAATGCTTCTGTGCTGGTATAAAGAAAATGATGAACTGATTGACAATAATAATGTGTATTGGTCTGCGAGCTAAAGTTATCAGCCATTATTACTTCGCCACCGAAGGTGAAGGAGGTTATGTTTTCACGCTCTCTGTCTGTGTGTCTGTGTGCAGGAATCTCAAAAAGTTGTGGACGGATTCGGACGAAACTTGGAGGACAGGTTTGGTGTTTCTCGCAGGGAGTAATTGATTCGATTTTGGTGAAGATCTGGATCCGGATCTGAATACTGAGAATTATTTAATTTTTAAAGCGATTCTTCACCATTGAGAGATCGGGACAAAACGATATCTTACTGTATAGCATGATATTTCAAAAATGTATTGCCCCGATATGTTCTCGTGGATCAGGCATTACGTGGCGGAGGTATGCGCTCTACCGAGTGCCTTTCTAGTTGATGATGCGATACTAGGAGAGGCCACTTCACTCATCATGATATTATTTCTGATTTGCCAAACAAAAATCAAATAATGTGTAACTTTTTCTGTTTCAGTATGAGCATAATATCCTTCCAATATGCATGGCCTAAGCCGAATGCATAAGGTTGACAAAACTACGACCACCGCCGCAATGACTTTCACCTTGTTGTGCGGCTGGGGATAATTTTTTGTCCAAATCAATCACAAATGGACTGCCGATCCTGACCTTTGACTGTCGCAATTTCAGGAAGAATTAGTCATTCGTTCAGGGTCCCGACGATATGTCGTCTACTCTTTACGAATGACACCGTGAGATCTTTAACATCGACTCACAAATGCTATTAGACGGAACAACCAGCTTGACGTCCAATTGATGGACGACACACATTGTGACGCAATGCCCCCGACCTGCGAATCACCAATCCAACACTTCATAATCAGGTCTGGAATCGAACCCAGACTAACTAGAGCGTTCAAAGATCACAGGTAATTGCACTACCTCTGCACAATCTTGTTGGATTAAATATTATTCGAGCTGGTAATATCATGGGAACCTTCAAACTTATAATTTGGTGTAATGTTTCCAACACTCTGATAAAATGCCCTTTAACAGCTTCAGCCATTGATATATGAATACATTTATTTGTCTATCCATATCCATCCATCACGGATGAGAGAATGAAGAAAGGCGCGGAAAGGCAGAGAAGCCGGCGGGAGCATGCCCCACTGCCTTTAATTATATCGACTCACAAGCCTGCCAAGGACCTGTGTGGGGTTTTCTCGGCAATCTTCTCTCCCATTGGAAATGTCCTCTTTCTTCTCCCTCCAACTTTCTGTACAAACGCCGTTGAACTTCTCTGCAGTTGCAGAACATGTCATAATAATCCACTCCAAGGGTTGCATGTAAAAATCAAACTCCTGCGTTCATGTCTCATCATATCAATTTGCTCAACCATTAAGGATGATGAATCACGTCGTGGTGATTCCTACTTCCTAGATACAAGCATGTAGGACCGGTCGCTTCGCTGATGGGAAAATCAATCTGTGCTTCGATGGCTATTTATGGGGCAAGAACAAAAAGATTCCTTGGAGATTTTGTCCTCCATGTGTGGATAACCAGCGTCACAAGTTGGTGTTTGCGGTTCCACACGTGTGTCCATGTACCCATACTGTCCTTTATTATTATTATTAATATTATTATTATTATTATAACTAGCCGGGAGGCGACGATGGTTCGCGGCATTATTGAACAATCCACGATAGTACAATTGAGTTAGTGGAAGCTTTTGAGGAAGCCCGACTGTAAAAACCTATCTCTTCCGTCAAAATTGCCAAATCAAATCGGATTTTTTATATGTTGTACTTATGGACATTATGCACAGCTTCTAGGAAATGAAATGCAGAGAAAAAATCGAGAAAATAAATAAAGTAAATAAAAGTTCAAGTGGGCGTGGGATGCCCCTCATACAAAAGACACAACTAGACCATGATATCTAGCTTGTGTCCAAGTTTCATCAAGATCACATCAAACGTCACGGAGCTATGCTCTGGAGAGAGTCACAAACAGACAGACAGACAGACAGACAGACAGACAGACACAACGAAAATAGTGGTCACTGCTGGCGCCCGCGAACCAATAATAATTATATTATATATTGCATCCGGATCCGGAGTTCTCAGAATCCACTGTTGTTGGTTTCATTGAAATACGTCTCAAGTTATAACATGACAACAAACAAACAAACAAACAGACAGACACGGCTCCTTTTATAATACATATAGATGTCTAAACCCACTTAACCCACTTATATACTCGAAGGTCACTCGTAGAGCGCATACCTCCGCCATGTAATGCCGATTCATGAGAACATATACATTTTTGTAATATCATGCAACACAGGACGATATCGTTTTTGTCCCTATCCTCAATGGTGAAGAAACACTTAAAAAATTCAAGTCGTTGGATCTGGATCCGGATCTTCACAAAAATCGAATCTGTTTGTCCTTGTCAACACCCAACCTGTCCACAAAATTTAATCCGGATCTGTCCACAACTTTTGAGATATCCTGTACACAAACAAACAGACAGAAAGGGGTGAAAACATATAACTCCTTCATCTTCGGTGGCGGAGGTAACGAGCAAAATGCACAAAAAAAATGCGCACGCACACAAAAAGAAAATGCTGCTGCCAACAGCAGTTCAAGGAGCAGGAGCAGCACGAACAGCAGGAGCACGGAGAGGAGTAGCAGGAGCATGAGCAGCAGCACAAGGAGCAGGACTGCAGGAGCAGCAGGAGCACGGAGAGGAGTAGCAGGAGCATGAGCAGCAGCACAAGGAGCAGGACTGCAGGAGCACGGAGAGGAGTAGCAGCAATATGAGAAGCAGCAGGAACACAGAGAAGAGCAGCAGCAGCACAAGGAGCAGTACGAGGAGCAGCAGGAACGGAGAGGAGTAGCAGCAGCACAGGACTGCAGGAGCAGGACTGCAAGAGCAGCAGGAGCACGGAGAGGAGTAGCAGCAGCACAAGGAGGACTTGAGGAGCAGGACTGCAAGAGCAGCAGGAGCACGGAGAGGAGTAACAGCAATATGAGAAGCAGCAGGACACAGAGAAGAGCAGCAGCAGCACAAGGAGCAGGACTGCAGGAGCAGCAGGAGCACGGAGAGGAGTAGCAGCAGCATAAGGAGGACTGCAAGAGCAGCAGGAGCATGGAGAGGAGTAGCAGCAGTATGAGGAGCAGCAGCACAAGGAGAAGGACTGCAGCAGCAGTACAAGGAGTAGCAGGAACACAGAGAGGAGCAGCAGAAACACAGAGAAAGTAGCAGCACAAGGAGCAGGACTGCAGAGCAGCAGAGAGCACGGAGAGGAGTAGCAGCAGCACAAAGGACTGCAGGAGCAGGACTGCAAGAGCAGCAGGAGTACGGAGAGGAGTAGCAGCAGTATGAGGAGCAGCAGGAACACAGAGAAGAGCAGCACACAAGGAGTCGCAGCACAAGGAAGGAAGGACTGCAGGAACACAGAGAAGGAGCAGCAGCAGCACAAGGAGCAGGACTGCAGGAGCAGCAGGAGCACGGAGAGGAGTAGCAGCAATATGAGAAGCAGCAGGAACACAGAGAAGAGCAGCAGCAGTACGAGGATCAGCAGGAGCACGGAGAGGAGTAGCAGCAGCACACGGAGGACTGCAGGAGCAGGACTGCAAGAGCAGCAGGAGCACAGAGAGGAGTAGCAGCAGCACAAGGAGGACTGCAGGAGCAGGACTGCAAGAGCAGCAGGAGCACGGAAAGGAGTAGCAGCAATTTGAGAAGCAGCAGAACACAGAGAAGAACGCAGCAGCACAAGGAGCAGGACTGCAGGAGCAGCAGGAGCACGAGAGGAGTAGCAGCACACAAGGAGGACTGCAGGAGCAGGACTGCAAGAGCAGCAGGAGCACGGAGAGGAGTAGCAGCAGTATGAGGAGCAGCAGGAACACAGAGAAGAGCAGCAACACAAGGAGTCGCAGCACAAGGAGCAGCAGACACAGAGAAGAGCAGCAACACAAGGAGTCGCAGCACAAGGAGGAGGACTGCAGGAGCAGCAGGAACACAGAGAGGAGCAGCAGCACAAGGAGCAGGACTGCAGGAGCAGCACAAGGAGGAGGACTGCAGGAGCAGCAGGAACACAGAGAGGAGCACAGCAGCACAAGGAGCAGGACTGCAGGAGCAGCACGAGGAGCACCACAAGGAGAAGGAGTGCAGGAGCAGCAGGAACACAGAGAGAGCAGCAGCACAAGGAGAAGGAGTGCAGGAGCAGCAGGACACAGAGAGAGCAGCAGCACAAGGAGCGGCAAGAACATAAAACAACAAAACAGACGACCGGCAACAAATATTTCCTAGTGCGTCGAACGCGGAGACAAGTGATGACATCTCGATCCTCAGTATAAGAGTGAAAAAAGAAAAAACGAACATAATGAGCATTTCTATCAAATGGAATGGGAAGGGAACGTGACACATCAGGGGCTTCGGAGATGGGCGCACCGAACCAGCTATCCGAACTTGATCAACAACGATACTGGAGAACAACCACAACCTGCACATGAGATAACACCAACCAACGCTGGAGAGGAACTTTGTTCAACCTAAAGTGGAACTTTCACACATCTGTCATGTCGTGCTTCAATGGAAGGTCTTTGGGGGGTTTTCATGCTTGTATGTTGAATGTTGAACTAGCATGACCGATCAACACTTGTGGTTTCCTTTAGTTCATCCTATTATTCCCTGGATGCCCGTCCAAGATCATTTCGAAGCGGGCAACAACAAACACTGGAGTCGGGAGGGACGGTGGGGGCCACGTCCCCTGGGGTTCACTCCCTTGACCCCCAGGCTTCACTCCCTTGACCCCCAGGCTCCACTCCCTTCACCCCCAGGCCTTCCACTCCCTTGACCCCAGGCCCTCCACTCCCTTTCACCCCCAGGCTCCACTCCCTTGACCCCCAGGCTCCACTCCTTGGACCCCCAGGCTTCACTCCCTTCACCCCCAGGCTCCACTCCCTTGACCCCAGGCTCCACTCGTTTATTTTATCTCTCTCTTT
>CM068957.1:7414304-7432279 GCA_035128595.1 Eptatretus atami | reverse complement strand
AACCGCGTGACCTAGGGTCCTCCGACTATGGTTACCTGAGGTACCTAATTAATCAGGTTGATTTAATTCCAGGGAACATGCCCTCAGTACGCCTTGTTCCGAACGGATCACCTTACCGGACCGGATCACTTTGACGCTGATCCTTACGTCGGATGCAGTTGAGCACACTGCAAAGACGTACCGGCTCAAAGGAATGGATCGTTGGGAACAAATCCTGGCGAGTTAGATCGGACCATGCTGATCACTGAAAGAAAATACGAAAACGAGCTGGGAACATTTTCTAAAAAGGATTTATTAATAGCAGGCGAGGAAAGATATTGTGGCACTGTGAATATAGCTTTTTTATTGTTGTCTGTTTGCAGGAATAGTAAGAAATGTGATGAGGTGCAAAGCGCAATATACAAGCAACTTACAAAAGCAACAAGAGTCAGAGTTATCCCGATATATTCTTCCACACTCTTAACTCAAATAAGGACAGGCACCAGGGCACACACACACACACACACAATTATTTGTATAGATATTAGTTATATTCAGTGTGTGACAAAATAATCATTGCTGTTTTTCGGTCCATTGTATCGATGTAATTCTGTTGAATTGAATGCGTTGGATGCATTGTTGAATTGATGGATTTATGTCATTGTTGAATTGAATATGTGAGGCAAAACTTTCCACTCTCAGGACTGTAGATAGTCATAGAAATTAAAGATGAAAGAAGTTGATGAAGAGAAAAAAGAGTGGAGATGAGGCTAAACGGTCTCTCAATTACCTTGCACGATGGCCCGATCACGCAACAATATGGCTTGGGGGATGCTCCGCTGGGGATACCTCCCTGACACTGGCACGTCGTCTCTGCCTCGTGGCACTTCGTGCAGCTAACGTCCGTCCAGAGAATGAGACCTTCAGGCGTGAAGGGAGGGACTTGGGGGAGCCAAAAGCTAATGCGTGGAGAGAGAAGCGGAGTCCAAGCAAGTGGGCGGAGAAGAGTGGAGAAGTGTGAGAAGGCAGAGTCAGCAACGATGTTGGGAAGAAGGTTGTAAGCCAGCAGGCGAAGGTTTGAAGATGAATTCTAGGCCAGGAAAGACAGAAAACGACAGGACTGACCGAGCAGGAACGACGACACACAAACGACATCAAACGACGACGACTCTGGAATGATGACGACCCTCCTCCCACCGCCCTGCGACCCTCTCCTTTTATAGATCTGGTGGTGCAGGGTGGGGGCGATGACCCGAAGCGATGTCGTCACCCCGAATCGGGCGCTCTGGTGGGTCCCTGCCAGCACACGACTGGCCGCCATGACCGGAAGTGGCTCCACTTTACTTCCGCCAGATGGTTCCAAGCTGTGGAATTGTCTCGCTCTGAGCACCGTACATGAATGCCTTGCACCGAACTCCGTGCCGTGCCCGGCAACCCGCGGTTGACGCTGGTCATTGTGCCTGCTCCATGGTCCGCCAGTGGCCCAAGCGATCCGGCTGCACAGCATGCCTCTGCCTGGTAGCAGCTGCATCAGGCGGAGGTGCGGAGGATGCTTCGCCATCGCGGAAGACTTGTTCCTCATGGTGAGCAAAAGACCGATGTAAGATGTAATTGTAACCCATGTGCCGACTACAACCAAAGATGTGTGTAATTCATGCCTTGTTCTGCACGATGATAAACTATCACAGTCGCGCGCGAGTCCGCCATTAGCACGGGCCAGCGTGCGGGGTCCGCCCCCCATCGAGCATCGCGTTCGCGGTTATCAAAAGCGGTGGGATGCACGGTGCCACCCCTGATCTGTGAAGGGAATTGAGGGAAAGTTTGGATATAATTATGTTGCGTAGGGTTGAGTTGAACAAGAAGATAGATATAATTATTAAATGCAGTCATGGGTTGGAAGGGCGTGGACACATGCGCTTTGCAAGTCTGTCATCTTTAGCGGTGCCGTTTCTTCATCTCCTCGTTTTGTGTTTGGAAATTATCGCTGCACGTGCGTTTGGCAGGCTATGATTTCTGCAGAGGGGTTGTCCGGCGTAATGCCTTCTTGGAATTCGCTGAGGACCCATCTCACAGCGAAGGGCGCACGTGGCTGGGATTTACCTCAGGAATAAGAGTAGAAAAAATAATAGGAATGAGTGCAGAGATTTAATCAGACCAAGCTATGAAGTTTACACAACGCACTGTCCCATTGTCAGGCTAGAGTAGACAAAAGGGAAGGGTCTATCTGAACGTATTATAATGGAATAACTGTCTAGGAACGCTGTATGATGGTTGCTATTGCTTTGGATTGATACGGTTCCCCAGAACCACAACAATATATATATATATATTATATATATATATAATATATATATATATATATATATATATATATATCTTTTGTGGTTCTGCAAAACCGCATGCCTGACCATTGGTTACAGCTCCTGAGGTTGGGGACAGCAGCAACAGCGGTTGGTCACAGTTGGACCGTACCTGCTGGTTCTGCTCGGTACCTGGCTCTTGCTACCTGATTCTTGGCATACCTGGTGTCTGGGGTGATGATGTGATGTCGATTGGTTCGAGCCTGTTTGTGGGTGGCGTATGTAGGCATGGCGATTCAGGGCGCTGACAGGGGACCGAGCACGCTCACACATTTTTGGGTCATTTTAGTAGACACACGACTTCTGCCTTGGTAAGCCAAGACTGGGTTTTCTTCCCCTGAATGGTCTGCTGGTACCCATGTCAAGTGTTTAATTGTTAAGTAAGCATTGTGATAAGCATCTGCTCTTTGTCCATTTTTCTAAAATGCTGTTTTGAATTTATTGCTTGAGATATATTGTTGATTGAATATTTGATTGATTTGAATTCATCATTTACACCACAAGGAATTAAAAAAGTTATTCGGTTTATTTTTATTTTCTTCATAATAAAATCCTTGTTGACGTTTCAACCTGTCCGTGGTTGCCATTTCCTTCATTGATCCAGCATTGTCCGAACCTAGATAGACTTGGAAGTAATTCCCAAACTAAATAACCTGTCATAGTCCCACGCACCAGTGTAAACGCTCGGCTGCTCAAGAGGATCTAATCAAGAAGATTGGTGCATCGCGAGGGCGCTTTCCATGGTCAGGAGGCTGGATGACTCTCGTGAAATGGCAAATTAGACGGTGGACACTAGAACTCTGGTAACTGATTGACATTCGTGGGATTGTCAAACAACCACCGTATCACGAAGTTAATTGTGAGTGGTGCCCACAGTCCGGTTCTTCCAAGGAGAAATGAGGATTATCCTCCTCATAATACACTGGTACCGTCGCCGTAAACATATAAACATGTGTATGTGTGTGTTTATATATATATATAATATATATATATAATATAATATATATATATATATATATATATATATAGTTGGCTGTGGAAATCGCAGACACCAATAGGTCTTAGTATCAGTTATGCCGATAAAGTCCGGTTCAGTTAGATTTCCCCACCGTTGTCTAATGGAGAATTATTCGATGTCACCCGGGCTGTGATCTTTGAGTTAGCGATTTTCTTTTACTATCGTTATTTGGACCAACCGCATTACTACCACCCACAAGCGCCCCCAGATCACCACAACCACCTCGTCAACACACAACATCCCCACAGACAACAAACAGCCGCCTTCACAACAACCACCTTAACCACCACGCCCAACCACACCACCCTCACTACCACCACAAAGCCAGCCACACCACCCTCACGACCACCACGAACGCCAGCACACCACCATCAAGACCCCACAAAACGCCAGCACGCCACCATAACGCCAACACACTACACCGCATTTCCACCTCAGCACGGTTACGAGAAGCCTGCATTCATCGGGGAGAACGGACAACGGCTCACCCCTCCCCAACGACAGACACGTGCGGAAAAAGACGAAAGCTGTGAAGAGATGTATCGTCTACAGAATACTCAACGAAAACCCGATTCAGCGAGGAAACGCCCTGCTTCTGGAAGCTTCGCGCCGCGGCTGGAAGGGAGGGGCGAGGGGGAGGGGCGAGGGCCGTGGAGATAAAAACGAGCGCTGAATGCAGCGAAGTGTGTGTGTGGTCGTCGAGAGAACGGGGTGTGTGTCATTGAGGAACCGAGTGGCTGGGTTGTCGGGAGAAGCAAGTGGAGAGGCGAGTGGAAGTCAGTCGGTGAGGAGCTGGAGGGGTCCAAGAGGGACGCCCAAGCAATCACCACGAGGGTGGAGGTAACCTGCGGCGGCCTCTTGGAGTTCCTTCGGTCAACAAGCTCCTGGACATAAAGACCCTAAGGGTCCAGTCTGACCCCCTTGTCTTTGAGGGGGTCTTTTTCTTGCTTTTATTTGTGTGAATGTTGTGGCGCCATGTCGCAAGTAGAACTGTATAAGTGACTTTACATGATAAGAGTTAAGACGGTATTAGCTCCTTCCTTTGCTATGTGTTTGGCTGTATAACTGCATGCGTGTTTCACCAATTTATTGCTTAATTGTATACGTGTGGAAAATATAAATGTGCTTATTGAATGTGAACCTGTTCGTCGTGTCATTTTCCCATTGAAACCGCCACTGACTGCACTTCGGAATGGTAGCGGGCTTTTTGATAGCCGATAAAAGAATCGGGTCCAGCGAGGTCTCGCGATAATACCCGCTCGGTTATCCCAGAACGGAACGAACCGCTTAAGCGGTTCGTGTCCGAGCAGACCTCGCTGAGGTACGGTCTCTCGGTAGGCTACGATAATTAGGTATATCGACAATCAGCGATTGACCCTGTCGCGCGGAGTAGAATATTGACTAGGCGTGGTGTGCGCTTGGAGCACACCCGTGACTGGTTTTCGGCGTTGTTCCGGAAAGTCGCGACTGAATTGTTCGTCCGGTGGGCGTACGGCGCGATTCGGCTAAAAGCGGCTGTCTGCACGCCTGCGGGCACGATTCGTAACAATATTATATATATATATATATATTACTAGCAGGTATGGTTTACACATTGTATGCAGAAGGAAACCGTCGGCTTCCCCATTCGTCTCGGAGTCGCTGACCCTGCCTTTATTTTTCATTTATTTATAATATAATTTACGGGGATTTCTGGTGGTTCTGTGATTTTTCCTGGTGTACTGGCTTTGATGTCCGTCGTCACGTGAATTACCATGCTTCCCCATTGTCTCAGGTCGCTCACCTGCATTTATTTATTTATTTTTGTCATTGATTTAATTTTCATTCACGGACGCTTTCCAACGGTTCTGTGATCTCTCCTCGTGTATCGGCTTTGATTTCCATCAGCACATGATATTTCAGCTTTCTACGTCACCCAGAAGTACCGAACATAATAAATCAGTGAGTTGTTAGAATGAGCTTTCTTTTTATACCAGCAACTACAACCCGTCACTTCGCTGATGGGGGGTGGAGAGGAGGAGGTGAGGAGAGAAGGAAGACATGAGAGAGGGAGGGAAGAGCGAGGAAGAGAGGGGAGGTGGGAGAGCAGTTGCCTCACCACAGGTTTGCTACACACTGGGAGGGAGGGGGTGAGGAGGGGGTGGAGAGATAGAGAGAAATATGAAAAAATTAGAGAGAAAGGTGAGGGTGGAGTAGGGTGAGTAAAAGAGAATGATATGTTATGCTTAATGACCGAACACACACACACAAAACAAACAATCATGTCAGAACAGCTGTACACACAATGACACAACAAAGTTTGTAAAGTAATCCGCTGGCACATCTGCAAAAACTTTGATGTCCAGTTCCAAAAAATTTGTGAAAATGAACCAAAAGGAATCGTTGAAAACATGGAAGTACTACGCTCACGCATGACATAATGATCCCACGAGAGGGAACATCAAAAACAAAGCACCAGATATCATACTTCGGTTCAAAAATAGAAGAAGGCATTGCTAAGTGAGGTGTTAATACCAGTAATTTTGGACTAAACGATGCAGAAATGAAAGAAAATGACCAAAACACCAAGACCTCAAGAATGAAGTGAAAAGATCCTGGAAGCTGAAGAATGCCAAGTTGTAGCAGTAAAGTTGGACCTCCAGGAATGATGACAAAGATATTAAACGTTGTAGAAGACATCACAATGAAATACCACTGGCGCCTCACCTGGTAGCGGCTGGAAAGATAACCAGGCACCACTGGTCGGCATGGATGACCACAAAATATTTTTACGGTTATGGGGGTTGATGGAGGACTTTAAAAGCAAGTTAGGATGTGTATAGAGTTGCTTGGTCCGTGGACGTGTAGAAGACATCTCAAATGTAAAATTAAGTAGGAAACTGTGAGCTTAAGTGTACTTGTGACGTGGATTTTTTAACGCCACCTTGTGATCGTTGAAGGATTCTACCTGGCCGATTGTGGAATCCTATTTGACTTCAGGCAGAGTTTAACGTTGTCCGATTTTGGTTATTAAAATCCTGCATAAAACCCATTGACACTGATAAAACCGATGTCCAACAAGTCTCCTTGTGAAACAATTTATTTTCTTAATTATCCACCATACATTTTCACCTCATACAATGACTTAAGATCCCCATTGATTGCAATATTATTTGGTTCTATTCATTTATTCTTACTTTAGTTAAACAGTTCGACCAACCGATTCAATTCACTTCCACATTACATCAGAGAGTTTTTATTCTAACTTGGTACTTGGTCAGTTCCAAGGAGCACAAGCCACTGAGATTCTAATACTTCCTCAGGTATGCACTGAAACAAATTTTACATTTCAAAGCATTTTATACTTTCATGAGAGAGTGGTGGGGGCTATCAACCCAGACTGCAGACGTGTTCCTTTAGACGAGAAGCCACTTCTACATTTCGAGGCAAAGGTTCGCTTATCAGCTCAGGTCACTCCGCTCCAGACCAAGACATTTATCTATATTGGGCAAAGTCTCTTGGCCAGAAAGGACAGCCAATTCAACTTGTAGCTAAAAGTTACATTTCTAAAACTCCATTTGTTACAATTTAGAATACATTAATATAAATTTTTCCCCCACACTTGTCATCACATGGGGGAGGGGAGGTGTTGTGTTAATTTCCAATTCCCCAGTGTGTAATTGCCCCCTGTGAATTTTCCTCCGTTTTGCATTTACAACCCAGCAATAACAGGAATACGTTTTTATAACAACAGCGAGCAAACGTGCCGAGCAGGCAGAAGCCCTCCTTCCGATTTCATGCAACAAGCCACGCCCAGAGGTGGATGATTGATGGGTGTGACGTCAGAAGCGAAGTGGAAGAGGAGTTGGTTTTTGGGTGAGTTGGGTGTGAGGGATGCGGTCGAGAGACAATGGAGCTCGGAGATGCGTGTAAGATCAGGGCATTACGGCTGGCTTTCCTTCGATGCATGAATGCGGTGGCATGATTCTCATATTGTGCTGAGCTGGAATTGGCCTTCGCCATGGGGGTGGGAGGCTCGGGCAAGATTGGGGCTGACCAAAAAATTGACCTCTTTGGCTGGGTCTGGAGACCGATTCGAAGCCCGTGCTATGTCACCGAAGGAGCGGCCCATTCTTCAGAGAGCAGCGCGTTGGCAAGTGCGATGACGACAGTCGCATGGCAGTTGGTGAGCCCTGGCATTGAATACCGCCTCAGACATTACCTCATGTATGTTTCCGCCAGTGAGCAGCTCGGCGCATTTGGCTCATTTCCCGCGCGACGAAGCAGCTCAATCGCAAAGTTCAATAGAGACCATCTCTGGACAAAGCTAAGTGCCAGAATAAAAGGGAGGATTTGCTTTTCTTTTGTTTCCACTTGTCTGTGTTAAAGTCCGTGTGTAGAGGCGCCTCGACTTTAGGCTTTAATTAACTTCACGTTTATTATTAGCTTGAATTATCACCCTTGTAAATATTTGATCTATTTTCATCAGATCCCGTGTTTATTTAAGTTGCTGTATCTGTGTATCTGTTGTGGGTTCGAGATAAACTCCTTGTGCTGTTGCTTCTGTCTGCTACATCCGTGCCATCCTTCCTTTCCGCGTGTGCCATAATCTCTGAGGACCACAGTTTCCACCTCGAAGGAAAACCGCTCGCAATTCCGGCCTGGTCGGTGTTAACCGCCCACTCCACAAACAATTGGGCGGGGGAATTAACCTAACTGGCTGGACCCGTGACAATATATAACGGAGAAGTAATACCTATGGATTGTTTTTTTTATGCATGAACAAACCTTGGACATCATGGGTATAAAGGTTGTGGTCAAGTTTCTCGAAATTGTGTATGTGTTTCAGAAGGAAGCAAATACATATTTTGGAGGACAACCCCCCCCCCCGACCCCCGTAGACCCCCAATTTGTTTTTTAATGTCATGAATAAACTTTAGCACATCACGGGTGGTGAAGATGGTGGTCAAGTTTCATCGGAATTGTATGTGTAGTTTCTGAGAAGAAAGAAAATACCATATTTTGGGGGGCAACCTCCTTTAAATCACTTGAGAGCCAGATTTTCTGATGTCGGGAACAAACTTTGGTACGTCATGACTGTTTGAAGGTTGTCGTGAAGTTTCATCGGAATTGCTTATATCATTTCTAGAAGAAACAAATCACCTTTATGGGGAGGGCAACCCCCCCCCACCCCACCGCTAACTCCCTCCGTAGACCCCTCCAGACCCTGTTTTAATACCATCACGGGTGATGAAGGTTGTGGTCAAATTTCATTGAAATCGTATGTGTAGTCTCTGGAAGAATTGCAAGTATTTGTAGACGGACTGACGACGCGCCATCCCATAAGCTCCCCGGAACTACTTACAGGTGAGCTAAAAACCATCCTGGGAATATTATTACAAACGAACTACAGTTGGAAGCTAGTCCGGGGCTCAGTGACGATCCTGAAGACAGCCTCGGCACAAAACTGAGAACAGAAAACATCACAGCTTGGTCCATGAATCGTGACCCCTTACTGAAATGAAGGGGGATACTTTGAGCCCACCCTGGAGGACTCCATTCCCATACCAATCAACACACACACACACACACACACACACACACACACACAATTTATTTGTATCGATATTAGTATATACAGTATGTGACAAAATAATCATTGCTGTTTTTTCGGTCCATTGTATCGATGCAATTCTGTTGAATTGAATGCGTTGTATGCATTGTTGAATTGATGGATTTTGATGTCATTGTTGAATTGAATATGTGAGGCAAAACATTCCACTCTCAGGACTGTAGATAGTCATGAAAATTTTTCAAGAGACTACATTTCTATGAAGAAGGATAGCATTGAGCAGAAGAGCCGCTCTATTCTTGCTCGCAGCAGGCTGTAGGTGGTCACAAACCCGTGGTATTGTCATCCCTATTTGTGACTATTGTGCATCTTGCTCACACCTACAAGGATTTCAGAATGTTTGTTATTAAAAGTGGACATCGATCTTATTCAGCTTTGTGGCCAATTTTTAAATTTACGTGGTCCGTGACCCAGGAGAATATTGCCCCCCCCCCCCCTCCATGAAGCTGACATAATTTCGATGCCAGGTTTCTAACTCCAGGTAATTAGATTCCAATCTTCCAAGCAATCCCTTCCATTACTCACTTGTATTACTGTAATGGATTACATAAAGGATTACCAATAACCAATGAAATAGTAGTCTCTGACGGAATCTTTTTTTCAAACTAATTATCCCAAAACTGTTCATTGGTTAAAATTTTAAAATGTCAAGTAGATTTCACATCCATCTTCCTCATTATTCTGCCTCTTGTAAAATCTAAATCTCTCTCAAGGAAATATGATCCAACTCTCAATTGGTACTTTGTGCATAAATCACATGCAGAGACGATGGCATTACAATGGATATTAGTATTGTATTCTCTTTGTATCCAAACAATATGAAACATGCAACCACCTGGTCACTTGTATTGTTTTTTTCGTGCAGATGCTGCTGCTCAGACAGCAAACACCCTCCAAGATGGCAGAACCTCGAGGAAGACCAGACCACTTGCTCGCCAGCATCAGGCAGGAATTTTGGAATTTTTCCAGGGTGCCAACCGTAACCCGCATACTCTTCGTGAAGGACACCCTGGGATCTTTGAATCCACCAACTAATGCGAGCGACAGGCACAGAGTTTGTCGAGCGACGGCACGTGCGAAACACCAGGGTGACATAAACGTAGCTGGGTCGTGATTCAAAGTCAGGCTCAACAGCTCAGAGACAATTACGGACGTTAGTAGACGATGGACAAATATGAGAGCGGTTTGACCCAAGCATTGTTAGCCATAGTATGTGGGATTTGAACCTGGTCCAAGCATTGTGAAGCCTCTCCAGGAGAAGACTCCACAAATTGAGGTGGCAATGCGAAACAGGCCGACTTCAGAAAAATGCTTCTGTGCTGGTATAAAGAAAATGATGAACTGATTGACAATAATAATGTGTATTGGTCTGCGAGCTAAAGTTATCAGCCATTATTACTTCGCCACCGAAGGTGAAGGAGGTTATGTTTTCACGCTCTCTGTCTGTGTGTCTGTGTGCAGGAATCTCAAAAAGTTGTGGACGGATTCGGACGAAACTTGGAGGACAGGTTTGGTGTTTCTCGCAGGGAGTAATTGATTCGATTTTGGTGAAGATCTGGATCCGGATCTGAATACTGAGAATTATTTAATTTTTAAAGCGATTCTTCACCATTGAGAGATCGGGACAAAACGATATCTTACTGTATAGCATGATATTTCAAAAATGTATTGCCCCGATATGTTCTCGTGGATCAGGCATTACGTGGCGGAGGTATGCGCTCTACCGAGTGCCTTTCTGTTGATGATGCGATACTAGGAGAGGCCACTTCACTCATCATGATATTATTTCTGATTTGCCAAACAAAAATCAAATAATGTGTAACTTTTTCTGTTTCAGTATGAGCATAATATCCTTCCAATATGCATGGCCTAAGCCGAATGCATAAGGTTGACAAAACTACGACCACCGCCGCAATGACTTTCACCTTGTTGTGCGGCTGGGGATAATTTTTTGTCCAAATCAATCACAAATGGACTGCCGATCCTGACCTTTGACTGTCGCAATTTCAGGAAGAATTAGTCATTCGTTCAGGGTCCCGACGATATGTCGTCTACTCTTTACGAATGACACCGTGAGATCTTTAACATCGACTCACAAATGCTATTAGACGGAACAACCAGCTTGACGTCCAATTGATGGACGACACACATTGTGACGCAATGCCCCCGACCTGCGAATCACCAATCCAACACTTCATAATCAGGTCTGGAATCGAACCCAGACTAACTAGAGCGTTCAAAGATCACAGGTAATTGCACTACCTCTGCACAATCTTGTTGGATTAAATATTATTCGAGCTGGTAATATCATGGGAACCTTCAAACTTATAATTTGGTGTAATGTTTCCAACACTCTGATAAAATGCCCTTTAACAGCTTCAGCCATTGATATATGAATACATTTATTTGTCTATCCATATCCATCCATCACGGATGAGAGAATGAAGAAAGGCGCGGAAAGGCAGAGAAGCCGGCGGGAGCATGCCCCACTGCCTTTAATTATATCGACTCACAAGCCTGCCAAGGACCTGTGTGGGGTTTTCTCGGCAATCTTCTCTCCCATTGGAAATGTCCTCTTTCTTCTCCCTCCAACTTTCTGTACAAACGCCGTTGAACTTCTCTGCAGTTGCAGAACATGTCATAATAATCCACTCCAAGGGTTGCATGTAAAAATCAAACTCCTGCGTTCATGTCTCATCATATCAATTTGCTCAACCAGTTAAGGATGATGAATCACGTCGTGGTGATTCCTACTTCCTAGATACAAGCATGTAGGACCGGTCGCTTCGCTGATGGGAAAATCAATCTGTGCTTCGATGGCTATTTATGGGGCAAGAACAAAAAGATTCCTTGGAGATTTTGTCCTCCATGTGTGGATAACCAGCGTCACAAGTTGGTGTTTGCGGTTCCACACGTGTGTCCATGTACCCATACTGTCCTTTATTATTATTATTAATATTATTATTATTATTATAACTAGCCGGGAGGCGACGATGGTTCGCGGCATTATTGAACAATCCACGATAGTACAATTGAGTTAGTGGAAGCTTTTGAGGAAGCCCGACTGTAAAAACCTATCTCTTCCGTCAAAATTGCCAAATCAAATCGGATTTTTTATATGTTGTACTTATGGACATTATGCACAGCTTCTAGGAAATGAAATGCAGAGAAAAAATCGAGAAAATAAATAAAGTAAATAAAAGTTCAAGTGGGCGTGGGATGCCCCTCATACAAAAGACACAACTAGACCATGATATCTAGCTTGTGTCCAAGTTTCATCAAGATCACATCAAACGTCACGGAGCTATGCTCTGGAGAGAGTCACAAACAGACAGACAGACAGACAGACAGACAGACAGACACAACGAAAATAGTGGTCACTGCTGGCGCCCGCGAACCAATAATAATTATATTATATATTGCATCCGGATCCGGAGTTCTCAGAATCCACTGTTGTTGGTTTCATTGAAATACGTCATCAAGTTATAACATGACAACAAACAAACAAACAAACAGACAGACACGGCTCCTTTTATAATACATATAGATGTCTAAACCCACTTAACCCACTTATATACTCGAAGGTCACTCGTAGAGCGCATACCTCCGCCATGTAATGCCGATTCATGAGAACATATACATTTTTGTAATATCATGCAACACAGGACGATATCGTTTTTGTCCTATCCTCAATGGTGAAGAAACACTTAAAAAATTCAAGTCGTTGGATCTGGATCCGGATCTTCACAAAAATCGAATCTGTTTGTCCTTGTCAACACCCAACCTGTCCACAAAATTTAATCCGGATCTGTCCACAACTTTTGAGATATCCTGTACACAAACAAACAGACAGAAAGGGGTGAAAACATATAACTCCTTCATCTTCGGTGGCGGAGGTAACGAGCAAAATGCACAAAAAAAATGCGCACGCACACAAAAAGAAAATGCTGCTGCCAACAGCAGTTCAAGGAGCAGGAGCAGCACGAACAGCAGGAGCACGGAGAGGAGTAGCAGGAGCATGAGCAGCAGCACAAGGAGCAGGACTGCAGGAGCAGCAGGAGCACGGAGAGGAGTAGCAGGAGCATGAGCAGCAGCACAAGGAGCAGGACTGCAGGAGCACGGAGAGGAGTAGCAGCAATATGAGAAGCAGCAGGAACACAGAGAAGAGCAGCAGCAGCACAAGGAGCAGTACGAGGAGCAGCAGGAACGGAGAGGAGTAGCAGCAGCACAGGACTGCAGGAGCAGGACTGCAAGAGCAGCAGGAGCACGGAGAGGAGTAGCAGCAGCACAAGGAGGACTTGAGGAGCAGGACTGCAAGAGCAGCAGGAGCACGGAGAGGAGTAACAGCAATATGAGAAGCAGCAGGACACAGAGAAGAGCAGCAGCAGCACAAGGAGCAGGACTGCAGGAGCAGCAGGAGCACGGAGAGGAGTAGCAGCAGCATAAGGAGGACTGCAAGAGCAGCAGGAGCATGGAGAGGAGTAGCAGCAGTATGAGGAGCAGCAGCACAAGGAGAAGGACTGCAGCAGCAGTACAAGGAGTAGCAGGAACACAGAGAGGAGCAGCAGAAACACAGAGAAAGTAGCAGCACAAGGAGCAGGACTGCAGAGCAGCAGAGAGCACGGAGAGGAGTAGCAGCAGCACAAAGGACTGCAGGAGCAGGACTGCAAGAGCAGCAGGAGTACGGAGAGGAGTAGCAGCAGTATGAGGAGCAGCAGGAACACAGAGAAGAGCAGCACACAAGGAGTCGCAGCACAAGGAAGGAAGGACTGCAGGAACACAGAGAAGGAGCAGCAGCAGCACAAGGAGCAGGACTGCAGGAGCAGCAGGAGCACGGAGAGGAGTAGCAGCAATATGAGAAGCAGCAGGAACACAGAGAAGAGCAGCAGCAGTACGAGGATCAGCAGGAGCACGGAGAGGAGTAGCAGCAGCACACGGAGGACTGCAGGAGCAGGACTGCAAGAGCAGCAGGAGCACAGAGAGGAGTAGCAGCAGCACAAGGAGGACTGCAGGAGCAGGACTGCAAGAGCAGCAGGAGCACGGAAAGGAGTAGCAGCAATTTGAGAAGCAGCAGAACACAGAGAAGACGCAGCAGCACAAGGAGCAGGACTGCAGGAGCAGCAGGAGCACGAGAGGAGTAGCAGCACACAAGGAGGACTGCAGGAGCAGGACTGCAAGAGCAGCAGGAGCACGGAGAGGAGTAGCAGCAGTATGAGGAGCAGCAGGAACACAGAGAAGAGCAGCAACACAAGGAGTCGCAGCACAAGGAGCAGCAGAACACAGAGAAGAGCAGCAACACAAGGAGTCGCAGCACAAGGAGGAGGACTGCAGGAGCAGCAGGAACACAGAGAGGAGCAGCAGCACAAGGAGCAGGACTGCAGGAGCAGCACAAGGAGGAGGACTGCAGGAGCAGCAGGAACACAGAGAGGAGCACAGCAGCACAAGGAGCAGGACTGCAGGAGCAGCACGAGGAGCACCACAAGGAGAAGGAGTGCAGGAGCAGCAGGAACACAGAGAGAGCAGCAGCACAAGGAGAAGGAGTGCAGGAGCAGCAGGACACAGAGGAGAGCAGCAGCACAAGGAGCGGCAAGAACATAAACAACAAAACAGACGACGGCAACAAATATTTCCTAGATGCGTCGAACGCGGAGACAAGTGATGACATCTCGATCCTCAGTATAAGAGTGAAAAAAGAAAAAACGACATAATGAGCATTTCTATCAAATGGAATGGGAAGGGAACGTGACACATCAGGGGCTTCGGAGATGGGCGCACGAACCAGCTATCCGAACTTGATCAACAACGATACTGGAGAACAACCACAACCTGCACATGAGATAACACCAACCAACGCTGGAGAGGAACTTTTTCAACCTAAAGTGAACTTTCACACATCTGTCATGTCGTGCTTCAATGGAAGTCTTTGGGGGGTTTTCATGCTTGTATGTTGAATGTTGAACTAGCATGACCGATCACACTTGTGGTTTCCTTTAGTTCATCCTATTATTCCCTGGATGCCCGTCAAGATCATTTCGAAGCGGGCAACAACAAACACTGGAGTCGGGAGGACGGTGGGGCCACGTCCCTGGGTTTCACTCCCTTGACCCCCAGGCTTTCACTCCCTGGACCCCCAGGCTTCCACTCCCTTCACCCCCAGGCTCCACTCCCTTGACCCCCAGGCTCCACTCCCTTCACCCCCCAGCTTCCACTCCCTTGACCCCCAGGCTTCACTCCCTTCACCCCCAGGCTCCACTCCCTTGACCCCCAGGCTCCACTCGTTTTATTTTTGAAAGTTGACGGAGTGGTGGTACAATCTCGAACATTGTACGCAATAAATCGATGACTCATTTTGTCCGATCAAGCTAAACAGACCATTGGAAGTTGATATATTGATTATATTGACGAGGATTGATTAATTTCCAATCGATAAATCGCCCCCATTGTTCGTGTGAATGTCCTTGTAATGTTTACACCGATTTACAAGGAGCCGCGACACACATTTCACAACGATCTACAGTACGGTGTACTGTATATAAAACCGTTTAAACAAACGGCTGGACGTTGTCGACATGAAAAGTCATCCCATTTGTCCCGACGGTCTTGTCCCGCGTTCTACCAGACACCCCTTGTGACCCGATGAACTCTTCCCTTTTAGTTTAATCAGCTACGAGGTCAAACCGCTCGAATCCCCCGATCATGAGAACCCTTTGAACCAACGAACCCGGAAATGACATCACAAAACGAGTCACATGACTTTAGCCGCTCAGTAAGCGCATCGCCAATTGGTCAATGCCTCAGCCAATCAACGCGGTGTATACATCCGGTTGCCATGGTGCTGCACAGCTCTCAATTTTGTTTCGCTTGAACGTTGACGTTGTTTTTCTTCCTTTCTCGTTGTTTTAAGATCCTGACGGCATTAAGTGCTTGTGCTGTGCTCGTTACGAGGTGATGGAGGTGCCGCTCGACCTGTCCAGCTTGCTGTGCCTGACGGACTGCTTGCGGGCCGCCGTGGCGCCCTGCTTTGGTCCAGAAGGCGGACACGTGGTGCTCACTCGCCGTTCTGAGGACCGGATGGTCATCACGACCGATGGAAACCAGATCCTCGGATCTCTGCTCCTGGCTCATCCCGCCGCTCGGTATTTATTTCAATATTATTACCTCTCACGTGACACGTGTTACGTCCTGAGCTCTTCACGTTCATAATAAACCGACTAATGGAGTGTTTAATGTAAACTACCACAAGCTCGTGGTAAAAATACGATATAAAAACAAAAAATTGTATAAAGGAACCCTTTTATTCTTATGCTGCTTGAAAGAGCTCGAAAATGGGAGGTTATATATTTTCTTAACAGCAAAACAATTTTTTTTCCCAGGAGTGATCGAGGCAGCCATTTGTGTTTATACACCGCCCGGGATCAATATTTTTGTCTGATGAAAATTTTTTTTAATTTTATTATCCCGGAGGTTTCTATTTATTTGATGCAATTAATAATTTTTTTCCTCCGAGGAGCGTTTCCGTGTTTCAGGGTGGGACAGACAGACAGCATTAGCATATATATATATATAATCTTATGAGCGCAGAGAGGAATAAATATCTATCTATCAGTTGATGCAATGAAGAACTTTATGTCAGCCTAGAGGAGCTCCTTCGTGTTTAGGTGCGAAAACAACTGAAACGCAGGACAAAAATAAATAATATACACTGATTAATAAACAGGCTATTAAGTTACACAATGCATCCGATTTAACAGCACTGATAGACGATGATTCTTAACTACTTGCTTCGAAGAAAAGCTAACTACTAAACCATGAACGTGTCTATTACGTAGTTATCGCCCTTGTTGGGTTGGCTGGAACACCTTTGGTGGTTCGTCTTTACATCCTGTAGTCCGCCTTAACTCCCCAGGGTATGCTATCCATTTCTTGAAGCGCGACTGTGTCGCTGGAGGTAAGAACTTAGCGAGTGTGTTCCCTCTCGAGCTACCCAGGATCCACACTCGGACGTACGGATGATGAGTTAATTAGAGGTAACCACATGAACCTCGGAATTCTACATTACCATCTTCGCCGACCTCTTAAGGGAGATGCGACTGAAGGTTCAGAAACCCCATTATTCTACTTTCAGAAGTTCAAACAGAACGAGAGGCGGACTTGAGACTACCTAGGACTCATTAAGAAGAATCACAAAGCGCACATCACCGCACTAAACCGGTTCGAGAACTTAATATAACAATTAATCGATCCCAACAGACCACCATAACGCTCCAAAATTAAGGATGGATATTAAGTGTCACGCAGTCAGATCTGTGCTGCACTCATAAAACCTAAACCTGTCATTGTCGCGGCTAAGACGCAACTTCAGGACACTAGATCCCTATAGCGCAGTCTACCACGTGATAGAACTCTAAGGCTCGACCAAAGCCGCACCAGCAAATAAACGGAAATCGTAGCGGGCAGACTAACCACTCAGACCCTATTTTATCAAGCACCTACTCATCGCGAAAGCTCCATTCGTTGCACACATCTCAGATCAGATACAGCAATTGGGAAGATTGGCCACGGGAGCGGATCCAACGAACCATTACAAACCTTAGGATACCAAAAAACCTGGGAGAACCGATAACCCAGGCTCAACACTTCAGAAGCTAAGGAATCTTCAAGCGCACCTGCGCGCATCTAACATCTCAGAATCCTAGATAGCCAGAGGGCCGCCACGCCTATCAGCACTCTGCATAACCTAGATCCTAAGCGACCAGTCATAACACTTCGAACTCTAGACATCAAGCCGCCACTCTATTCACCACTTCAGAACCGCTAGAATCCAGCCGCACTGCCTAAACGCTTCATAACCCTAAGATCCTAAGCCGCCACCCTCACACTCAGGACCTAGGATCCAAGCTGCACCTAACCACTTCATAACCTAGAATCCAACCGCCCACCTCACCATCAACGCCTGGATCCAAGGCACACTATCCACTCGGTAGCCGACACCAGCTCGGGGGAACTT
>CM068957.1:7400772-7413595 GCA_035128595.1 Eptatretus atami | reverse complement strand
AAAAAGCATCTTTGGTGTTGGTAAAACATCCCAGGCAATCACCATTTGGACATCACTGACTGTGCACGAAAGCACAAGGTTAATGAAAAGCTTTGTATATAAATAAAACCATGGGCTGGTGCCAGGCAGGATGGCCCGCAGTGGCAAATCCAGGGGGGTTTCCTGGTTGCCCGGAAACCCCCCTCCCAACAAAAAAATATTTAACCATAAGTAGCAAAGCAGGTTTCCTGGTCACCCAGAACTCCTTCTCCCACGAAAGTGTGCCACAAAAAAAGCCAGAAGCCTCAGAAAAACTGTATCAATACAGTACCTAATAAACAATAAACCACTCACAGCTCACAGTAATTTATTTGGAAAATTTAAAATTTTCTGTTATTTGGAAACCCCCCCTACCCAATTCCTGGATTTGCCAATTTGGACCCAATTTGGATTTGTTCTGGGCCGCCCAGAGTGTATGTGCACTCATCTTGAAGCGGTCCAACCTGGGTTTGAATCCTAACCCAGCTATAAACTGTCACCCCGGTGTTTCGCAGGCAGGGTGATTCATCAACGTGCGTGCTGTTCCTCGGCTGGACGTTAAACTGGGCGTCCCGTCTGCCGACATTATTTGTTGGACGTTAAAGATCCCACATTGTTATTCGTGAAGAGTAGGTGAGCTATCGTCGGCACCATGAAGAATTACTCCCTGAACTTCAGGTGGCAAGTGGTCTGAGCTTCTTGGACGTTCCTTGACACCAGGTTATACTGTAAAGGATTCGGCGGTGGCGGGATTCGCACCCTACTCTAGACAGCCAAATGTTGAAGATTCGACGTCACTTAACAGCACCGCCGTCTCCGGGGTTATAACGCCGGCTGGCTCGGCCACAGGTCCCCGCGGGCTTACCGCGCCTCAGATCACGTACCAAAATACACCTGTGCCTTGCCAGTTGGGGAAATAGACCCTGTTACAGACTGGGTTTGTCAGAGACCGAGCGAAGTCTGCAGTCCGTAACCATTTTGGTTTTAAATACAAATCGAGCGAATTTTCCTCAGCACCGGCACAATAAACTCAAAGCGGCAACTTTCATATGAATCAGCCAGATTTATTGGGGACACATCGGGGAACACGACACAAGCAAACATTCACGACAATGTTAATCGAATCTATAACCCGCTCTTAACTAGGGGGCTACGGATTACGGGTTTCGAAGGGAACCTAGCGAGATAAACCTTAGACAACAATGCAGACAAGACACAGAGTACTTGGTGATGCCTCCGGACGAGAGGAAAAGTGTCAAAGGCCACGAATGCAGCCTCGTGACAAGCCGATGTCAACGGATGTTCGATCGCAACCCAGCACTCGCAAGCATCGCCCAGCTGTGGCAAAATGGCGCTCGTACTCATTCTCCCGGCACCGCTTGCGCACCAGCGTCAGCACGTTCAGCCCCCGTAAGGTCGACGGCACAAGAGCGAAAGATCCACGGTGTGCTCCAGCTGGCTTTCTGGGATCTGCTTTGGTGAGAAGAGCGAGCCCAGGAAGGCAGGAGAACTGCATGAGGGGAGTCGCGATTGACTTTTATGAGGAGGTCATCGACAGTTCATCCGGAGTCCAGTGACGGAGCCTCTGACTGTCCCTACTCACTGCACGGCTCGACACGTCTTGTAATCCCGTCGATCTGCCTGCGGAGCCCAACACCCCATTTGGCCTGATCTGTGAGCAGCCAGGCCTGGATTTGTATGCTGGACCTTGTGAAAAGCCAGCTGGAGCACACCGTGGATCTTTCGCTCTTGTGCCGTCGACCTACGGGGGGAACGTGCTGACGCTGGTGCGCAAGCGGTGCCGGGGAGAATGAGTACGAGCGCCATTTTGCCACGCTGCATGCTTCGAGCTGGGTGCTCGAATCCGTTGACATCGGCTTGTCACGAGCTGCATTCGTGCCTTTGACACTTTCCTCTCGTCCAGGAGGCATCACCAAGTACTCTGTGTCTTGTCTGCATGTTGTCTAAGGTTTATCTCGCTAGGTTCCTTCGAAACCCGTAATCCGTAGCCCCCTAGTTAAGAGCGGTTATAGATTGATTATAACATTGTCGTGAATGTTTTGCTTGTGTCGTGTTCCCGATGTGTCCCCAAAAATCTGGCTGATTCATATGAAAGTTGCCGCTTTGAGTTTATTGTGCCGTGCTGAGGAAAATTCGCTCGATTTGTATTTAAAACCAAATGGTTACGGACTGCAGACTTCGCTCGGTCTCTGACAAACCCAGTCTGTAACAGGGTCTATTTCCCCAACTGGCAAGGCACAGGGGTTTTTGGTATCGTGATCTGAGGCGCGTAACCCGAGACCTGTGCCGAGCCAGCCGGCGTTTATAACCCGGAGACGGCGGTGCTGTTAAGTGACGTCGAATCTTCAACATTTGGCTGTCTAGAGTAGGGTGCGAATCCCGCCACCGCCGAATCCTTTACAGTATAACCTGTGTCAAGGAACGTCAAGAAGCTCGAGACCACTTGCCACCTGAAGTTCAGGGAGTAATTCTTCATGGTGCCGACGATAGCTCACCTACTCTTCACGAATAACAATGTGGGATCTTTAACGTCCAACAAATAATGTCGGCAGACGGGACGCCCAGTTTAACGTCCACGCGAGAACAGCACGCACGTTGATGAATCACCCTGCCTGCGAAACACCGCGGGTGACAGTTTATAGCTGGGTTAGGATTCAAACCCAGGTTGACCGCTTCAGATGAGTGCACATACACTCTGGGCGGCCCAGAACAAATCCAAATTGGGTCCAAATTGGCAAATCCAGGAAATTGGGTAGGGGGGGTTTCCAAATAACAGAAAAATTTAAATTTTCCAAATAAATTACTGTGAGCTGTGAGTGGTTTATTGTTTATTGGTACTGTATTGATACAGTTTTCTGAGGCTTCTGGCTTTTTTTGTGGCACACTTTCGTGGGAGAAGGAGTTCTGGGGACCAGGAACCCTGGTTTGCTACTGTAATGGTAAATATTTTTTGTTGGGAGGGGGGTTTCCGGGCAACCAGGAAACCCCCTGGATTTGCCACTGCGGGCCATCCTGCCTGGCACCAGCCCATGGTTTTATTTTATACAAAGTTTTCATTAACCTTGTGCTTTCGTGCACAGTCATGATGTCCAAATGGTGATTGCCTGGATGTTTTACCAACACCAAAGATGCTTTTTGTTCTTTTTTTTTGTTTCACTTTAATACGACGTTTAGAAAACCATAATTATCGGAAAGTTTAGAGCAGCTTAAAAGCAAGTACCATACTTGTACAAGTACAAGTTCATCTACACTTGGGGTCCATCGAGTTGTATTATTATCAGAAATCAACCAACCTTCATTCCCATTATCCATGAATAGCGTCTTGTCGTGGATGGTGCAGCGTAGTGAGTTTGACCCTTGACCTGTCCAGTCTGGGTTTGATTCCCGAGGCGACTATAAACCGTCGGGTAGGTGCTTCACAGGCAGGGCATTACATCCCAAAGATGGACGTAAAGCCGACGTCTCGTTCGCCGGCATCAGCTCATGGCCGTTAACGCGCTCGACGGTGTCCGTCATTAAGAGTAACCGGGTTATGTTCACCGAAACCAATTGCAAATTCACAACCAGATCATCTACAATCAAACGACAACAAGCCAGGCCAGCTGGTTTGTGTTGTCTCGGACTAAAGGTTCCCACCGAGCCTGTGGTTGCTCATGGTTAGGGTGGCAGCTTGGGATCCTAGGGTCCTGAGGTGGTGAGGGTGGCGGCTGGGATTCTAGGTTATTGAAGTGGTTAGGTGGCAGCTTGGGATCCTAGGGTCTGAAGTGGTGAGGGTGGCGGCTAGGATTCTAGGGTTATGAAGTGGTTAGGGTGGCGGCTTGGGATTCTAGGGTTCTGAAGTGGTTTAGGGTGGCGGCTTGGGATTCTAGGGTCCTGAAGTGGTTAGGGTGGCGGCTTGGATTCTAGGTTATGAAGTGGTTGAGGGTGGCGGCTTGGATTCTAGGGTTCTGAAGTGGTTAGGTGGCGGCTTGGGATTCTAGGGTTCTGAAGTGGTTAGGGTAGCGGCTTAGGATCTAGGGTTCTGAAGTGGTTAGGGGGCGGCTTGGGATCTAGGTTCTGAAGTGGTTAGGTGGCGGCTTGGGATCCTAGGGTCCTGAAGTGGTTAGGGGTGGCGGCTTGACTGGTCCTGAAGTGGTAGGTGGCTTGGGATCCTAGAGTCCTGAAGTTGGTTAGGTGGCGGCTTGGGTCCTAGGGTCCTGAAGTGGTTAGGGTGGCGGCTTGGGATCCTAGGGTCCTGAGTTCAAGCCCCGTCGGCCGCTGAATTAATACACCAGGGGGTTGACTCAGCCTGGCCATCCTTCCGAGGTCGGCGAAATGGGTACCAGTTCCAGTGTGTGTACTGGTAGAGGGGCACTGCATCAGCGACACAGTCGCGCTTCAAGAAATGATAGCTACCCTGGCAGTTAAGCTGCCATACGACCACCAAAGGTTCCCACAGCCAACCCCACAAGTGCGAATACTGTAATTACGACCGTTACATATGTTAGTTGTAGTAGTAGTTTAAATTCACATCCATTTGAATGGATCAACAAGATATATATATAATATATATATGCTATGCTGTCTGTCTGTCCCACCCTGAAACACGGAAACGCTCCTCGGAGGAAAAAAAATTATTAATTGCATCAAATAAATAGAAACCTCCGGGATAATAAAATTTTTAAAAAAATTTTCATCAGACAAAAATATTGATCCCGGGCGGTGTATAAACACAATGGCTGCCTCGATCACTCCTGGGAAAAAAAAATTGTTTTGCTGTTAAGAAAATATATATAACCTCCCATTTTCGAGCTCTTTCAAGCAGCATAAGAATAAAAGGGTTTCCTTTATAACAATTTTTTGTTTTTATATCGTATTTTTTACCACGAGCTTGTGGTAGTTTACATTAATTACATTAAACACTCCATTTTATAGTCGGTTATTATGAACATGAAGAGCTCAGACGTAACACGTGTCACGTGAGAGGTAATAATATGAAATAAATACCGAGCGGCGGGATGAGCTGGAGCAGAGATCGAGGATCTGGTTTCCAATGGACGTGATGACCATCCGCGTCCTCAGAACGGCGAGTGAGCACCACGTGTCCGCCTTCTGGACCAAGGCAGGGCGCCACGGCGGCCCGCAAGCAGTCCGTCCATGCACACAAGCTGACATGTCGAGCGGCACCTCCATCACCTCGTAACGAGCACAGCACAAAATGCCGTCAGGATCTTAAAACAACGAGAAAGGAAGAAAAACAACGTCAACGTTTCAAGCGAAACAAAATTGAGAGCTGTGCAGCACCATGGCAACCGGATGTATTACACCGCGTTGATTGGCTGAGCATTGACCAATTGGCGATGCGCTTACTAGAGCGGCTAAAGTCATGTGACTCGTTTTGTGATGTCATTTCCGGGTTCGTTGGTTCAAAGGGTTCTCATGATCGGGGGATTCGAGCGGTTTGACCTCGTAGCTGATTAAACTAAAAGGGAAGAGTTCATCGGGTCACAAGGGTGTCTGGTAGAACGCGGGACAGACCGTCGGGACAAATGGGATGACTTTTCATGTCGACAACGTCCAGCCGTTTGTTTAAACGGTTTTATATACAGTACACCGTACTGTAAATCGTTGTGAAATGTGTGTCGCGGCTCCTGTAAATCGGTGTAACATTACAAGGACATTCACACGAACAATGGGGCGATTTATCGATTTGGAAATTAATCAATCCTCGTCAATATAATCAATATATCAACTTCCAATGGTCTGTTTAGCTTGATCGGACAAAATGAGTCATCGATTTATGCGTACAATGTTCGAGATTGTACACCACTCCGTCACTTCAAAAATAAAACGAGTGGAGCTGGGGCAAGGGAGTGGAGCCTGGGGGTGAAGGGAGTGAGCCTGGGGGTAAGGGAGTGGAGCCTGGGGGTCAAGGGAGTGGAGCCTGGGGTGAAGGAGTGGAGCCTGGGGTCAAGGGAGTGGGCCTGGGGTGAAGAGTGGAGAGCCTGGGGGGTCCAAGGGAGTGAAGCTGGGGGTCAAGGGAGTGAAACCCCAGGGGACGTGGCCCCCACCGTCCTCCCGATCCAGGTTTTGTTGTTGCCCGCTTCGAAATGATCTTGGAGGGCATCCAGGGAAAATAGGATAACTAAAGGAAACCACAAGTGCTTGATCGCGTCATGCTTAGTTCATAACATTCAAACATACAGCATGAAAACCCCCCAAAAGACTCCATTGAAGCACGACATAGACAGATGTGGTGAAGTTCCACTTTAGGTTGAACAAAGTTTCTCTCCAGCGTTGGTTGTTGTTAGACTCCATGTGCAGGTTTGTGGTTGGTTTCTCAGTATCGTTGTTGATCAAGTTCGGATGCTGGGTTCAGTGCGCCATCTCCGAAGCCCCTGATGTGTCAGTTCCCTTTCCCATTCCATTTGATAGAAATGCTCATTATGTTCGTTTTTTTCTTTTTTCACTCTTACTGAGGATCGGAGATGTCATCAACTTGTCTCCCGTTTCGAACTGCCATTTAGGAAATATTTGTTGCCGTCGTCTTGTTTTTGGTTGTTTTATGTTCTTGCCGCTCCTTTTGACTGCTGCTCTCTCTGTGTTCACTGCTGTCCTGCCACTCCTTCTCCTTGTGCTGCTGCTCCTCTCTGTGTCCTGGCTGCTCCTGCCACTCCTCTGCTTGTGCTGCTCCTTCGTGCTGCTCCTGCAGTCCTGCTCCTTGTTGCATGCTGCTGCTCCTCTCTGTGTTCCTGCTGCTCCTGCATCCCTCCTTGTGCTGCTCCTTGCGTCCTGCTCCGTTGTGCTGCTGCTGTCTCTCGATGTGCTTCCCTGCTGCTCCTGCGTCCTCCTTCCTTGTGCTGCGACTCCTTGGTTGTGCTCCTTCTTCTCTTGTTCCTGCTGCTCCTTGGCTGCCGACTCCTTTGTTTCTGCTCCTCTGTTTTGCTGCTTCCTTCATCTGCTGCTACTCTCTCCGTGCTCCTGCTATGCTCTTGCAGTCCTGCTCCTGCAGTCTCCTTGTGCCTGTCTGCTACTCCTCCTGTGCTCCTGCTGCTCCTGCAGTCCCTGCTCCTGTGCTGCTGCTGCTCTTCTCTGTGTTTGCTGCTTCTCAATTGCTGCTACATCCTTTCCGTCTCCTCTGCTCTTGCAGTTCCTGCTCCTGCAATCCTCCTTGTGCTGCTGCTATCCTCATCTGTGCTCCTGCGCCTTTGCAGTCCTGCTCGCAAGTCCTCGTGTGCTTCGCTGCTACTCCCTCCGTGCTCCTGCTGATCTCTGTACTGCTGCTGCTCTTCTCTGTGTGTCCTGCTGCTTCTCATATTGCTGCTGACTCCTCTCCGTGCTCCTGCTGCTCACCTGCAGTCCTAGCTCCTTGTGCTTGCTGCTGCTCTCTCTGTGTTCCTGCAGTCCTTCTCTGTGCTGCCGACCTCCTTGGTGTTGCTGTCTCTATCTCTGTGTTCCTGCTGCTCCTCATACTGTCGCTACTCCTCTCCGTACTCCTGGCCTGCTCTTGCAGTCCTGTCCTAGCTGCAGTCTCCTTGTGCTGCTGCTACTTCCTCTCCGTGCTCCTGCTGCATCTGCAGTCTGCTCCTTGCTGCTGCTTTTCTCTGTTTCCTCTTGTCTGCGTCTCTCGTGTTTCCTGCTACTCCTTGCTACTGCTGCTGCAGTCCTTCTCCTTGTGCTGCTCGCTCTCATACTGCCTGCTACTCCTCTCCAATGTCCTGCTGCTGCTTTGCAGTTCCTCCTTATGCTGCTGTCTCATCTCCGCGTGCTCCTTGCTGCTTCCTGCAGTCCTGCTCCTTGTGCCTGCTGTGTCTTTCTCTGGTTCCCTGCTGCTTCTTCATATTGCTGCTTACCTATTCCCTCTCCGTGCTCACCCTGCTGCTCTTGCAGTCTCTGCTCCTCAAGTTTCCTCCTTGTGCGATGCTGCTCAACTAATCTCTCTCCGTGCTCCCTGCTGCTCTTGCAGTCCTGCTCCTGCTCCTTGTGCTGTGCTTCCTCCTCCGTGCTCCTGCTGCTCCTCGTTACTGCTCCTCTTTGTCTGCTGCTGCGTTCTTCCTTGTGTTCCTGGGCTTCTAGCTCTCTATGCTGCTACTCCTCTCCGTGCTCCTGCAGTTCTCGTCCTTGTGCTGCTCTCAGTGCTCCTGTCTACTTTTTACTTCCTCTCGCGTGCTCCGCGTGCTCGCGCAGTCACTGCTCCTTGTGCTGCTGTCATGGCTCCTGCTATCCTCTCCGTGCTTCCTGCTGTCGTGCTGCTCCTGCTCCTTGAACTGCTGTATGGGCAGCAGCATTTCTTTTTGTGTGCGTGCGCATTTTTGTGCATTTTTGCTCGGTTACCTCCGCACACCGAGATGAAGAGGTTATAAGTTTTCACCCCTTTCTGTCTTGTTGTTTGTGTTACAGGATATCTCAAAAAGTTGTGGCAGATCCGGATAAAATTTTGTGGACAGGTTGGGGTGTGTGACAAGGACAGAAACGATTCGATTTTTTTGAAGATCCGGATCCAGATCCAACGTTGAATTTTTTAAAGTGTTTCTTCACCATTGAGGGATAGGGACAAAACGATATTGTCCTGTGTTGCATGGATATTACAAAAATGTATATTGTTCTTCATGAATCCGGTGCATTACATGGCGGAGGTATGCGCCTCTACAGATGACTTCGAGTATTATTAAGTGGGTTAAGTTTGGTTGTTTTTAGGACCATCTATATGTCTTATAAAAGGAGCCGTGTCTGTCTGTTTGTTTGTTTGTTTGTCATGTTATACTTGATAAGGTATTTCAATGAAACCAACAACGTGGATTCGAGCAACTTCCGGATCCGGATGCAAATATAATATATTAATTATTGGTTTCGCGGGCGCCAGCAGTGAACATGCTATTTTCGTTGTGTCTGTCTGTCTGTCTTGTCTTGTCTTCCTGTTTGTGAACGTCTCAGTCCAGAGGCATAGTCTCCGGACGTTTGATGTGATCTTGATTGAAACTTTGGACCAGCTAGATATCATGGTCTAGTTGTGTCTTTTGTATGAGGGGCATCCACGCCCACTTAGAACTTTTTTTATTTATTTATTTATTTTCTCGATTTTTTTTTTCTCGCATTTCATAAATTCCTAGAAAGCTTGTGCAAATAATGGTCCATTGAGTACAACATATAAAAAAATCCGATTTGATTTGGGTCAATTTTGACTGAAGAGATAGGTTTTTAACAGTCGGGCTTCCTCAGCTTCCACTAAGCTCAATTTGTACCTATCGTGGCATTGGTTCCTTTTTATAATGCCGGCAACCATTCGTCGCCCTTCCCCTCGTCCGGCTAGTTATAATAAATAATATATTATAATATATATAAGGACAGTGGGTAATGGACAACACGTGTGGAACCGCAAACACACAACAATTGTGACGCTGGTTATCCACCACATTGAGACAAAATCTCAAGGAATCCTTTTTTGTTCTTGCCCATAAATTAGCCATCGAGCCAGATTGATTTTCCACAGCGAAGACGACCGGTCCTACATGCTTGTATCTAGGAAGTAGGAATCACCACGACGTGATTCATCATACCTTACTTGGTTGAGCAAATTGATATGATGAGACTGCAACGCAGGAGTTTGAATTTATTTTATACATGCAAACCCTTGGAGTGGGTTATATGACATGTTCTGCAAAACCTGCAAGAGAAGTTCCAATACGGCGTTTGTACCAGAAAGTTGGAGGAGAAGAAAAGAGGAACAATTTCCAATGGAGAGAAGATTTGCCAGAGAAAAACCCCACACAGGTCCTTTGGGCAGCGGGCTTGTGATTCGATATAATAAGGCAGTGGCGGGCAAATGCTCACGCCGGCTTCTCTGCCTTTCGCGCCCTTTTTCTTCACATTCTCTCATCCGTGATGAGTGGATATGGATAGACACAAATAAAATGGTATTCACTAATTTTCATGGCCTGAAGTAGTTAAGGGGCATTTTATTATCAGAGCGTTGGAAACAATTAACACCAAACTTATAGTTAGAAGTTCCCATGACTATAATACACCAGCTCGAATAAATATTAATCCAGACAAGATTGTGCAGAGGTAGATGCATTACTGTGTTTTTGAAACGCTCTAGTTATCTGGAGCCGTTCGATTCCAGACCTGCATTATGAATGTTGATTGGTGATTCGCAGGTCGGGGGCATCTGCGTCACAATGTTGTCGTCCATCAAATTGGACGTTCAAGTGGTTGTTCCGTCTAATAGCATTCGTGAGTCGATGTTAAAGATCTCACGGTTGTTCATTCGTAAAAAGAAAGTAGACGACATATCGTCGGACCCTGAAACCGAATGACTAATTCTTCCTGAAATTGGCTCGACAGTCAAGGTCAGGATCGGCAGTCTCTTTGTGATTGATTTGACAAAAAATTATCCCCAGCCGGCAAACAAGGTGAAAGTCATTGCGGCGGTGGTTCCGATTTCTGTCAAACCTTATGCATTCGGCTTAAGGCCCATGCAATTTGAAGGATATTCATCTCATACTGGAAAAACAGAAAAGTTACACATTATTGTGATTTTGTTTGGCAAATCAGAAATATATCATGATGAGTGAAGTGGCCTCTCCTAGCTATCGCATCATCAACGTAGAAAGGCACTCGGTTAGAGCGCATACCCTCCGCCACGTAATGCCTGATCCACGAGAACATATCGGGGCCAATACATTTTTGAAAATATCATGCCTATACAGTAAGTATATCGTTTTGTACCCGATCTCTCAATGGTGAAGAATCGCTTTAAAAATTAAATAATTCTCGATATTCAGATCCGGATCAGATCTTCACCACCCCCAAACTAAATCGAATCAATTACTCTCGAGAAACACCAAACCTGTCCTCCAATTTTTCGTCCGATCCGTCCAAAACTTTTGGAGTATCCTGCACACAGACACACAGAACAGACGAGCGTGAAAACATACTCCTTCACCTTCGGTGGCGAAGTAATTAATGGCTGTTAACTTTAGCTCGCAGACCATATCACATTATTATTGTCAATCAGTTCTCATTTTACTTTATTACCAGACAGGAAGCATTCTTCTGAATCGGCCTGTTTCGCATTGCCACTCCAATTGTGGAGTCTTCCTCCTGGGAGAGGCTTCACAATGCTTGGACCAGGTTCAAATCCCCACCATACTATGGGCTAACAATGCTTGGCGTCAAACGCTCTCTAGTTGTCCATCGTCTACTAACGTCCGTTATTGTTTCTAGCTGTTGAGCCTGACTTTGAATCACGACCCAGCTACACGTTTATGTCACCCTGGTGTTTCGCACGTGCCGTCGCTCGACAAACTCTGTGTCTGTCGCTCGCTTAGTGGTGGATGTCAAAATCCCAGGGTGTCCTTCACGTAAAGAGTATGCGGGTTACTGTTGCACCCTGGAAAAATTCCAAAATTCCTGCCTGGATAGCTGGCGAGCAAGTTGGTCTGGTCTTCCTCGAGGGTTCCTTGCCATTCTTGGAGGGTGCTGTTTGCTGTCTGGAGCAGCAAGATTCTGCACGAAAAAAAACAATACAAAGTGACCAGGGTGGTTGGCATGTTTAATATTGTTTGGATACAAGAGAAATACAATACTAATATCCAATTGTAATGCCATCGTCTCTGCATGTGATTTATGCACAAAGTACCAATGAGATTGGTCATATTTCCTGAGAGAGATTAGTCAAGATTTTACAAGAGGGGGACAGAATAATGAGGAAAGATGGAGATGTTGAAATCTAAACTTTGACATTTTAAAATTTCTAACCAATGGAACAGTTTTGGGATAATTAGTTTGAAAAAAAGATTCCGTCGAACCACTATTTTCATTGGTATGGGTAATCCTTAGTATCCACTACAGTAAACAAGTGAGTAATGCGAAGGGATCTTGGAGATTGTAATCTGAATTACTGGATGTTAGAAACCTGGCATCGATAGTATGTCAGCTTCATGCTAGGGGGGGGGGGCAATATTCTCCTGGGTCACGGACTCACGGAAATTTAAAAAATTGCCACAAAGCTGAATAAGATCGATGTTCACTTTATAACCAAACATTTGAATCCTCTTAGGTTAAGCAATGCACATAGTCACAAATAGGGATGAACAATACCACGGGTTGTGCCACCTACAAGCCTGCTGCGAGCAAGAATAGAGGCGCTCTTCTGCTCAATGCTATCCTTCTTCATGAAATGTAGTTCTCTTTGAAAAATTTCATGACTATCTACAGCTGAGAGTGGAATGTTTGCCTCACATATTCAATTCAACAATGACATCAAAATCCCTCAATATCAACAATGCATACAACGCATTCAATTCAACAGAATGATCGTACAATGGACCGAAAAACGCAATGATTATTTGTCACATACTGTATATACTAATATCATACAAATAAATTTTGTGTTGTGTGTTGTGTGTGTGTTGATTGGTATCTAAATAGTTGATGTGGAATGGAGTCCTCCCAGGCTCAAAGTATCCACCACATTTCAGTAATGGGGTCACGATTCATGACCAAGTGTGAGTTTTCTGTTCTCAAAGTTTGTGTCGAGGCTCTCTTCAGGACATCATTGAGCCCCAGACAGCTTTCAACTGTGGTTTGTTTGTAATAATATTCCCAGGGATGGTTTTTAGCTACCCTGAAGTAGTTCCGGGGAGCTTATGGGATGGCGCTGTCGTCCGTCGTCCACCAATTACTTGCAACTTCTCTCAGAAACTACACATACGTTTCAATGAAATTTGCCACAACCTTTCATCACCGTGATGGTATTAAACAGGGGTCCTTGGAGGGGTCTACGGAGGGAGTATCCTCTCCT
>CM068957.1:7382120-7400747 GCA_035128595.1 Eptatretus atami | reverse complement strand
CTCACAAAGCAGCCTGTTTCTTTTTACAGCCGATCGCAGACTCCCACTAGCCGTTGCTTATACAGCAGATCGCGACTTGACACTCAGGCAGTTACTCTCTTGCCTGCCCGGCACTCACTCTTTCGACACTCCCCCGGGGACCCGTGATTGGTCCATCGCTCGAGATTGCAGCTGCTCTCCACCAATCGGCTTGCCGACACCTCTGCCGACTGACACTTCTCAAGCGCTGGGCGGGGCTAGTTCGGAGAGGGGAAGGAAAAATAAGCAAGGCGCCTCCCGGTCCACCACCACTGTACGAACACTGAACAGCCTGCTACACCTCCCGAAACACATGTAACGTCCAATTACCGAACAACCTGACTAAATATGCATTTAAGGGGGAATCTGGGCTAATCCTATATTTAATAACACACTAAGGGCCATTTCCACAACAATACTGCTTGCCATCTCAGAGTGTGCTTGCTGTCTGAGTAGCAGCTTCTGCACGATAAACAAATTTATCAGGTGGTTCACATGTTGCACGTCAATGGCCTTCTGATACAAAGGGATAACAAGTGGGATCTCACATCACAGGCAGGTTGGTGACCGCTCTGCGTTGCACCGCCTCCTTTTGATCCTTTGCATCTCTGCCCGCGTCTTGGCATCCGATAACCCAGGGTTTCTGCATGGGTGGCCATGGTTTGCCAGTAACCCTCTTCTTGTTAAACTCCCAAAATCCAGGCTCACTACTCACCTCCACTCATTTGTTCTTCTTTTCTCTCACCTGTAGAACCAACTTCCTCAGTCTGTTCTATCCCATTCTTCCTTCCAGGGATTCAAAACGGCTGTTCACCACGACCTCAGGTCATCCTCCATCCATACTCATGATCTCTTGTACCCCAAATTTCCCCATTCCCAAGCACTCCCTTTTCCCAGGTTATTGTGATGTTCCCCCCTCTCCCTCATTCAACTTGAGTGCAGCTTGTTCACCCCCATGTATCTTTCTCCCCCTCCCCTTGTGCTCACTCTCACTTAAACTCTACTTTGGTGTTTCCCCCTTTCAATTTTGTTCCCTTCAATTCCGCTCCACCTCCTCCATGAGCCTCCATCATGTGTACAAAAAAAACCTTTGTGTAATGAAATTGACCATCAAATAACTCATTAACTATGTCTTCTTCTTCTTCTTCTTCTTCTTCTCGTGTCGCTACATCTTCCTCAGCCACTGCAAGACTGCAGGCGTGTGACACGTGCATTGAAAGCTTCCAGGTCATTTGGTCTGCATGGCTCTGGCAGTAGAGGGCAGACGAGGAGGTTATCCATTGTCTTGGGGGGCTTCTCCCCAATTGCATAGGTCATTGTCATTTGTGTCATAACCCCACATCTCCATGAAGGCCTTAATCTTCCGACTCCCACCCGAAGGGGATTTAGGCTTGGCCAGATTGGCCATGGCTCACTTGCTCCTGGTGGCAGGGACTCTTTAGGGTTGAAAGAAAATGTTATGTTGGAAACTATGTAATGTTATAACGGTAATACTGGAAGTTTTATCAACTGTGCATTGTAAATTGATTGATTAATACTCGATGTGACGTCAGTTGTATATTAACTTCTTAAAATCATTTTCACCATCCAGGTTGGTGGTTGACTGCATCTCCACTCATTGCCGAGCCACTGGCGATGGCGCGAAATCCTTTGTGCTGTTGCTTTCTGCCTTGCTCCGAGGTTGCAAACAGAATCTTGAAGCGGAACACCTGGGGTTATTCAGCCACAGCAGCAGCAACACGTGCTTTCGGGATAAATTTCAAAAGGCCCAGCAGAAGAGGCTCGCCTCAGATTTGCAAGCCGTTAGTAGAGAGACCTTGCACGAGATTTTCAAACGAGAGATTCCAGGTCATGCAGTTGCACAAGATTGGACAACCGATGAGCGTGGACGACGAGTTCTTAAAAGAGTGCTGAAGTCGTATTTTGCAACTAAGGTTCATGCCAGGATGTCTGGTGTACTCACAACCTTGGTCTGTGACTTTGTCATGAGATTTGCTTGTGGATTACACAGCCTGAGTAGCGCTGTTCGATTCCTGTTGGACAACCATTTTGAGCTGTGCACCGAGGTGCTGGGTCGTCCAGTTGATCGATCACATCACCTGGAGGGTCTTGTTTTGCACAGGGATTTTGCAGTGCAACATCCTTCACTGAAGGACAAGTCTTTAGTTTATTTTGTAGTTTTCACAGAACCATTACTGCCATTATCTTCTGAAGAGCATGACCTTAGATTTAGCTTTTCCAATGAACTCGATTTCCAGAAATGTCATTTGGGGGCTTCCCGATATGTCCAGAAACTCGTTGAACGACTTGTACAAGTTGGCGTGCATGCCATTTTGTCCACGGTTAAACAGATACCAAGTTTCCAGCTTTATTTGAAATTGAATGAACTTTCACTGGTCGAATGCCTTCCGGAAGAAGAAGGCCAATTGCTGTGCAAACTTGCCAACATCTTTCCGTGCCCGTCACTCAGTGAGATTTCCTGTATCGATTGCAGGTTTGTAGGACAGGCTTCCTCCATGAAGTCTGTTCTCCTGGGGCGGCAGCGGTGCGTTTGCCTCCAGTTGGAGAAAACTTCGGAAGGATTCTTCCCTTGTAGCTTGATACTCTGTGCTCCAATTAAGGGCCTTGTGTCTCAATCCTCTGCGGCATTTCTGGGAGCATTAAAAACTCTTCGCCTTTGGTTTAAAACTACAGAAGATAACACCGTCGTGCCGATTGAGCAGAGCGCTGCTAATGGTTTTCTTCCCGACGACATGATGCTGCAGAATCTGGTGGGCCATCCAATTTCGAACACAACACTCCCACAGCTCCGAGCTGCAGATACGAGTAAGAAGAGTGTATGTTTGAACTCAGATGCAACTTTAAGGTCATCTCAAGTCACTGGCAATGCTTTCATACTTTCTGATCAACTGGAACCTGGCAAGCAGCATGATCTGATTAACGCCGGCTGTCTTCTTCCTGCTGGAGGCACTTTCGAGCTTCTTACGCATTACTTTCTGACGAGCTACGCCACACGTCTGGACAGTGACAACCGTTCCGAGACCATGGCCTATTTGGTGTTGGCCAAAGCCCTGCTATCAATACCCCAGCAACTACTGCAAAACCGCTGCAGTTCTCAAGCAAAGAGACGCTTCCTTGTGTTGTTGGCTGACTCACAAGCTTCTCTGAAAGCAAACGGTTGGATTAGAGAGGGCCTGCTTTGTCACACGGATGCTGTAGATGTTCTTGCTACAAAATGTCTTCTCGTCGATGCAGTTGTGCAATGCTGCAGGCAGCTGCTTACATTAGATGCTGTTGTACCCATCGATGGGAAGGCCAAAATTGTCAGCCTTAATAGCTCCGATGAGGATGATGATGGTAGTGGTGATAGTGATTGAGGAGTAACTCTATTGCATTTAAACGAAATGATCACACATTATGTGAGTATATTGGCAGTCTGTATGAATAGCAATGTGCTTGTGCTTTACCATCATAGTTTGGGCTGGCAGGATAGCCAAGACGTATGCGCACCTGCACCTGAGCTGTCTAGTCTGCGATCAAATCTTGGGCCAGCTACAAACTGTCATTCTGGTGTTTCACAGGCAGGGCAATACACGAACAAGTGTGCCGTCCTTCGGACGGACGTTACACTGGGCGTCCTGTCTGCCAGCCTTAGTTGGTGGACATTGAAGATGCCTTCGTGAAGAGTAGTCGAGCCATCACCGCACCCTGAACAATTCCAAATTTCTGCTCTAACCTACAGTAGGCACTGCATTAGCGGCACTGCAGCACACTTGCAAGAACTGATGCTAATCCGCAGCCACGTGCTGCATACAAACGACGGCGTCGACCATTATAGTTTTAGATAATTCACAGATTACATTTTTGAGTCATCATCGTATGTTCTTCCTTCGCTGCATCTGCATCAATCTCTGTGCACTGACCTTGTATGATCTGTAGTTTATCTCTTCCATAATGAGCTTGAAGCTGGATTAATGACATGAACAAATATAATGCATCACTCCAGAACAATTGGTGACATTTGTTTGGCCTTTAGCTTTTCAAAGAAATGTTTATGTGTGTTTTGAGGGTGATAACCAGAGACAAAGCTGGTTGGCAGTCGAGACTCCCCTATCATTTCAGTAAGTTTCACAGCGGTTACATTTGATAAGTGTTTCTAACATTTTCCCTTTTATGCATCGGAATTGAATGTTTATGTTCATGCTTCTCTTTGACGACCTAACCCCCTGCTCACCCCTCGTGCCTCCCTGCCCTCTCGATACACATGTCCTGCCAACATTTCCCAGCATAACCCTCCATTTTCTCCCAATGCCTCTCCCATTCCTGCCTTTTCTCAATGTTTTTTTCTCACACCTGGAGGGTCACCACCCCTAGCCACCTTTTCAGCCATTGATTGCTTCAGTGGAACCTGTTTGACAACTATCCGTGACTGCAGGGCCTGTTTAATGCTGTTCCGCCCTTGACTTAAAAAACAAAAAACTCCTGTATTACCTTCACAGCTTTGTCGTGCTGTTGGGAAGATGTGTCACACCACATGAACAACCTCAATTATCTTCTGTCCATTATGGTAGGTCAGGATCTAATTTAGTGGATGTTTAACTGCATATGGTAATGTATTTCACTGAATTGCTAGTCCTATTAGTGGTTACCAGTTCGATAAGATTTTCAGTATTACAAGTTCATTTGCATTTGCAGGAAATACAAACTAAACTTACACTTCAAAAACCCAGAATTATTATGTCTGATCATTGGAGAATTAGTCACTTTACTCTTCTTCAGTGGCAGCCATTATTCCCACCTTCTTGGGTCAGCCGGGAGGAAACTGTTCTGGCCCAAGTGTTTCTGGAACCGGGATGGCCAGGCCTGTGCTTGACTGAAAGCGATTTTGGCAGGAATTTGTAATTTATTCAGAGTGCTGGTGATAACTCACCTACTCTTTGCGAAAGACACCGTAGCCTCCTTAACATCCACCAGTGACCAGAGCTGGCAGGACGTGCGGTCCTCCGGCTTAATGTCCTTCTGATGGATGGCGCACACGGTGACGCATCGCCCTGAATGCGAAACACCAGGGTGGTAGTTGACGGCTGGGTCGACTTTCGAACCCAGGCAAGACAGCTCTGAGGTGGGTGCGCATGACTCGAGGCTATCATGGCAGCCCAGTGTCTTTCACTCTTTATTATAATACAAGGAGATACAACCCGTTGCTTCGCTGACGGGGATATTAAGGGGTGGGGGGGAAGAGGAGGAGGGAGAGGACAGAGGAGGGGAGAGGAAAGTAGGAAGGGGAAAGAGGAAAAAAAAAAAGATAGAAAGGTGAGGGGTGGAGGTGGGGTTAGCAAAGACAATGATATGTGATACTTAATGGTCGAACACAAAAAAACAATTTTTTTTTTTAAACGTCAGAATAGCTGGACACACAATGATAACAGAGTTTGTAAAGTTAACCGCTGGTACATCAGCAAAAACTTTGATGTCCCAGTTCCAGAAAATTTGTGGGAATATGAACCAAAAGCAATCACTGAAAATGTACCTCTCACGTACAACCTAATGATCCCATCAAGCGTGATCATCGAAAACAAAGCGTTGTGACCAGATGTCATACTTGGGTACAAAAAAGAGAAGAAGACATTGCTAAGTGAGGTGTTAATACCAGTGATTTTCGACTAAACGATGCAGAAATCAAGAAAATGACCAAATACCAAGACCTCAAGAATGAAGTGAGAAGATCCTGGAAGCTGAAGAATGCCAAAGTTGTACCAATAATAGTTGGGGCTATGGGAATAATGATAAAGAACCTCACAGAGATATTATAAACCATCCCTGGGAATATTATTACAAACAAACCACAGTTGAAAGCTGTCTGGGGCTCAATGATGGTCCTGAAGAGAGCCCTCGACACAAAACTTTGAGAACAGAAAACTTCACAACTTGGTCAATGAATCGTGACCCCATTACTGAAATGTAGGTGGATACCTTGAGCCTGGGAGGACTCCATTCCACATTCTGAAACCCACATATGTAGATACCAATCAAACACACACACACACACACACACACACACACACACAGTGAGACCTGGTAGGTCTCTGTTTCACCTCCAGATGAAACTCACCCATACGTGGAGCTAGGCAACAACAGCAACTTGCACGTACACACGTGTACATACACTTTGAGACCTCGTAGATCTCTGTTTCACATCATGAAAACCATCCACCACATGTGGAGATGGCAGGCAACAACAGCAACTTGCACGTACACACACTCGGATACTTTGAGACCTGGAGTGTGAGCATTTAAAACCTGCGCTATCTTCCTGGCAAAGGTCTGCCAGCATGCATGCTCGTACATGCAGCGACCTTTGCACCCCACCGGTCGGCTCACTCCAAATCTGATTCGCACATGCTCGTCCCCGTCAATAGAGAGAGAAGGTTTTGGAGCAGGGGGAGGGGTGGGAGAGAGATAGAGGGAGGGAAGAGGAAAGGAGGGGAGGGGTCGTAAAGAGGGAGAGGGGTGGGTGAGAGGGGGTAAGGTTGGGAGGCAGAGGGCCGAGGGGTGAGGGATTTCGGCATGTGTGACGCCCAGTTTTTCATCCATCCGAGAGACGGCACACACAGTGATGAATCACCCTGCTTGTGAAACACCGGGATTACAGTTTATAGCTGGGTCAGGATTCGAATCCAGACGACACAGAGCAAGCATGCGTACCTCTCAGATTTCCGCCGTGGTGTTGTGATTCATTATTTCATCACTGAAAAGATTTTTTACTCATTGTGATCAAATAATTTATTTTGGCTTCCTACCTGCAGTATAGAAGCGCGGTCTCACCATTGAAACTTAAATGCTCGCCAAGCAAAATGATTGAAGAAACTTTTAAAAATGAAACTTAATTTTTATTTGTATTTATCTATGCCGGTGACGAGTCATATAATGGAAGATTGTACAAAAAGAGGAAACGTCATGTAAAATAAAATTTCACATTTTCAGCGAGCCAGCCACCACCTATTGCTCCGCAGAACAACACGTAGCTAACAACGTATGCGAGTGACCCCTGAACTTTGTTCACGTCGATGGACGTACGGTATTCAGTGACGGTGCGGATATTGTAGAGCGCTGGCTTAAGCACTCCAATGAAACGGTTAAGAAACAGCTTGCTTGGCAGGCAATTAGCAATCACCGAACCGTCATGTTAAACAAACACCTCCGAAGACGCCCGAAATGTCAAATATTTCCGAAATGGACAAATGAACACTTTTCTAGGAGTCGGAACTGCTTGTAATTTTGATTCTGGAGCTTACATTTTGTAACTCTCTTTAGTTTAAGAGATACTCGCGGTGATCGCATGTGCGAAGATGAAATAAAGCCACAAACGCTGGCGTCTCCAGGCATTTTTAAGCGTTGCAATGTACCCAGCGATTCATCGCTATGATGAACAGGCATTCGATATAATATGAGTGAGGAAAGTGAAAAAAAAAATGTTATTGTTAAGAAATCGTTGCGGCCTGTTCCAAGACAAAGCATGGTTGAGCAGGCCAAAAAACATGGTGGCTTCAGATCCCAGCGAGGTTACCCAGGAAACGCCTTAATAGACCATCGAGAGTGGTGACCGAGGATGGCCTGATGAAGGATATAATTAAATAAGGCCGTTAATTAATCTTCTAAATGAGTGTTTTAATTAACCCAAACACCCAATTGTCACTCTTGCATTTCCTTGGAGTTTTATTAGTTAGTATGCATGCAAAGTTTCAGGCTGTTCGGTTTCATAGTTTTTGAGTTGTGGAGGAGACACACTGACATTTATTAGTATTGATAAATAAGTGGCATTGAGCAGCAAATTTGGTGAATGAGTAATATACGTGGAGGCAGCAATGTCTTCCATTTGTGTGTCCATGCACGATGCATGGCAGTCACAACCACGTCCTCCATTTGTGTGTCCATGCACGATGCATGGCAGTCACAACCACGTCCTCCATTTGTGTGTCCATGCACGATGCATGGCAGTCACAACCACGTCCTCCATTTGTGGGTGCACGCATGTCTGTGATGCGTCCAAGTGCTTTTCACAGACACTCGGTCGACAAAAGGCAAGGAAGGCATGGTCGTCTACAGAAATTACTGTGAAATTCACTGACATTGCATTTGCTCATGCTTAATGGCACGGGTTTTTCATACTCTCATGCAGAGTGTGAACACATTTAGTTGTTATCAATATTTGAATTTTAACTTTAATAATCTCACATCGTTGTACAGAATCCACCTGTGCTTATGTTTTCACCCCCGCTTGTTTTTCTGTGAGTGGGATATTTCAAAAAAAAGTTGTGCATGGATTAAAATAAAACTTGGTGGATGAGTTGGGTAGGTGACAAGAACAAGCTGATTCGATCTTTGTTAAGGTCTGGATCCAAATCCAGCCTATCAGCGGGATACAAAACGTAAAACTATTCAGCTTGGAGGAGGTGTGTGCTCTACTGAGTGCCATTCTACTTACCTTATGACATTATTCATCCACCAAGTTTTGTCCGAATCCGTCCACCGCTTTTTGAGATATCCTGCTCATAGACCAACAGGTGAAAACAACTTCCGTCCATCTCACTGGCGGAACTTCTGATCAGTGATTTGTAAAGCTATCAGAAAATGTTTTGGTGCCCAATGCTTAAGAAACCTCACTGAACACGCGTTACTAAGTGAGTGAGAGTTTGTGGTTCCGTTCTGGTATAATTTTGTGCAACTAGTGGGATCTCACTATGCGGGGCAGTGTTCTTTGAAGTCTGCTTTAGGAGAATGATGAAATAGCCACAAAGTCTAAATGAACAAACCCCCCTGCTAAGGACTTCCTTTCACACATTTTGAAACCGGTTAACAGCTGGTTTTTTTTGGTAAATCCTTAACTTTCTCATTTTTCTTAGTAATACTCCTTGTGGTTGCTGGTAAAGTCGTCAATTACGGGAACAACTGCCTTCTTGTAAAACAAACAAACAAAAAATATCGCTGTTGCCACTATTGCGGAACAACAGAACAAACCACAAATTGCTTTTCCTTGTTACACCCAGAGAGAGCAAAACGTTTGGACACAGACACATTTGAGATGTCTGGGACATAGACACGGAGACATCCTGGGACCAACACTGCGTTTACAATGGTGCCTCGGGCCTCGACCCACACTCAGAAGGGGCCGAAAGCAACCAAAACTGTTTTTTAAGTGTCCGCGTTGTGATGCATTTCAATGAAGAATGTACCATACATACAGTATCTGTAATTTAATGCTATATATATATATTTTTTTTTAACTATTTGAAATGTATATTTAGCCACACAAAATACCCCATAATGACGAAGTGAAACTTGTTTTAAGAAATTTTTTACAAATTAATGAAAAATGAAAAGCTGAAATGTCTTACATCAATAAGTGTTCAAACACTTTGCCTATCCATCCATCCATCGGGACCATACTCTGTGCAGAGCGTTGGTGCTGCCAAAGCAGTCTCCTTTGCTATTGGGTACAATCCTGGACGGGTCGCCACTCCGACACAGACTTTGCCTATGACGCACCAAATTGAGCTCCAGTGCATCCAATTTCCATTGATCATCCTTGAGATGTCTCTATAACTTGATTTGGAGTCCACCTGTGGCTAATTCAAGTGACTGGACATGATTTAGAAAGAAACACACCTTTCTATATAAGGTCCCACGGTTGACTGAATGTCAGAGCAGAAACTCTACCATGAAGTCCAAGGAACTGTCCGTAGAACTCCGAGATAGAATTGTGAGGAGGCATCGACCTGGGGAAGGGTATAAAACAATTTCTAGAGTGTTCAAAGTTTCCAAGAGCACAGTGAGCTCCATTATTAGGAAATAGATAGAATATGGAACTACCCAGACTCTTCCTATAGCTGGCCATCTGACCAAATGGGCAAGAAGGACCTTGGTCAGGGAGGTGTCCAATAACCCAATGACCACTCTAATAGAACTACAGAGTTCCTTGGCTAAGACGGGAGAACCGACTGGAAGGACAACAATCTCTATAGCACTTCACAAATCTAGGCTTTATGGGAGAGTGGCCAGACGGAAGCTACTCCTGAGAAAGACGCACATGACAGCACACCTGGAGTTTTCAAAAAGGCACGTGAAAGACTGAGAACACGAGGCAAAAGATTCTGTGGTCTGATGAGATGAAAATTAAACTCTTTGGCCTGAATGCAAAGCGCTACATCTGGCAGAAACTGAGCACAGTTCATCGCCCCTCTAACACCATCCCTACCATGAAGCATGGTGGTAGCAGCATCATGCAATGGGGATGCTTCTCAGTGGCAGTGACTGGGAGACTTGTAAGGATAGAGGGAACAATGAATGGAGCCAAATAAAGGCAAATCCTTGAGGCGAACCTGCTTCAGAGTGCAAAAGAACTTAGACTGTGACTTCATGGCTGTGTCAAAGATCCTGTCTGTGTGGATCTCCTGTCTTTTACAATGATTCCCCAAATGAGGGTTCACAAATTTGGTTGGAGCCAAGCACACAAAATATTAATCTGGTCCTGCTTGGGGCACAGGTAGGGAGACGTCCTGCGACACAGGTAGGGAGAGATGTTCTGGGACACAGGTAGGGACGTTCTGGACACAGGTAGGGAGATGTTCTGGGACACAGGTAGGAGACGTTCGGGACACAGGTAGGGAGACGTTCTGGGACACAGGTAGGGGGACGTTCTGGGACACAGGTAGGGAGACGTTCTGGGACACAGGTAGGGAGACGTTCTGGACAACGGTAGGGAGACGTTCTGGGACACAGGTAGGAGACGTTCTGGGACACAGGTAGGGGGACGTTCTGGGACACAGGTAGGGGGACGTTCTGGGACACAGGTAGGGAGACGTTCTGGGACACAGGTAGGAGACGTTCTGGACACAGTGGGGGACGTTCTGGGACACAGGTAGGGAGACGTTCTGGGACACAGGTAGGGGACGTTCTGGACACAGGTAGGGGACGTTCTGGGACACAGGTAGGGAGACGTTCTGGGACACAGGAGGGAGACTTCTGGGACACAGGTAGGGAGACGTTCTGGGACACAGTAGGGGACGTTCTGGACACAGGTAGGGTACATTTCCTGGGATATACAGCCTACAGGTACTATATCTTGTTTTTAGATCCTCGTGGAGGATCTCTAAGTCTTACTCACATTGTTCTTCATCTTCTTCTTGTGGACTTTTTTGTTCACAGCTCCAGTTTTCATCGAAACTTCCTGAAACTTGGCATATATATGTAAAAATTCCCTGCACAGACAGGAACCATTTGCGATTTAGAAAATTCCTCCGAGAAAAAAAGTTATGACGTCATAATATCTCCGCTAATGGAAATCGCCTATACCATTATCTCCGAAACTAGGCAAGCTGCTTGAATTTTATTTGCGGGAATCAAGCCGGGCATTAGCACAGATAATTTATCGCAAAGCTGATACATCACAATGACGTCATATTCGTTTTTATGACGTCATCGTTAAGAGGACGAGGATCTCAGCTCATTCGAGCTTGTTTACAGTCCTGTTCTATTTTGCGTTGAAGGACGAGGGTGTTCATTGAATTTTGCAATCCGTTTCGGGTTGTACGAAGGAATTATAATAATTGTTTGAATACAATGCAATTGAGCAGTGTTTGAACTGCCAAGTAACCATGGCAGCCAATGTCGGCGCCATTCGAGCTATGACGTCACTCCGTGCAAACAGATGGACAAACACGTTCACAACGCGTCATCAATCTTCTTCTTCTTTTCCTCCTCTGCCATTGATGAGGGGTGAGGTGCAATAGCACCACGCTCGGCTTCTGTCCTGCTCTGACCACGATACTCTTCCAAACCCCCTCTCTCCTCAACCCCATTGTATCGATATAGTAGAGGAAACGTGACTTAATTAATTTTTTATATAAAAATCTTCACTTTTAGAAACTTGTAAATGGGACCACATCCCTTTTACTCTTCCTTTGTTAATTTATTTTTTTATTCGTTTTCTCATCCTTGTCGTATTTGCTGAAGTACAATGAGAAGTATATTGAGCGGTGTATGAATAAAAACACGTCGCGCAATAGTCTTGTTCTTTTTTTTGTTCTTGGAATCGTGCTTTTGTTCCCATGTTTGAAAACGTCAATGGTTTGTGAGTTATTTTTTAAACTATAATTGGAATTGGGATAAGACGGTGTGAACGTGACGTCATACGGAGTGATTTGACGGTCCTCGCCGTTGATTTCATCAGCCGATCAGCATGTGTGAGACGGGCGGTAAGGATGGCTTGTTTATCACATCACGGGGTATTTTACCTGTTCATCCGACGGTGTCTGGTAGTGTATGTACACTGACACGAATTTTAGTCTTCGCTGTAGTGTTATGTGGGAAAATGTTGAGATGGTAACGATGAATGAAAAAAAATATATAATAATAATAATCACGGGGTCATCTATGTATTACGTACTAAACGGAGGGTGAGTTGAGGAAAGGAAAATGAAGAGGAGTGAAGGAAATGAGAATGTCGGTGATGTAATGATGAGAGTGGTGGTTCAAACGCTCGTCGAGTCGCACCAAATACAGTGCGTGCTGTGTTTTTAAAATGGTACCGTGTACGTGCTGCTTCCTTACTGGACGCTCAACATTTAAAAAGGAGAGGACACGGATAATAATCAACATCGGTTGGCAACCACAACGCACGTGGGTCGCATGGCCTTACGTGTTGAAGTTCCTTGTGAGGAAGCTTTATTATTATTATTATTATTATTATATTAATTCTTATTATAAACTAGCAGGAACCCGTGGAATTTACACGTAATGTACAGTGTAATTTTAACAACATTATGCAACGACGAGTTATCTAATTAAATCAACCCCCCCAACCCAAGTCCTCAACCCTCCCCCCAACCAATCCTCAACCCTCCCCCCCAACCAACCTCAACCCCCCCCCAACCCAATCCTCAACCCTCCCCCCAAACCAAGTCCTCAACCCTCCCCCAACCCAATCCTCAACCCTCCCCCCAACCCAAGTCCTCAACCCTCCCCCCAACCAAGTCCTCAACCTCCCCCCAACCCAAGTCCTCAACCTCCCCCCAACCCAAGTCCTCAACCCTCCCCCCCAACCAAGTCCTCAACCCTCCCCCCCAACCAAGTCCCACCCTCCCCCCACCAAGTCTCAACCCTTCCCCCAACCCCAAGTCCTCAACACCCCTCTCCAACCCAAGTCCTCAACCCCCCAACCAATCCCAACTCTCCCCCCCCCCCAACGCAGGTCCTCAACTCTCCCCCCAACCCAATCCTCAACCCCCCCAACCCAAGTCCTCAACCTCCCCCCCCAACGCAAGTCCTCAACACCCCTCCTCCAACAAATCCTCAACACCCCTCCTCCAACCCCAGTCCTCAACACCCTCCTCCAACCCAAATCCTCAACACCCCTCCTCCAACCCACATCCTCACACCCATCCTCAACCCAAGTCCTCAACACACACCCCCCTCCTCCAACCTAATCCTCAACACCACCCTCCTCCAAGCCAAGTCCTCAACACCCCTCCTCCAACCCAAGTCCTCAACACCTTCTCCAACCCAAATCCTCAACACCCCTCCTCCAACCCAAGTCCTCAACACCCTCTCCAACCAAGTCTCAACACCTCCTCCAACCAAATCCTCAACACCCCTCTCCAACCCAAGTCCTCAAACACCCTCCTCCAACCAAGTCCTCAACACCCTTCCTCCAACCCAAACCTCAACACCCCTCCTCCAACCCAAGTCCAACACCTCCTCCACAATCCTCACACACACCCCCTCCTCCAACCTAAGTCCTCAACACCACCCCCTCCTCCCAAGCCAGTCCTCAACACTCCCCCCCTCCTCCAACCCAAGTCCTCAACCACACCCCCCTCCTCCAACCCAAGTCCTCAACACCCCCCTCCTCCAACGCAAGTCCTCAACACACCCCCCTCTCCAACCCAAGTCCTCACAACACCCCCTCCTCAACCCAAGTCTCAACCCCTCCCCTTCCACCAACCCAAGTCCTCAACACCCCTCCTCCAACCCAAGTCTCAACAACCCTCCTCCAACCAAGTCCTCAACACCCCTCCTCCACCCAAGTCCTCAACACCACCCCCCTCCCCAACCCAAGCCTCAACACTCCCCCCTCCTCCAACCCAAGTCCTCAACACACCCCCCTCCTCCAACCCAAGTCCTCAACACCCCCCCCTCCAACCCAAGTCCTCAACACACCCCTCCTCCAACCAAGTCCTCAACACACCCCCTCCTCCAACCAAGTCCTCAAACACCCCCCTCCAACCCAAGTCCTCAACACACCCCCCCTCCTCCAACCCAAGTCCTCAAACACACCCCCTCCCCAACCCAAGTCCTCAACACACCCCCCTCCTCCAACCCAAGCTCAAACACCCCCCTCTCCAACCCAAGTCCTCAACACACCCCCCCTCCTCAACCCAAGTCCTCAACACCCCCCTCTCCAACCCAATCCACACACCCCCCCCTCAACCAAGTCCTCAACACACCCCCCTCCTCCAACCCAAGTCCTCAACACTCACCCCCTCCTCCAACCCAAGCCTCAACCCTCCCCTCCCACCAACCCAAGACTCAACACCCTCCTCCAACCCAAACTCAACACCCCTCCTCCAACCCAAGACCTCAACCCCTCCTCCAACCCAAGTCGTCACACCCTCCTTCAACCCAAGCTCCAACACCCCTCCTCCAACCCAAGTCCTCAACACCCTCCTCCACCCAAGTCTTCAACACCCCTCCTCCAACCCAAGTCCTCAACACCCTCCTCCAACCCAAGTCCTCAACACCCACCCCTCCTCCACCCCCTCCTCCAACCCAGTCCTCAACACCCCCTCCTCCAACCCAACTCCTCAACACCCCCCCCCCTCCAACCCAAGTCTCAACACCCCTCCTCCAACCCAAGTCCTCAACACCCACCCCCTCCTCCACCCCCTCTCCAACCAAGTCCTCAACACCCCCTCCTCCAACTCAACCGCTCAACACCCCCCGGTAAAATACGGTAAAACGAGAAGCTTGTATTCCTATTCATGTACCGATTCACATTCAAAATACAGTATAACATTCAATTTAAATAAGGTGTTCCTCGATCATAAACTGATAATACAGACAGATATGAACCAATTGCTTAACCCCGCTTTTTGCTTTGCGTGCTTGGAGTGATGAACAGATGCTCCCTGAAAGTGTATGTATCCAAGTAAAGGATAATCTTAACTTACAGAGCTGGCTTAGATATTAGAAATGCAAATTGATAGTTTATGCTGTGTCAAGTTAGAAAGCATTAAGCCGGCTGTGCTGTGGACGTGAATTATCTCGTTGGGCATTTGGAGTAAAAGGCTTTTGACCGATATTGGGATAAAATGCATCCTTAATGGTGGACACACTTCATGCCTCTGCTTCCTTTCAGTAGTAAATTCATTTTGCAAGAGTCCTCTGATCCAGACAGCTGTTCAAGTCCTTTTCTAGACAGCTGTTCACCAACTTCTCAGATCATCCCCCATCCAAAACCCATGATCTTTTCCACCCCCGTTAACCCTCCCACCCCTCTCCCTCACCCCCCCCCCCCAACCACCCCATTTCCTTCCAAATTTCCAGTTTTTCCTTCCTGAGACTCTGCCTTTCTGTATCCATCATGTCCACCTCTTGCATCCTCCCCTACCCCTCATTCCTCCCCATATCCCATATTTGTCCAAGTCTCCCTCTATTTTGTCCCTTATCCCTGCTAACCCTAACCCCTCCTCTCTTTCTATGGTTCATTTTGTTCTGCAGCGTCCTGGTCCAGTCAGTGTTCTTTCTCTTCCACGAACCTTGACTTCATATACAAAACAAACAACAAAAGTCCTTCGTCTGCTCATCGTGTGCAATTTTGGGACGTGTGTGTGTATATATGGGAGAAGGAATTGCATGGATATCAGGTGTGTTGGTCGCAGCAAGCTGAGGTTGCGAACCCCTCACCCACCCATCAACCAACAAACCTCTGTCCTGCTTTCAGCTGATAGTTTCCAAAATTACTTTTAAATTGTCTGTTTCCCCTGGTTTCTGGGGAATCTAAAGCTCTTGATATTATTATTCACACCACGACTGTAGGCCGAGCGCGTGACTATAGTGATTATACCGTCTGTATGGTTGTTTGTTTGTCGACAGAATAACTGGACAACGAGGGCAGCTAGAATCGCTAAATTTGCCAAAGAGCAGTTCACTCCAGGTCTTTCAAGCACTTAGTGCACCACCTTCTCGTGTCATCCCCCATCCCTACCCATGATGCTTTCTACCCCCATTAACACTATCTAACCCAACCCTCTTGCAGGTTCCCGTGTTTCCTCTCCTCCTCTCTCACTTCTCTTTTCCTATTCATTCATTGCCTTGCTTCTTGCATCACACCGTGCCACAACCGTCAGTTCGTTGCCCTTTTACCCTCATTCACCTCACTTTTCCTTGAGCCTCAATGTTGTACAAAACAAGTATTACAGCTGCAGTTTCAAGACTCATGTGGATTTGCTCTGCCTGAGAATTGTCCCTGCTGTGTATGGTATGGACCATGGGATAAAATTGGGCTGTTGCTGGCACAAACTCAACTGATGGACAATGGTAGTAATTGCTAACAATGATTTTGCACCATTGTCACTTAAAAAATTTGAACTGCTGCAAAAAAACAAACTGAAGCGGCACTCAGTAGAGCTCAGACATCCGCCAGGCGTTTCTATTGGACAGTTTACGTTTTGTGTCCCACTGATGGGTCTGATTCTGCATCCGGACCTGAACAAAAATCTTATCGGCTTGTTCTTGTCACCTACCCAACTCGTCCATCAAGTTTTGTCATAATCCATCGACAATTTTTTGAAATATCATGCTATTCTGAATATCGTTTGTGGCCCCTTCTCTCAATGGTGAAGAATCACTTTAAAAATTAAATAATACTCGTATCCAGATCCGGATTCGGATCTTCACCGAAGTCGAATCAATTCGTCCTTGGCAGACACCCAACTTGTCCACCAAGTTTCATCCAAATCCATCCACAACTTTTTGAGATATCTTGCCATATATCCTTTTTGGCCCTATCTCTCGCTGGTGAATAATCACTAAAAAAATTATTGGTTCCGCATCTGGATCTTCAACAAAATCTAATCGATTTGTTCTTGTCAAACACTCAACCTGTCCACCAAATTTAATCCAAAAACGTCTGCAACCTTTTTGAGATATCGTGCTATATATTGTTTTTGGCCCCATCTCTCAATGGTGAAGAAATGGTTTAAAAAAAAAAAATCATTCTCATATCCGGATCGAGATCCAAATCATCTCCAAAATCAAATCGATTTGTCCTTGGCAGACACCCAACCTGTGCACTAACTTTCGTCTGAATATGTCCGTAACGTTTCGAGATATCATACTACACATTATATAGTTTTTAACCCAATCACTCAATGGTGAAGAATCATTTAAATAAATTCCTGGATCCAGATCCAGATCTTCACCAAAATCGAATAAATTCGTCCTTGTAACACACCCAAACTCTCTACGAAGTTTCGGCCGACTAGGTCCAACAACCTTTTGAGATTATCTTGCTCACAGAGAGACAAACAAACAGACGGGTGAAAGCACAACCTCCGTCCACCTTCGGTGGCGGAGGTAACAAATGATGGGTCAATTGTTTATTGTGGTGAAAAAGTGTTTAGTTGCAAAACTTAAATGGTTACAAACTAATCTGTGAAGCAAATGTGCCATCCCCTGTCCAGCCTCAGCAACAGGTTAAGAGACATGGCACTCTTAAGACCTGGCTGTTTTACACGCAGATGTTTGTATGTGCAACTTTGTGAAAGCAAATTCTTCTCGAGTTGCCCCGGGCATTCATATTTGCACAAATTTTGGAATGTCTGTTCTAAATCGGTCCTTGCGGACGCTTTATTGATCCTGTTGAAATTTTTCTAAAGGACAACCCGACTTTGTCTTTGGGTTATGAAACTGGCTCAGTCGGTTCTTTCCATGATTCTCATCCCCTCAAGCTTTTCAACCATTTTGCGTGCCACCAATGATGATCATCGGAGTTTGAGTTGTTCTGGAGTGGGGAATATTTACATGCCTCAATCTGAGGCTCATGGTGGAACCTGGCGAATCTTTGAGGTAACCATTTTTCTTTCTCTATCTTTTATTTTAAAACAACGCCATCTTCGCAACCCAGCATCTCTTACAACACGAAACAAACAGCAACCGTCATCTCCTCACCATCGACAAACAACGCCAACCATCTCCTGAACAAACAACGCGAGCCGATTTGCATAAACGGATCAAAACGAGGGCTTCCCCGAAACCAACTGGTGACGTCGGACTTGGGGTTTCCTTCGAGGGGTGAGAGGTCGGAGGTGACGAGTGGGTGGAGTCTGACCTCAGGTGAGAGTTCGAAGGGCGGGCGTCCAGCCTTATAAAAGGGCGGAGTCGAGTCACAGAGTGAGTAAGTCGTCGGTGGTGAAGCAGGGAGTGGAGTGTCGGTGGCGTAGAAGAAGGGAGCGCCAGACGAGAGTCGGAGAACAGCCGGAGAGGAGGTCCTGCTAGCTGCGGTGGAGTCGAGCAAGTTGCGTCGTGGTCCGGGCGAACGGCCCTGAGACG
>CM068957.1:7368524-7382110 GCA_035128595.1 Eptatretus atami | reverse complement strand
CGAGCAAGCCGCTCGCCAAGCTGCTCAAGCCGCTCAGCGACTGGCGCATTGCGACACAAGGGCCAAGCAAGAGACACCAGGGGTCACGACCCGAAGACCTTCGAGCCGTCACAAGGGGCGGTCAGGTAACCTCCCCGGCCTCTTGTGAGCCTTCGGTCATCCAGGCTCCGAGTTGGAATAAAGGCTCACGAGCCCGTTTCTTTTCTGGGGTTTTGTATGAAAGTGTTCTGTGGCGCCTTGTCTTTCTTTATAAGTAGAATTGTTGGTTAAGTGCGTGCCTGTACATAATAGACATTGGCTGTAGGCTTTGCTTGTGTCATGTCCCCTTCCCCCATTGATTGCTCATTTGTAATAATAAATGCCCCCATTGTTTGAATGTCAATCTGCTCGTTGCGTCATTTCCTCCCATTGACTTCCACGGTGCGTTCGGGAAATTAGCCGCTCGGCATCGCACACGGAACGAGCGCGCTTAGCGGCTCGTTTCCGTACGAGTCTCGTCGAGGTATAAATTCTCGGTACTTCTGTCTGCACGGATAATTAGGTATATCGAGATTCGGCGATTAACCCTGTACCGCGTGGACAGAATATTGACAGTTTATGGTGCGTTAACGCATCCGTAGCAGGTTTCCGGAGTTGTGCGGAAGCTACGACTGAATTCCAGTTTTCGGCGGACGCGCGACTGCGGTTGGGCCTTAAGCGGTCATGCATGGCTGTCCGAACCGGCTAATTCGTAACAGTATCATGAAAATCATAGATGTGGGGCGGAGGGCATTGAAACATCGGGCTCGTTACAAGCAAAATCGAAGATTTTTCAAGTGGATTGATCAGTGGATTTTGTTTGTCTGTCTGTTTGTCTATCGCCTACAGGTCACAATTCTATACCGATCTTCATGAAACTTTACCAGGTTGTGGAGGTAGTCTCAACTGAGAAGCCGATTGATTTTGCGGTCCAAGGTCAAAAGTCATCTTCAGGTCAAATTTCTGAAATCGTGACGTTTTCATCCGATTAACTTGAAATTTGAACGAGATTTGCATATTGTGTCACTGCAATTATTTTTGGGGGGATTGGGAAACCAACTATTTTTAAGATCAAAAGGTCAACTCAAGGTCAAACTTCTAAAATCATCAATTTCAATCTGAAAAATCATCATTTTCATCCTATTGACCTGAGCTTTGATTAAGATTGTCAATTTTAATCTTGATGCAATGAACAATTTGATGTATCCATGGCAACCTTTGGAGAGAGGGTGGTGGATTTTGCAAGTATCGTGCTCTGCACAACGTCTTTTTCTTGTTTGTTGCTTGTGAAATTGAAGATTCGCAAGTACGTATATGGGTCAGTCTGGTCTGTGATTCTGTCTGTCTGTCTGTCTGTCGCCTACAGGTCACAATTTTAAACCGATCTTCTCGGAACTTCACCAAATGGTAGAGTTGGACAAAAGCAAGAAGCCTATTTATTTTTGAGGTCAAAAGGTCATCATAGGGCAAAGATCAACAACACAGGTCTATTTCTAAAAATCCTCAATTTTCATCCAATTGAGTTGAAATTTCAACAGGATTTGCATATCAGGTCACTGAATTCAACCACCAATTATTTTTAAGGTTTAATTTGTTTTAGGGATTTCACAAGTATCATGCTCTGCACGACGTCTTTCTTGTTTGTTTGTTTGTGCGACGAAATACGTTGAAACTCTTGGCCTCGTGGTGTGCACGGGTTCGTTCAACTCAGCTGGGACGGCACCCTTTAACTTGAAGTCCCCCCCACCACCTTTCTGCTCCTATAGTGAGTGGGTGTTTCTTGTACACGTCACATTCTTATAGCACGTTGGATTACCTACCGGCCACAGATGGGTTCACGTGAGAGTGCTAAACAGGGCACTTTGCTGCGAAAACCGTCTTCTGCAGTTAAGCCTCATGTTTAAGCATCGTGCGTCGGTTTACATGCTGATTAGCTGCCTCCCTTTAAACGGTGACACAATGATGTCACACCCTGTTTCTCTACCGACAATTTGGTCCATTAAAGCTAATATATGTGTATCATGTGATGCTCAAGTTAAAAAATAAAAATAAAGGCTGAAAATTCTGGTAAAAGGTTTTGTGATGTCACAGTATCATTCATTCATGTACTCTGCTCTATACAGAGTATGGGGTTCTGCTGAGGGATAAAAACAAGAAAAAAATGTTTGATTTATCCTCTGTGAAAGCTGGTGTTTTTGGCTTTACCCTTTAGTGAAGTAAAAGAGGGTGAAGGGCTTCTCTTGTGCTGCCCACACAAACCACTAGTTCTGTGCTTGAATTTGCAACTACATACCTCTGCTATGCCTGGTGTAGGCTTAATGGTGAGGGTTGCTGGCGGCTTGGGATCCTGGGATCCTGATCTCAAATCTCACTCGGCTGTTGAAGTAATACCAGGTGGGGTTGACTCTGCCTGTCATCCTTCGGAGGTCGGCAAAATGAGTGCCAGCTTGGTGGTATACTGTGTCGGAGTGGCGACCCGTCCAGGATTGTGTCCAATAGCCAAGGAGACTGCTTCGGCAGCACCAACGCTCTGCACAGGGTATGATCCCGATTGATGGATGGATACCTCTGCTGAGGTTCTTTCTTTACAATCCTGGATGATTCGCCGCTCCCATGGAAGACACTGAATTGAGGCAGGAATTTGTTTGTGGTGCCGGTGGTGGCTCGCCTACTCTTCCTGAAGAACATTGTGGGATCTTTAAGATCTACCAACTGATCTTATCCGACGTGACACCAAGTTTGACATCCATCTGAGGGACGACACACACGATGCATGCAGAACACCACGATGACAGCTTAGAGCCGGGTCGGGATTTGAACCCAGACTTAACAACAGAGGTGAGTGTGTATACATCTTAGTTACCTTTTCAATTCCTCACATAATCGTGTGTGTGTGTGTGTGTGTGTGTGTGTGTGTGTGTGAATCTCCCACATCACATGTGATGACTTGCAAGTCATGAGTCCCAGTAAGTTTTGTGGGGTGGTGGTGGTGGGGGGGGAGGAGGATGAGGGGAGATGGAATGTATCTGACGATGAGGTTGACAAGATAGCTTGGAGGAATGCACACTCCCCTTGAGTTGTCTAGCCTGGGTTCAAATCCGACCCATCGATAAGCTGTTGTTCTGGTGTTTTGCATGCAGGGTGATGCCTTGTTTGTGTGCCATTCGTCTGAAGGATATGAAGCCAGAGACCTGTCCACCAGCAGTGGTTTTTGGTGGATGTTGACGATCCCTCAGTATCTTTCTCGTAGACTAGGCGTGTTATTCCCGGTACCATGGCCAGTTTACAATTCCTGCCCTGACTGATTACTGGGAAGGCAATGGTAAACCACCTTACAGGAACTCAACATAACCCTTGCCAAGAGACTGCTTCGGCAGCTCTGGCATTCTGTTGAGACTCTGGTCCATCGATGATGATGATCTGACTGCTGTTATAACCAGCATCACTCTCAAGGCAGTAAAATTTGATTGATCCATTTATTACATCATCAGGTGGCATGAACTGATCTGTTGTTCCTCATTGTTTCGGGACAGTAGTTGGACATTTTGAGCACCATATGAGTACCAATATGATCACACAAGGCGTACCTCCGGGTTGCTGATGGCAGAGCTCTTATAATTGCGAGCTCGGATATCTGTTCTGTAACCTCCCAAATGATTAGAGGAAGTTCTTTCTGGTCTTGGCCCTGCTTCGACATTTTTTTTTAATCTGGAGCCTATTTGTATCGCAGAAGCAAACGAGTAACACCACCTTTATTATTAACGAATGAGTGGTGACAACATCTAACTGCCGAGAGATTCCTGTTTGATCGTCGCATTCTTGCAGATGTGTAAGGTGTCAGTAATTTTGGCTTTAAAGATTATCAGCGATATTTTGTAATCGATACACTGGCTTACTGAGAACGGATGAAGTTTCTTGACTATTTACAGATTACAAAATTCTGCTGAACCTAGCAAAGTGTGTTCATACAGACACCGAGATTAGAAACGGTTTAAGTAGAGATGAGGTCCTCATTCCTAAGTCTCACTATCTGGGGTTCAAACATTTAAAATCCATAAACGTGTCATAAGTTTTGAGAAAGTTCATGGACATCCACGCTTTAATTTCAACCGGCAAGAACAAATTATCGTTTGAATGTAAAGTACCATGATATCACGGAAGTCCTTCTCAACTGACTTTCTTTTACCCCCACCCCGCCACCCCCATTTTCAGGGAAGGTTCGGAGGGAGCAACCTGATTGGAAAGCCCCTCAGGGCAGCCAGCTTCCAGTGCTATGCCTGTACAATAGCCTGACCCGCAAAAAGGTACACGAAAACATGTTCATTCAAAAATGGAGAAAAAGAATAGGTATCAACTACCTGATATGTCCTTGCTACAAGTGCATAAACATAGGGGCAATGCCCCAGGGCGCTCACCTGGTCGCGGCTGGATGAGATGACCAGTGAACCACTACAAAGTAAAATACCTCAAGATTTTACAAAAAATTTTTTTTATTGCCATGAACCAACTTTGGTACATCATGGGTGATGGAACGTTATGGTCAAGTTTCATCAAAATTGTTTGTGCAGTTTCAGAGAAGAAAGCATTTACATATTTTGGGGGGCAATCCCCCCCCCCATGCACCCACATAGTCCTCAAATTTTATTGTTGTAAACAATCTTTGGTATATCACGGGTGATAAAGGTTGTGGTCAAGCTTCATCAAAATTGTGTGTGTGGTTTCGGAGAAGAAAGCAAATACTCTTTTGGGGGGCAACCCCCCCTCCCCGGTAGACCTCTTTAGACCCCAATTTTTTTAATGGTGTGAACAACTTTGGTACATCATGGTGATGAAGGTTGTGGTATGTTTCATCAGAATTGTTTGTGCAGTTTCAGAGAAAAAGCATATAATACTTTGGGGGGCAACCCCGCATGCACCCACATAGACCTCGACTTTTTTTTATTGTTGTAAACAATCTTGGTACATCACGGTTGATAAAGGTGGTGGGCAAGCTTTATCGCCATCGTGTACGTAGTTTTGAGAATAAAGCAAAACTATTTTGGGGGGCAACCCCCCCCCCCCCCCCCGGAGAATCCCTTTGAGCCCGATTCTTTTTAATTCAATGAACAAGCTTTGGTACATGCACGGTGATGAACGTTGTGGTAAAGTTTCATTGAAATCGTATGTGCAGTTTCAGAGAAGAAGTTGCAAGTATTTGTGGACGGACGGACTGACGGACTGATAGAGGGACGGACGACGCGCCATCCCGTAAGCTACCCGGAACTACGTTCCAGGTGAGCTAAGAATAAACATTTGTTCGTGATAAACGGATGTGTATTGAGTGCATGGAACTACAGGCAGCTGACGCTCTTGCCCATAGGAAAATTAAATCCATAGTCATTGAACTCCGAATGTTAAACGATGTTGAGTTGTAAGTTATTCACTGTGCAAGTTCACCGTCCCCCCCCACCCGCGGTCGTTGCTCGCCCAGCAGATACCCGGTCCACAAACAATATTACCCTTTTTCATTAGTTGAATAAATAAAAAATTTTTAAGAACATTCTTCTTCTTCTCCTTCTTCAAAGAACATGCGTGCACATTTATCAATCCATTCTTTTCGGTGATTTTGCGGATCTCCGATTTGGTCTTTGGTTTTGATGTATTGGCGTCTAATGTCGTCTTTCAAGTTTCTTGAAAATGCTCAGAACAAAATCCATGGGTTTTGTAAAATGACGTCAACTGTGTGAGTTAAGATAACAAAAATGGGGTCGTAAGCAATTACCAACGTGACGTACGAATTTTCAAATTGACATAAAAAGGGGCGACATAAACCAGAGTATTCTACATTATGGTTTGTTTCGGTTCTTAGGCAAACAGAATACGATGATTCTTTGCATCTATTTGCTAAAAGGAGAAGTGTGTGTGTGTGTTTGGTTGATGTGTTTTTTTAGGTGGTGTGTGTGTGTGTGTTGTGTATATATATATATATATATATATATATATATATATATATATAGTTACGGATTTTCAGAATCGGTCTGATGAATGCATCCACACATCCAGGTCATTTCAGACATGTTATTTCCTGAAATGCTATGTTTCAGATTTAGCCCCATCGCCCATGTTAAGAGCATCTTAAATGTGATGCGTTGGAGAAGGGTAAAGGATTAGATCCCCTCTCTTATGGGAACTTTTTTTCTTTACGACAGACCACGTTCACACACATTTCTTCACAAGATCTCAAGCACGCCCTAATTTTTCCTCAGCAACATTCTTTCGCGAGCTCCGCGCCCGCCTTTTTGGAGCGACGGGGTCTATGGTAATGTGCGCCAGTGGGGCGGCGTGAGCTGGACGGAACTGGACCGGTTGAGACGGCCCGGAGATATTAAAACGAAGCGAAGAGGTACGTTCTGAGGAGAAAAAGCTGTGAGGAGAGAAGAGGAGCGAGGAGGGAAGAGGCGCGAGGGAGGGAAGAGGCGCGAGGAGGGAAGAGCGCGAGGAGGGAAGAGGCGCGAGGAGGGAAGAGGCGCGGGAGGGAAGAGGCGCCGAGGAGGGAAGAGGCTGCGAGGAGGCGAAGAGGCGCAGGAGGAAAGAGGCGCGAGGTAGGAAGGGCGCGAGGAGGGAAAAGGCGCGAGGAGGGAAAAGGCGCGAGGAGGAAAAGGGCGAGTGAGTGGAAAAGGCGCGAGGAGCGGAAAAGGCGCGAGGAGGGAAAGGCCGCGAGGAGGAAAAGGCGGGAGGAGGGAAAAGGCGCGCGGAGGAGGAAAAGGCGCGAGGAGGGAGAAAGGCGCGAGAGAAGAAGAGCATGAGGAGAGAAAGGCGTGAGGAGAAAAAGCGAAAGAGGAAAAAAGTGAAAGGAGAGAGGAAAAGCAAAGGCAGAGAAGCGAGCAAGAACGGTGTGTCAGGACCAGCGGCTTTGACGGAGACAATTCATCCTTTCCCATTTCCCAGTGCTTTCGGCAAGCGAGCGTTTGTGCGTGCGCGTGGTGTTTGTGTGAGCATGCGCCGCCACCAAGTGCAGGCACGGCGTCGGTCACTAACAACACCAGGGTCTAAACCCCGCGACGGAATGATCTCGTTGCCCTCCAGATTTCGACTGGCATTCAAGGCTGCCGCAGAGGGTGCACGGCAAAGCTGGGTGCTGGCGACAGACGCTGACATGCCACACACACATTTCAGGACGTTTTTCGCTTCACGGACGACTTTGTGTTTGAGCGAGACGATTTTCTTCCCCCCCCCCCCCTCCCCTGAATGATTCTGCTGGGTACCCTTGCTTGTGTTTAGCTGCTAAGTAAATCAACCCCCAATAAGCATCTGCTCTTTTGTCTTTCTTTCCTGGGCCTTTTTTGATTGATTTTGCTTTGAAATTCATTCTTTATTTACCTCAGCAATATTTAAAGTCTTTTATCTATTTATTTTATTATTAATAATATATTTTGTCGCATTTCCAACCTGTCCGTGTTTGTTCCTTTCCTTCCATTGGGTACTAGCATTGTTTCGAACGAGCATGACTGGGAGGTAATTACCACAGATTTGACCAAAAATTGTCGCACGCACCAGCGGTTAAAACGCTCGCCACCCTAATTTTAAAATCTACGAGATTACATTTTGGTGCTTTTGTCGAGGGCGCGCTCCCTGGTCAGGTAACCACGTGACCTTCTTAGTTTAAACGGAGAATAATTAGACGGGGTGGACCCCCCACTGGGGAAAAAACTTCTGGTTTGACTTGCGGTGGCTGTTTCGTGGTTTTTAAAACACCCACCGTACCGCAACGTTTAATTGTGAGTTTGGTTGCGCCCCAGGTCCGGCTTCTACTGAGGGACAACCGGGGATTTAATGCCCCTGAGTGAACAAGTTGGTGTCACGGTTACCCATGGCCACAAACAATATACATATATAAGTTATATATAAGTATATATATCTACAGCGGCACCGCAAGCTATTATGAACAGGGAAATTTATGCGTCCGAACTCAACTCCTCTAATCCACGGATTATTTCTCGTATTTTCCTACATTTTCCATGCTGTTTTGATCTTCATTTCAGCAACAGAACAATTTATGGGTTAACCATCTTTGCTTCTCAATTCGACCTTTCATTCATACCTTGCTTAAAAAATCCAACTTGTTACAGCATTTCTCTTCTCCATTTCTCTTAATTCACTTTATTGCATCCTCAAGAAATGTCTTTAATCGCATTTTCTCACCTAAAAATTAAAAACAAAACAGGTTTGCCTAATGATTGTTCACTTTCATCAACCATTCTTTTTTTTCCAACTTCAGTGCCAGCTCACCCCTCTTCACCCCTCCCTCTCAAAGAACCATCCCACTTTCTTCTCCCTCCCACCTTTCTCAAAACTCCCCCCTCACGTTTCTACCTAAAACTCTTCCCCACTCCACCCCTTCTCACCATCCATTTCACCCCCCTCAAAGTTTTTGTTCCCCCCCTCTCATCCACAAAATCTTGCTCCTTCCCCTTGCCCTCTCACCTACATCTCATCACTCCACATCCTCAAATCCTCAACTGCCTTCTGCCCCCTCTCTTGTCCCCTTTCGCCCAGCACCGAGCCCTTTTCTCCCCTCATCCCGGCCCACTCCCCTAGCTATTCTGCAATCCCCACACTCTTTCAACAACCCCTCCTTACCTCCCCCTCTTCCTCCTGTTGTTCCTTACCCTCCCTCCCCTCCCATCCCACTGTGCACCCAAGCCTCCTCCACTCCCTCTCATTAACATGTGGACCTCAAATATTCCGGGGCCTTCGGCTAACCTTACAGATCTTTTCCATACAAGTTGCCACTTGACAACCATACATTAATCTGCCCTAACAGAAACTATTCCTTCCTCAAGATGGTCTCTAAACTCCCTAGTATCTCTTCCCTGGTTACCTCCCTCCTCTGGTATGACAGACCTGAGCCTCATCCTCGGTGGTAGGAGTTGCTCTCTTCATCAAAGACTCTATTCCTCACTCTCCATGCACTGCCTCACTCCCCCACACCCCCAGGATACTTCTGGCTACGGCTTCCCCTCCACCTCCACCTCATGTTTATATGAGTACTGTACCGTCCACCAACAGTGATGACCCATCTACACTCACTATCCGAAAAACATGATCCAACTTTCTATTTCTTCTCATCCAACTCTCCTTCCTCATATTGTTACGAATTTGGAAGCTTGTTGCCACACAGACAGCACGCAGTTCCCCGTTAGCTTTAGTTATTCGATAAGTTTATGTGTTTTTAGTTTAGAATCCCCCTCTTCTGTGTAATGCGGAATTTTGTGTGTGCGCCGAGTTTATTTTATAGTTTAGGTTATTTTAAACCTTTCAGATTCCCTCCACTTGCGGCCACAGTGTCTCTCAGCGTTGCGCCTCGCCTCGCGCCCGTTAGCATACGAGGCATGGTCCTCGCGTGCTTGAATTTCAACTTCCTCGAATTGGTCTGATTCCACACATCGTCGTTTCTCTTAGCAAGAGGGGTACAGACACGCCGGTAGAGGGGGCGGGGTTCATGGCGATCCATGGAGGTCCCTTGTCCAATCAGGGCGGATCAGCGCGTTAGCTCCACCAAGGCCCGCCCTCCGCTCAGAGCGGTTCTATAAAGGACGACGCCGACCTCAGTGGTGCGTGTGTTGGGAGAGTTTGTGTGCTTGTTCGAGTTCGGAGAGTTGAAGTTCAGAAAGTTTATTGCGTGCTCCTTGGGAGTTCTTGAGATGTTTCTTTGAAGTTCTTTGGATGGGAGCGGTTCTTGAAGGCAGTTTTGGTGCCGCTGTCGTTGTTGCTGGAGCTCTCAAGCCTGAGTCTGCCGCCTGGCCTGCCTACAAGGAGCGACCCTGGATCCGCTATCCACCTCCTAAGCTCCACGGACCATTGGTCCCACCGTGCAGTCACGGGCCAAGCCACCCGGGAACTCGGTCAGGTTACCCACCGACAGAACTCTTGGACCTCCAGCTCGACTATCCCCTTGGCTGCCGTAGGGTCGAATAAAGACCAATTGGGTCCTCTTTTTCTTTTGGTGTGTGTCTGTATGTGGCGCCGCTTCCTATAAATAAAATGTTTAAGTGCTTTATTGATCATTGAAATATTTGTTGCATATAGTCATAATAATGGTCTACTCTTCGTCCCTTCTTTATTCCTGAAATAAATAATTTTAAATGTTCAGTTCGTTTCTGTCCCTTTCTTGATTGACCCACATGGTTCGGACTTTGAGAAATAGTTAGGTCGTTCGAGCCGGTAAATTGTATTCATTTGGTCCGACAGATCTTGGTAATCCCCGCTCGGTTTACCCCGGATCGGGCTCGGTAAACGGTCCGTTCGCCGGAGGTCCGTCGGGGTGTGGTTTTCCCCGGTTTAGTTGGACGGACGTGGGTATTTAGGTATATTGAATAGGCAAATAACCCTACCCAACGCCGTCTAAAATATGGCGACCACGGGTCCGCACTAAGGGACCGTGAACTTCTCGGACTTATTCCGAGAGTCACGACCTAAATTTCCGGCTGGTGTTCGGTGGGAGACGCTCCTACTTGCCTCCACCTAGTGGTGTTTATCGCCATCGAACCCTGGCCCACAACACTATGCTGGTGACTTCAATTGTTCATCATGCCAGTTTGGCGATGGTGTGGGTACCTCTCTCACCTGTCATGGCACTTCAGCAATAAGCTTCCTGGGATTCATTGCGGACGACTCAATCGCGTCAATTTCCCGAACCGGATTCTTCAAAATGGTACTCCATCTCTTCGGATCTGATTAAGACAAATTTCCTGAAAATCTGTTCTTCCGCTCCATCGGTTCTGTTCTGACCACGTGCTTGTCAAAGTGGACATCTCTCTGGCTGTTTTAGAGAAGCACCTCAGCCGCTCGTCGAGTCTGGGCATTTTCACTCAATGCTGACTGCACGGTCTCCAAGCAGCCATCAACTTGCTAACTGGTCTCCATGTGTCTACATGACTTTCTCAAACATCAACTCATCCTGGATTCTTTTCAAAGAAATCTTGCTTCTTCTCAGCACCAGATTTCCTAGTCTCAGTTGTTCCTACCTTCTTTCCTTCCCTGCCGATAGTTTCACTTGATACTTGTTGGTGAGGGCAGTTGTCCGTGAAACAACTTGCTTTGCCTCATGGTATAGCAACCAAATGAGGGTATCTTCAGTTACCTTCCATTAAAGCTTGGAACAAGGTGTATCTAACCTGAGGAGAGTCAGAAAACAACATCTTTCTTAATCTCAAGTCGAAACTTCAAACCTTCTCCCTCTCTCCAAATCTGGTGGTGTCTAATCAAATCTGTCTGCTGGTGTATGTTTCCCTCCATCCCCGTCCCTTACTTCAGAATGGCCGCACGGCTGATACGCCCACTGTTGCAAGAAAGCTGATGCCTAAACTCAGTGTTTGCCATCGAAATCTTGTGTCCAAAACCCATCGCTTTCTGTACCGACCTTTACCAGTCGCCACCCAACGGTCCCTGGACTCTGTGTCCTTTTCTCTGACAAGGTGAGAGCTTTGTTGTAAACCTCAACTCAGTTTCTGCAACTTGGCTTTCAACACAGCATCAGCTCACGTGTCCTAAAACCTGCTGCTCTGCTCTTGCTTCACCCTCTCTCTGTTTCTTTCACCTCTCATTTGCCTCAAGGTCATCTGCCTGGAAATCAGCAAACATTACTCCTGCATAAAAAAGGTGCAAAAACAGATCCCTGTAACTACGACCAATCAGCCTTCTCTCCAACATCAGCAGGGTATGGAACCACATCGCTTCAGACATTAAATCCTTCCTCTTCTCGCAATGGCCTGATTTCCGATCATCAACTTTGGTTTCAGACAGGTCACTCTACCGCTGGATATGCTGCTTCTGCTCTCCCACAATGGATGGAGATCCTCAATGCCGAACATGAAATCAAAGCCATATCCTACACATACATGTGCTTTTGACATGGTCTGGAACCCCTGCCCTGCTCACCAAACTCTCTTCTTGCTATTGGTATCCAAGGCCATCTCCACTATGGCTTCGCAAACTTCTCTCCTGTCGCAGCCAACTGTGGCCCTAAAATGGAGTTCTTTCATCCCCTCCTCCTATCCAGGCTGGAGTTCCTCAAGGCAGCGTTCTGGGCCCTGTTCTTTTCTGGTTTTCATCAATGATCTCTCGACTCTCTGGAAATGCTCTTTATCTCTTTGCTGATGACTCCACCCTCTGCTGTACCATCTGTCATCCCCCAGACCGACAAGCAGCATCTTCTTACACTCTCTGCAGATGCTGGATATAATACAAACTGATCCAACACATGGAAGATGTCTTTCAATCCGGACAAATCTTCACACTCTCACTATGTCTCTCTGAAAGGACTGTTTGAAACCCCCCCCCCACATCTAATTTCTCAACAATCTGCTGGAAGAAGACCTTTCTTTCAAGCTTCTGGGTCTCACTATCTGCCACCTGATCTTTTACTGGGAAACCATATTTCAACCTGGTCTCCAAAGCCAGTTTACCGACTGGGAATCCTTCCGTCGTGCAAAGTCATTCCTCGGCCACCTGAGCTCCTGACCACATACAAAGCTTTCGTCCGCAGCCTGATGGAGTACTGCTCTCCCTCTGGGGTGGTGCTCCTTCCTCCACCATTCTCGGCTTCAGCTGTGGAACCAAGGCATTTCGGATATTGGCATCTCCCCGCGATGAGGCTGAGTCTTGGGCCTCTCACTCTCTCACCGCAGGCAGGTCGATGGTCTTTCTGTCTTCTAACCGTCTCCTCTCCGGTCTCGCCCCACCTGCTTGTCTGCAATTTGTCCCCACCATATTTGCGCAGGGCGCTCAGGTCCGCCAACAACCCCCTTGTGGTTAAACTCCAAAATCACGAATCACTGCTCACCTTCACTCTTTCATTCCTTTTTTTTCCCCCTTTGGAATAAACTTCCTCACTTGTTCAATCCCATTCTTCCCTCCAGGCTTCAAAACAGCTGTTCACCACACCTATCGTCCCCCATCCAAATTCTCGATCTTTTCTACCCCGTTAATCACCCAAAACCCACCTTCCTTCAAATTCCCTTCTTTCCTTCCTGAAAGTCCCTGTAATGTCCATCTTGTATACCCATGGTTCCCCGCCCCATCTTCTCCCTTCCACAATCTTCCTAATGTCTCTGTTCCCATGTTTTTGTCCTTCCCACCTCCCACCCCTCTTGTCGCAATGCCCCCCTTGCTGTTGCTTTGTGTGCTAGCTCTCATAAACCTCGACAAGGTATACAAAAAAAAATAACCATTTGAAATGCTGAAAATTATGTTCAAAAGACGATTTGAATTACAGCTTTTGTGCTCGTAACAACAGGTGAGAATGCCCAGCGAGCAGAACCAGTCATTTGTAAACACTTCCACACATTGCATGCATAAAGGCATTGTTAGCATTCGTATACAATTTGAACGTCCCATATGACCAATGCCTGCAAGCTACACTCCAACCTGTCTCTTCTTACCGTGCATGTCCCATGTGTGAAGCATCATAGACTGTTGGACCGCAGCTGTACCACAATACTTGGCGACCATTCTGCGGAACAAACTCCTCTGGGAAAGAAAGGATAAGAATGGGGAAGATTGGGATGGGGGGTTTTGGAGGGGGGTGG
>CM068957.1:7349487-7364350 GCA_035128595.1 Eptatretus atami | reverse complement strand
CCCTCTTGCTAGAGAAACGACGATGTGTTGGAATGCAGACCAATTCGAGGAAGTTGAATCAAGCACGCGAGGACCATGCCTCGTATGCTACGGGCGCGAGGCGAGGGCGCAAGCGCTGAAAGACACTGTGGCCGCAAGTGGAGGGAATCTGAAGTGCTCAAAAACACCCTCACGTTCTACCTAAACCTCTCCCACTCACCCTTTCTCCCACATATTCACCCTCAAAGTTTGTCCCCTCTCATGCCACAAGCTGCCTCCATTACACTGCCACTACTCACACATAAATCATGGTGAACAGAGTCCTCTATAGGTACGCTCATAGCTCCGACTATCTGGCCCCGACGTCATTATACCCCCATTGGCGGCGCCCAGCCGAACCATGAGCTCAGCCCTCATCCGTAGTACAAGTCATCCATATCATCAGGTCACCTTTCTACCGCCATTCTGCAACCCCCACCTCTTTCAACAACCTCTTACCTCCCTCTCTCCCGTCCTACCCCCTCCCTCATCCCTGCACCCAACCTGCCTCCACTCCTCTTCATTAACACCTGTGACTCAAAAATACTCCGCGGCCTTCGCAACCTTACAGATCTCTTCACTACACAGTTGCCATGAAAACCAGACTTATCTGCCTAACAGAACACTTTCCTCCTCAAGAATGCTCTCTAACTTCCCTAGTTATCTCCTCCTGTTATCCCTCCTCTGTATGAAACCTGAGACTCTCTGTGACGGAGTTGTCTCTCTTCATCAACAGACTCTATCCTCATCTCCATGCATGCCCTCACCCCAAGCCCCCAGAATACCTCTACGCGTCCCTCCACTCCCACTCATGTCCCCTCCCCGTGGAAGACAAACACGGAATTAGAGAATGTGCTTTAGTGAGTGGATTCACAGCGTAGAAATAGATCGAGAAATATTGGTATGGGGTATCACGAGAATTAGTGGTGGTGAACACTGTTTGAGGGCCTGCGACATCGTATCCTAATTGGATACAGAGTGTAGTAAGCTTTAGTGCCAAAATGTGGAAACCAACTAGGACTCGATAGAGTGCAAGCGTGAGCAGTGAATTGTCTGATTTTGGATTTCCACAGGGGTTGTGCGACTTGACGCCCTGCGCAAATTGGTGGTGACTAAAGTTGCAGAGCATTAATGCCACGTGAGCCGACAGACAGCTTCCTCCAGATGAGCGTAGACAGATAAAGAATTGACCTCTGCTGTACGTGAAGGCCAGCTCAGCTCATACGCGATGATGCCAATTAGTCCGATAAATAGCTTGGCTTCACGCGTGATCGAGTAACTGGTGGTGATAGGAGTGATTTTAGCGATGTAGTCAGGGAGCCGCAGAGTCCATCAGGCTGCGTACGAAGCGTTTTGTATGTGGTCAGGAAGCTCAGTGGGCGATGGAATGACTTGCACGACGGAGTAGATTCTCTCCGGTCGTATAGCTTAGGAGACCAGGTTGGAAATATGCTTTCCCAGTAAGATCCCTCGACAGCTGTGCATCCGCTTGAAGATAATAGTTGTCCTAGTCGCTTGCGCCCTCGCTAGCGGATTGTTGAGAAACCTTATAGTTTGGCAGGTAGGGAGGCGGATGGTTCCTCAAACTGACTGTGCATTCATCGCCTGAGACATAGTGTGTGACGCTGCCAACACTACGCTGATCTCTTAGCTTATTGCAGGACAGATATTGGTAAAATGCAATGTGTTGGGAGCCGGGGGCATGATTCCTTGTGTTATAGTCCACAGATCTGACGCAGACTCGTGCAGAATACGAGTGCTGCTTGCTCAGTCCGTGCGCTTACCGACTGAACGCGACTGACATCCAACGGTAAGCAGCTTTCAGAGAGTCGAGAGATCGATTTGAGTGAAACCAAATAAAAAACATAGCAGACGCTGCACTCAGGCCACTCACCTGGTAGGGAGGGATGATGAATAGCTCCACTTTATGCCAACATGTGCTGCTACATGAGAGAGTTTGCGAACATGTGTGGAGTGGCGCTTGATTGATCGTGGATAGAGAGTAGTTCTGGGTCGTTTTCGGGAGTAGGAGGGCGTTTCCAGAAATTATTGGCGCCTTGGGAGTATATTCGCGTTCCAGAACAATTTGTCAAAAGCACGAGCTGTGCTTATTGTGTAGGTATAGGGCTATTTATTTCGATGTTTTGGCACTGTGGTTCTCTTCCATCCATTGTCTGTGGGGGACGTCGAGCCTTGGAGTCTCCCTGCGGCACAAGGGACGACCCTGATCCAAGCTCATCACTCCCCGGACTCTTCAGAACTGACTGCGTCTACACAAATATTGTATTGCTCGATACAATAGCCCATTGGACATAAAGCGGACACGGAATATTAAGTGCGAACATGATGGATTCCCAGTAACCCTGCTGATGCCTTGGGAGAAGCAAAGAACTGATTCGGGCCGTCATTACCAGGCGGATCTGTATTTTTCGTCGACTCCCTTCTTTATCCCGCAGCTCATACATGTTGGGCGTATTTCTACGCAGTAGGCAGAATGACCAATTGGCAAATGCAAGCTTTGTTATTCTAGTAACTATGCGGGAGTAGGGTCTGTGAGCTAATGATTCGCCCTAGCCCAGCTAAGAATTTAATAATAAGGTACACGTGAGAGTGATGCTGTGTTTAATCAGATGCAGAAACGTAGAGCTTAAGTGTCGTATAAAGCAAGCATCTCCACCTTCAAGCAGAAAGGGTACACAGAAGTTCCAAGATAAGCTCGTGTAGCTGCTACTGGTCCGCTGTAAATGGTCCTTTGTACAGTAAACGTCTGTTGATATCACAAGATTCGGCATAATCACATGGTTTTCCGACACATCGTTTCCCTGCCGTAATCTACGTCAAGTGTCGCATCTCGAGATATGGAGCGGATGGTTAGGAACCTTACACCAGAAACAGATTTGAGTTTAGACGCCATCCAGGCTCTGGTAAAGGATATGTATGCAGTTTGAAGTGCACCTGATTAGACATATGGTAAGTCTCTTCTGCTTCCTCCAGGCTCTAGTACTACACTCATCGCTTTATGGATCAGGCGCGTACTGATTTTGCCCTATTCGGCTTGCTCCATGAGCACAATCTTGCTTTACAGACAACTGGCTTCAACACGATGCGTCATGATTCCACTATCGCGAGGACAGGTAGACGACTTAGACTAGAGTGGAGTAATATTTTCTAGTTGAATGAGTTTTATTGAGCACGTTCTATTATAACACAACCACACTCATCCCACGATGATTGATTGTTTGAGAAGTTAGTGACTAGACAGACTCGAAGCTGATGGCATGCGAGACTGCCAGTCGCATGAGTAATGCAGACTCGACAGCGCTGAGTGCTTCTCAATAAACAGCGCGAGAGATAATCAAGCCTGCTTTACAACCCCGAGTTAGTCAGAAGAACCGATTTGAGCAGGATGAAGACAGATATTTCTAGGGAAAATGTCTAATCAGATCCATTAAGGACGATGGACTAATTAGCATTTGTTATACGATCGTCGAAATGAGCACACCGAAGTAGTCGAGTACTCTACAATGGATACATCCCATGGATGCAGTGTTGTGAAGTGCGCACGTACTGTGTGAGAGAAGGTACCCACACTCGCCAACTGTCGCCCCTTGATGACGAATGAATCACCACATAGTGTTTTGGCCGGGTTCGATGCGATAATACTGACACTTAGTAGGGTCAGTACGAGGTCGTCTCCATCCGAACACCCGGAATTTTAGGACGTGCTCTCGGTACGTCCCCCCGAGTTCCGGTCCTTGCGGACCTGGTCGCCAAATTTTGACGGCGTGAGTGTAGGTTATTCTAATCCATTACCTAAATACCACGTCGTCCAACTTACGGGGAAACCACACCCTCACGACCCACGTGAACGGACGGGTTTACCGAGCCCGATCGGGTGTAACGAGCGGATACCAAGATCCGTCGACATTTGAAACATTACCGGCTCGACGGCCTCACTATTTCTCAAGTCCGAACCATACTGGGTCAATCAAGAAAGACCAGAAACGAACGGAACATTTAAACATTAGTATATTTCAGGAATTAAAGAAGGACGAAGTGTAGATATTCATGACTATATGCAAGCAAAATATTTACAAGATCATAGCACTTTAAATCATTTATTTATTTAGTGACGCGCCAATACAGACACACACCCAAAGAAAAGAGACCCATTGGTCTTTATGGACCCTCGCAGCAGGGATAGTCGAGCGGAGGCAGAGTCTGTCTCGGGTACCTGACCGATTCGGTGGCTTGCCCGTGCCTTGCACGTTGTGCGACCCCATGGTCCGTGGAGCTTGGATGGTGGATACGAATCCAGGTCGCTCTTGTGGAGGGCCAAACGGGACTCGCTGAAGCTCCAGCAACGACGACAGCGCACCAACTGGCCTTCCAAGAACCTCCCTCCAAAGAACTTCAAGATCTAAACTCCCAAGACACGCAATAACTTTTAACTCACACTCTCCGAACTCAAACAGCACACAAACTCTCCAACACGCACACCACTGAGGTCGCTCGTCCTTTATAGACGCCTTGAGCGGAGCGGGTCCTGGGTGAGCGACTCGCTGATCGACCTGATTGGACAGGCGACCTCCATGGATCGGCATACCCCGCCCCCTCTCGCATCTGTTTACCCTCTGGCTAGAGAAACGGCATGGTTGAATCAGACCAATCGAGGACGTTGTCAAACCGCCCGAGACCATGCCTCGTATGCTGGCGCGAGGCGAGGGCCAGCGCTGAAAGACACTGTTGGTCCGCAGTGAGAATCTAGATTTAATAACCTAACTATAAATAACTCGGCGCACAACAAAATCCCATTAAAAGAGTTTCTAACTATAACACTAACTTATCGGCAAATAACTAAGCTAGGACTGCTGTCTGTCTGTTAAGCTTCCAAATTCTACAATATGAAGGAGAGTGGGCATGAGAAGATATGGTCCATGTTTTCGGATAGGAGTGTAGATGGAGTCTCACTGTTTGGGACGTACATACTCATATTAACATGAGGTGGGAGTGGGGAAAGCCGTAGCCAGAGGATTCCTGGTGTGGGGACTAAGTGAGCGGCAGTGCATCGAGAGTGAGAATAGGTCTTTGGAGAGGCAACTCCTCCACCAGGATGAGTCTCAGTTGTCATACAGGGAGGGAGTAACCAGAACTAGGAGTAAGACATCTAGAGGAGGCACGTTTGTCTAGGCGATAATGTCTGTTTTGTCTGCACTTGTGGATAAGATCGTAAGCCTGCGAATCCCCGGATATTTGATCACACTTATTAAGAGGATGAAGAGGCTTGTTGCAGGGTGGGGGAGGAGGTAGCACAAGGGAGGGAGGTAGAGGTTGTTGAAAGAGTTGGGATTGCAGAATCTAGGGAGTGGGCCGGGGAGGAGAAAAGCTCTGTGGCTGGCAAAGGGGACAAGAGATGGGCAGAAGCAGTGAGGTTTTAGATTGTGGAGTGATAGTTAGTGAGAGCAGGAAGAGGCAGCTTTGGATGAGAGGGGACACTTTGAGGTGAATGTGGAAGGGTGGAGGAGGGTAGTAAACTGGTAGTTTTTGGAGAAAGTGAGAGAGAAGAGTGGATGGTTTCTTGAGAGGAGGGGTTGAAGGGACTCGCACTGAGTGGAAAATAGAATGGTTGATGGAATGTAACAATCATAGCAACCGCTGTTTGATTTTAATTTAGTGAGAAATCGATTAAACGACATTTCTTGAGGATGCAATGACTTGAATTGAGAAGGAGAGAAGAATGCTGAAACAGTTGGATTTTTTTAAGCAAGTATGAATGAAAGTCGATTGACAAGTGTTAACCTAATTTTTCTGTTGCTGATGAAGTCAAACTCATGGAAATGTAGGAAATACGAGAAATATCCGTGATTAGAGAGGATCGACCATAATTTCCTGTTCATACTACTTGCTCGCTGTAGATTTATTATATAAATATATATATATATATATTTATATATTATATTGTTCATTGTACCGTGACCTAATTGTCATTCAAGGGCATTAATCCCCGTGCCCCGTAGAGCCGTACCTGGCACACTCACAATTAACGTTGCGTACGTGGTGTTTTAAAACACGACGCACCCAGTCAACCACAGTTCCAGTGTCACCGTCTAATTTATTCCGTTTAACTGGAGGCACGTGGTTACATGCCGGGGAGCGCGCCTCGACAAAGCACCAATTTATCTCGATAATTTAATAGCGTTGCCGGAGCATTTAACTGCTGGTGCCGACAATTTTTGTCAACTGTTATTACTCCATTCTATTCTTGTCGGAACAATGCTAGACCATGGAGAAGGACAAAACACGACAGTTGAAACGACAATATAATTATTATAATAAATAAATAGATAAAAAGAACTTATATTGCTGGGTAACTAAGAATGAATTTCAAGCAAAAATCAATCAAATCCAGAAGAACAAAGAGCATGCTTTATTGGTTTATTTACTGTACAGCTAATCAACAAGCGTACCCGAGATCATAGGGAGGGGGGAAGAATCGATCTCCGCTCACACAAAGTCGTCCGTGAAGCGAACGTCCTAAGCTGTCGTGTGCTGTCACGCTTTTTTTCGCCTCACCCACGTTGCGTGACCTTCCGGGCAGCCTGCATGCGTCTAAATCTGGAGGCACCGATCATTCTGTCCGGTTTAGACCCTGGTTTAGTAGTACCGACCCGTGCCTCACTGTGCGCGCTGTCACCCACACACGCGCACCACCGCCGCTTGCCGAGCACTGGAAATGGAGGATGAATGTCTCGTCACGCTGTTGACACCGCTTCTTGCTCGCTCTTTGCCCTTTGTTCTTCCTCTCTCCTTCACTTTTCCTCTTCGCTTTTCTCCTCACGCTTTCTCCCTCACGCTTTTTCTTCCTCACGTTTCTCTCCTCACCACTTTTCCCTCCTCAGCCTTTTCCTCTCGCGCTTTCCTCCCGCGCTTTTCCCTCCTCCCCTTTCCTCCTGCCTTTTCCCCCCGCCTTTCCCTCCTCGCGCATTTCTCTCGGCCTATTTCCCCTCGGCCTTTTCCCTCCGCCTTCCTCCGCGCCTTTTCCATCTCGCCGCTTTCCTCTCGCCTTTCCTACCCCGCCTTTCCTCTTCGCTGCTTTTTCCTCTCGCTTTTTCTCTCGTTTCGCTTTCCTGCCTCGCCTTTCCTCTCGCGCTTTTCCTCTCGCCTTTTCCTCCTCGCGCCTTTTCCCTCCCGCCTTTTCCTCTTCGCGCTTTTCCTCTCGCGCCCTTTTCCTCCTCGCGCTTCTCCTCCTCGCGCCTTTTCCCCTTCCTCGGCCTTTTCCCCTCGCGCTTCTTGCCCTCCTCTGCGCCTTTTCTCCTCGCGCCTCTTCCCTCCTCGCGCTGTTCCTCTCGCGCACTTTCTCTCCTCGCGCTCTTTCTCTCTGGCCGTCTTCCATCTGCGCTTCTTCCCTTCCTGCGCGCTTCTTCTCTCCTCGCGCCTCTTCCTCTCGTCTTCTCCCGCTTTTTCTCTTACTACACGCTCGTTTTTTATCTACGCTTTCTCACGATACCTCTCGCTTTATTCTCCGGCGCTCACGGCGTCGCCAGCTCGCCCCGCGCACCATTCCTACGTCCGGTGCGCTTGTCAAAAAGGCGGGGTCGTGAGCTCGCCGAAGAATGTTCTGAGGAAAAATTGAGGGCGTGCTTGAAGCTTGTGAAGAAATGGTGTTTGAGTGTCTGTCTAAAGAAAAAAGTTTCCATAAGAGGGGTATCTTATCCTACTCTCACTATGCTCAAGTTTAATGACATTAGACATGGGATGGGGCTAATTGCTACATGCATTTCGAAATAACTGTTCTGATGATCCGGATGTGTGGATGCATTTCTCAGACCGGATTCTGATCCGTAACAAATTTTTATAATTATATTATATACCCACAACACAAAACCTAATACAACACTTACCCCAACACACACATTCTTTTTGCTAGATGCAGATTGTATTCTGTTTGCCTCAACGACACAAACCTTAGTAGTATACTGGTTTATGTGCGCCCTTTTTATGTCATTGGAAATTCGTCCGTCGTGTGGTAATCTACGACCCATTTTTGTTATTGTTACTCCACACAGTTGACTCATTTTACAACCATGGTATTTTTTCTCGAGCATTTTCAGACTTGAAAGATACTAACGCAAGAATAATCACCAAGCACAATCGGGTCGCAATATACTGAAAGAATGGATTGTATAATGTGCACATTCTTTGAAGAGGAGGAGTAGAAATGTTTTTATAATTTTTATTTATTCATAATGAGGTAATATTGTTTGGACCGGGTATCTGCTGCGGCACGACGCTTAGATGGAGCAGGTGAGTCACTCCATCCGAACCCGGTTCAGTACTCACGCTGAAACTCGAAATGGTATGGGTCCCTTACGGACCGTTGAATCGTCAATAAATCAACGCGTGGGTACAGGTTATTTGCCAAACTTCGCAATACCTAGGACCCTCACGTGGCGAATTACGAGTATTCACACTTGACGGAGCTCGACGGACGACGCGTAACGGCTTCGACCCGTGCGCTACCGAGCGGATGGTACCGACGGTTCCCGTCGTCAATGCACAACTCTTCGGCAACACGGCTTTTAATTCCCCAAAATGATCGCACCGTGCTAGCACATTAGGAAGGACGAGATGAGCTGACAATTAAAATGGATATTATTTACAATAGGTGGAAGGAACACAAATGCCAGAGTAAACCGACTTAAAGATGCAATAATGTACAGCAAAAGCTTAAACATTCTTATCTATAGACGGCGCCCACACCAACGCAACACAAAGTAAAAATGGACTCAGGTCTTTTATTCCTTCAGCGTCGTAGGTAATCGAGCTGAGGCGAGAAGTGAGCGGACCTGGCCGATGCACGCGGTGACGTTACCCTTCCGGGGCTCCTCGCCAAAGACGACCAGGCGCGGCGGCAACCAGTACCAGCCAGCGAGCGACGAGCCAGTACAGCTCCGCGACACACGGCGCAGAGCCAGAACGATAGGCCAGCCGCGCATCGAGACAAATCGATCCGAGCCAGAACTGAGCTCGCAGCTCGATGTAGAGCAACCTCACGTATTGGAACCGAGCAGGAGTGAATCACGTCGGCGACCGAACCGCGTCGAGAGATTGGGTCGAGCCGCGCTTCGGCAGAGGGGCGCAATATTTGTTCTTCGTTCTTCTGTCTTTCGGCGCGGTCGCTCTCCTCGATTGGACGGTCGGTTCTCAGGCGACTGTGGTCTCCGATTGGCCGGGTCCGTTCAGGCGTCCGTCCCGCACTGCCGGCATGGCGTGGAAAGTCGAACTCTTAGCGATTGGACAAAGGGCATGCTGCCTCTCCTGGGCGCGAATCTTCGATTGATGCATGGAATACTCGCCACTACGTGGTCGAACGCACGTAGGCAATTGCTTGATGGTGAGAGCGAGTCGAAGCGCGTGTTGTGTTGGAAGATGAAAGATGTTCAAATCCATCTATATACTCGCAGGCATGCACATGTAATCCTTTAACACATGTAGTGGCCAACTATACACCTCATACTTACCGAAATACAAGCTACGGACGCGTCTGTCTGTGTCACAAGCTTCCATTGTAACAATATTACAGTAAAAAGCCAAAGATAGTACTGAAATTGATGTGGGAACGTATCCCTTCTTTCATTCCTTTAATTGTTTTGAGAAAATCGGTATCTTCGTCGTTTCGATAGTCGTTACTTTCAGGAGCGCATTCTCGAATAACTGGGTCTTATTATTATCAGGCTCCTCACATTCTATAACCCTCCCCTTTTCCAACATGATTAACAGTAATATCTTTAAATTACCCTTACATCACAGTTCCCAATACGTCCTCTATCAGTGTTCGAACACCACCAGCGCACAGTTTCTTCACTAGCTATCCCAAACACCACAGTCTTCACTGGGGTCGCAGAGTCCGTAGTGTCAGTGTTTGTTGTAGCACACAACCCGTCCAGTCAACCGCACCGGCCACACTGTCGGGAATTTATATCCGATGCAGGTGCCTGTTCGGCGAGCTCAGAAAGTTCTCAATCTTCGTTGTTGCAGAAGGCAGAAGTCCTTTCTCTCAGGTATTTTCATGTATTTTTGGATTCTTTATAACTTTGTGGAACCTTAGGAACAATCTCATCTACTTCACAGCATTATACTTCTCTGCCGAAGAATCATACTCCCGGGTTTCTGTGCATCACACCAGCATCTGAAGAGTGGTTACTCATTTTAAAGTCGATATTGGATGATGGAAAAGTTTATCGCATTGCTCTTACAGAATGATGAGAAACCTCAAGGAGCTGGTCAATGGAGGTAGTGGAGGAATTTACAGGTTTTGTCATTTTAAGGTGGGTGATCTATCAATTCAAAGCCTCAATTATATCAATTCTTTCATGTTCATTAAATGTTGTGTTGATGACGGTGAACTGCTAATATTGTGTTGTGTACTGTTTAAATGTTTATTGATTTGTTGTTTCCTTTTATCCACATGTTAGCTGTGACATTGTTTCTTGCAGCTCTTACATGTCGTTATATTGACCTCTACGGAGGAATCCTCTGCCGTACTTCCATTACGACGTGGATTTATTGTCCAGTAATCTTGCAGAATCACGATTAGTGTGCGCACACGGAAGGTTTGACATCCGATGGCTTTTTAAAAACTCAATTACTTATTTTCCTTTCTGCTTACGTTTATTTCATCGCTGCCATTTATGGATGTGTGGAAGACTGCAGACAGCATTCAGTCTTTTTTAGTGTGTATATTAGCTAGCATGAGTCCAGCCTCGGTGTTGGCTGACAGTTAAATGCTGCTAATTCTTGTTGCAGCTTGCGCCCTGCCTTCTCCTTAATAACGAAGGTGATTACTCGGCGGTATCCTTCCGAGTTAGACAAATGCCAGTACCAGCTGCTGGATGATTATCATTCATCATCCTGCGTCGGAATGCTGACCTCTCAGGCTTGTGCCCAAGAGCCGAGACTGCTCGGCAGCACCGACTCTTGTCGAGTATTTCCAATGGATGTGGATTTGGATCGAGGTTGATCAAAATCCTAAAATGTTGAATTGCATCTTTTATGAAATTAAACACTTATCATAATCCCTTCAAAGTCTCCCCCACACATACACACTTTTGCACCGTTCTGCCACTTCGAACATTTCGGAGTCCTCTTGTGAATCGCTTTCGAAAATGTTGTGTGATTTGTGTCTGTGATCTGTCAATCCTCCCTTCATATTTGTTTCTATTTGCGGAAAGCTGAGCCACCATGCTGTCTCCTCAAGTTAACTAGGCGTCCTTCGGGTGGGGCCCAAAAGTCCATCCCTAAGAGAGATGATCACCTGTCTCTGCTATCATCTGAGCTCCATTAGTTCCTCAGTATTTTGCAGACTCTAGTTCGAGCCGGATCGTGTGGATCATGCGTGTGTACACCTACTATTGGTCTGCCTTGTATTCTTACCCAAGGAGTTCTGTGCTGTGTCACGTGACTTTCCATGATGATTGATGACAATGTCATGAGAGATATGCGACTAGGATTCGTACTCCTTGGTTCACCTGGCTCTGTGTTATTGTTTATGCTTCCGACTCAGCGGTGATCTCACTTAGGAAGCATTTCTTGCGATTTGGTCTGTGGTTGATCAGTGCCAACGAGTACACTTTCTTAGTCTTGGGATTTCAATGCTCGATGGAACTGATAGGACAGTATGAGAGTCGTGTTGTCCCATGGGTCTGAACTGTAACCAGAACAGCACAAGTCCCTTGATTGCAGTCTGGACTTATGTGCTTTCATGGTTCATACCAGAGCTCATACTGATTGATATGGTGAAGGAGATTGCTGTGTTGTGATGTCGCTGAGGATATCCTAACTGCATGTCTACCGGGTGCTCAGTTCCTCATACTGGACACAGCTTGTTATATGCAAATATGAAGTTGCAGCTTAAATCAGGAGGTGTAGGTCCACCAGCCTAGCTGATGTTGCAGCTCAGAGTGAGGTAGTCTGAGGAGTTTGACAGGATGTGAATTTAGGAATCCTATGAGTGTGATCCCTCAAGACTCTCCTTCATATTGCCGGGTGTCTTGGAACCCACCGTTCAGGGCGAAGAGAACTTTTAGTCTCCCAAGTAACACTGAGACCATTGATTGAGCCAGTGCCAGCTTAATGCATAGCTGAGCTGTAGGAGTTGAGGCATAAACTGTACGTTGCTGAGGTGACAAGGAGCCTAATGTGCGAGAATTGAAGTACGCATCACCTGTGTCAAGTAATTCTCTCCTGCTACAGGATTGTGCATTGCGTCTCACCTTCCTCTGTATACAGTTGAGGAGGTGTTGGCTCGACAAGGCCCGCTGGACCAGTCTTGGCAGTTACCAGGCCTACCCACAGTTGTGGAGTTGGATGTTAGTGTAACTCTCAATTGCGATGAGCTCAATACTTGAAACGTTTTGTTGGAAACGCTGCGTTGACTGATGAAAGGGTTAAGCCTGGATCTTGTGTGATTCCCGCAAGATGATGGAAATCTACTAATGTTCAGCATGCAGTTCTGTCCCTCCGGTTCAAGCACAGGCATCATCCCAACTAATTGGAAGAGAGCCTTGTGTCCCTCTTGGAAGGGAAAGTGATCCAGGACTGCACAACTACGAATATATGCTGCTTCTGTGCCGGTAAGGTCCTTTATATATTCCAGGGTAGCTACTCTGCCTGAGCACAGCGCCAGAGCGTCGGGTTTACATCAAGGGTCACATACGTATCCTTGCTCTTCGGGTCCTCCGACACGACGGGATTGCAGGCTGCTTGCAGCGTTTGATCCCACATTTCAATTAGTTTGAATGGACTGCCTGTGGAGGTTCTGGTTCTTGTGGGTGGCCACCAATGATTGACGTACTCTGGATCGATGTTGTTGATTTGTGTCTCATCTCTATTTATTTCAGTTGTCATTGGATTCATCGAGGGTGTGTATGCCCCCACACTTTTCCATGTTTGTTTTGAAATGGTTCTGGGGAGATGTTGGAGAATCAAGCTGTGTGCATGTTGGGAATTCAATTCTCTACTTGATTTGATTGATGGGATCTACAGAGACGCGGATATCTCTCGCGCTGAATGAGTGTCAGAGCCTCTTCATTACGGTGTTCAGTCGGTCACTGGATCCGTCTTTCAATGACATCTTGGATGCTTGCGTGTCTATCTGTGCCTGTTTGTGCGTGAGGTTGATCATGGAGAGATTCATTTTTACTTGGCATTGATATTCATGTCTCACTTGTTGTGGAATGAGCGCGATAGACTCTGGGTCGGTTGCCTGGGGAGTCAGCATTCATTGCTGCTATGCATTGTAGTACCTAATTGGATGACCAAGTCGGTCTTAATTCTTGGTGCTTCCAGCTTGCTCAAATGTGACTTGGACTCTGACCAGGGATCTGAGACGAGTCTTACTCTTCTGTACCAGGTCTCGTTGGGTCCTTGGCTATCGTATCAGACTTGTGTCCAACTCGGTTTGTGAGAACTCAGATGAGTTTTTACCTGTCTGTGTCTTAGTCAGTGCGGACTTGTATGGCATGTGGCTCATTTCTGCCGCTGTTCCTGCTCACCAGCTTCTCTCAGCGAGGGCTAGTAGTGGGGACGCAATGGCCGACAGTGCCTATGGTTGCATGCGGCTTGTCCGGCATCTACGAGATGGTGTGGTCCAGACATTTTGGATCCAGAGTGAGCCCCTGAGTGACCCGCGATGCTATGAAGTGACGCAGCGATGAGCTGCTTGCTAATGCTCCATACTGACCTGACCGATCAGAGAGTCGCCGATGCCTAGGCGGGCGCATAGTGATACGGATGATAGATGGTTTAAAAATTATTATTTATTTATTGTGATTTTGCCCACATTGGATAGACGAAACGTTGTGGCAGTGTGTTGTCGTGATGAGAGTCACCGTTCTCCGTTTTCTGCTTTTTCATCTGACTGCCACGCACAAACTTTCATACGTGTCTGTAGAAATGCTATTCGCACCTTTGGGAGAATCGAGACATTCTCTCTGTCAACAACGACAATCGGCATGATCTTCCACTTACGATACGACGATCCTTTTTTCTCGCTGCACGGGTGTCTTCCATGGGGCTCTTGCTTTCGTTTCCGGGTCTACCCGGCCCGACGCCTACTGTTATCACCGAGTAAGAATGTTGGATCCAAAATGCATCGATGAACAGTTGGCTGTACATGAAGACTACTTGTAGTTTTCTTTATTCTGTGAGATGCGTGAACGACCTTGCGCTGACGCCTCTCCGTCAGATCTGGTCGTATGGCCTGATGACACCAAAAGACTGTCGAAAAATACTGCTCTCGACGCGTTCCTCAATGGTAATGTCAGTTTCAATGGACGACAGTGCTGATCTTGGGTGATGTTTATCGGTATCGTTCTGTGACGGTGATGGTGCGTTCTTTCGTCACTCCAGGACTAATTCTTCCGAAACCTCTTGAAACATTGAAATGGTCTTCATTCACAGCATCATCTGCATAGACCTTACGAGCGATTTCTGTGTTTCTGTAGCGTTACCATGTTCAAAATTTTTTTGTGTTTGACGTTGCTCAACTTGCGACATTTTGACAAAAGCACTGGATGCCACAAACGTGCGCACTCCACAAAGCCAATGCCACGGCGCATGAGCTCGTTAAATGTGTTGTTCCATGCTGGCAGTGAGGATGAACGAAATACCTCGTCCAACTGATCTCACAACGTCACGCATTCACTAGTGGCGGTTACCTTCATCAAATTTTTCAATCACACTCGTGTCTATGTAAATGAATTTAATATATCGATTATCGATATTATTGCTCCTGCTGCCTTCCTCAATTTCATTACTTTTATGTATTGAAGAACTTTGTCTCATA
>CM068957.1:7328673-7346026 GCA_035128595.1 Eptatretus atami | reverse complement strand
CGACACGAGGCCAGACCAGCGCCAGCGACGACACGAGACGAGATCAGACCAGCGCCAGCAACGAGATGAGGCCAGACCAGCGTCGAGAAATCGATCCGAGAGCCAGACCTCGAGCTGATGGAGAACCAGACTAGTGCCAGCGAGATGGAATCAGACCACGTCGAGCAGACCAGACCAGCGTCGAGAGATGGGATTCGAGCACGCGCTCGAGCAGACGGGGCGCAAATTATTTGTTCTTCGTTCCTTCGTCGTCTTCTCGGGCGCGGTCCGCTCGCCTCCGATTGGACGGTCGGTTCTCAGGCGACTCGTGGCGGTCCTCCGATTGGCCGGGCCGTCTCAGGCGATCCGCTCGCCGCCATTGGCCGGCATGTCGTGGAAAGTCGAACTCTGGCCAGATTGGACAAGGGGCATTGCCCCTGCCTTCCTGGGCGGAGTCTCGATCTGATGCGATGGAAATCTCCGCCCACGTACGTGGTCGAACGCACGTAGGCAATTGCGTTTGAGGTGAGGAAGCGAGGTGAAGGCGTGTTGTTGTTGAAGATGTAAATGATGTCAAAATCCTATCTATAAAATAACTTCGCAGCGCATGCACATGTAATTCCTGTTAGACACAGGTAGGGGGCCCTAACTATAAACACATACTTACCGAAATAACTAAGCTACGGGGATGGCTGTCTGTCTGTGTGCACAAGGCTTCCAAATTCGTAACAATATTACAGGTAATAAGCAAAAGATAGTACGTGAAATGGTGATGTGGGGAACGTATACCCTGCTTTCATTCCTTTAATTGTTTTGAGAAAAACTGCGGTGATCTTCGTCGTTTCGATAGTCGTACTTTTCAGGAGCGCATTCCTGAAATAAACTGGGGTCTTACATTATTTATCATGGCCCTCACAGTTCTGATACCCTCCCCTTTTCCAAACATGATTAACAGTAAATATCATTTTAAAATTACCCTATACATTCACAAGTCCCAGATACGTCCTTCTCATCAGTGTTCAGAAGCACCTAATCCAGCTGCACAGTTCATTCATTAGCTATCCCCAAACACCCGCAGTATCTTCACTGGTCGCGAGGTCACGTAGCTGTCGGGGTTTGTGTAGCACACACCCGTCCACTCGAGCCTTGCACCGGCCCACACTGTCGGGAGTTTGTACTCCGAGCAGGTGCCTGTTCGGCGAGATCAGAAAGTTCTCCAAGTCCTTCGTTGTGCAGAGGCAGAGTCCTTTCTCTCAGGTACTTTTCCATGTATTTTTGGATTCTTTTATAAGCTTTGTGAACCATTTTAGGTAACGATCCTCATCTTACTGTCACAGCATATACTTCCTGCTGCCCTGAAGATCACTACTTCCCGGGGTTTCTGTGCATGCACACCGAGCATTCTGGGGTGGATTACGTCATTTTGAAAGTCGCGTATTGAGGATGATGGGAGAAGTTTATCGGCATTGCTCTTAACAGAATGATCGGAGAACCTCAGAGGAGCTGGTCAATGGAGGGTAGTGGGAGGAATTTACAGGTTTTGGTCATTTTAAGGTGGTGATATGATCAGATTCAAAGCCTCAATTATATCAAATTCTTCATGTTAATTAAATGGTTGTGTTGATTACGAGTGAAACTGCTAAAATTGTGTTGTGTAACTGTTTTAAATGTTAATTGGGGATTTGTTGTTTCCATTTTAAATCCACATATGCTTAAGCTGTGACATTGTTTCTGCAGCTCTTACATGTCGTTTGACATCCTACGGAGAATCCTCTGCCGGTACTTCCATTACGACGTGATTTATTGCATGAATATTACAGACATCGACGATAAGGTGCGCACACGGAAAGGATTTTGAGCATCTCGCATGGCTTTTTAAAAACTCACACTCACTTAATTTTCCTTTCATGTTACGTAGTTATTTCATCGCTGCATGTATGGATGTGTGGAAGACTGCAGTCACAGCATTCAGTCTTTTTTTAATGTGTATGTATATGCTAGCAGGAGTACCAAGCCTGGTGTTGGCTTGACAGTTAAAGTGGCTGCCTTAAATCTTAGGGTTGTGAGCTTGAGCCCCTGCCGTTCCGTTAAATAACGACAGGTGAGTTTACTCGGCCTGTTATCCTTCCGAGGTAGACAAAATGAGTACCAGCTTGCTGGGATGATTGATCCATTCGATCATCCTGCGTCGGAATGCTGACCCATCCAGGATTGTGCCCAATAGCCCAGGAGACTGCTTCGGCAGCACCGACGCTCTGTCGAGTATGGTTCCAATGGATTTGGATTTGGATACGAGGTGTGATCAAAAAGTTCAGTAAATGTTGGAATTGCATCTTTTTATGAAACATTAAACACTTAAATCATTAATCCCCTTCAAAGTACTCCCCTCCCACACATACACACTTGTTGCACCGTTCCTGCCACTGTCGGAAACATTTCGGGAAGTCCTCTTTGTGAATCGCCTTTTGAAGATCTGTTGTGTTGGATTTGATGTCTTCGATCGTGTCAAATCACTTCCCTTTCATCATTTGTTTCAATTTGGGAAACAGCCAGAAGCCCATCAGATGGCAGTCTCCTCAAGTTAACCTGAGGCGGTCCCTTCGGGTGGGTGCCTAGAATGTCCTATCCATAAGAGAGGATGATCACCTGTCTCTGCTATCATCTGAGCTCAATTATTTGCACATCAGTATTGCAGCACTCTGAGGTTCGGAGCCCGGATTGTGGTGAGATCATGGCGGGTGGTTACGCCTACTACTGGTCTGGTCGCTCTGATAGTTACGATACCCAAGGAGTTGCTGTGGCTGTGTCCAACAGGCTGACTTCCATGATGATTGAGGTAACACGGTCAATGAGAGTATTATATGAGACTGAGGATTCGTACTCCTTGGTGTCATTTCCCTGTCTCTGTGTATTGTTTATGCTCCGACTCAGGCGAGTATCTACCGTGAAGGAATATTCTATGCCATGCTTGAGTCTGTTGTGATCAGTGCCCAGACGAGATACACTTCTAGTCTTTGGGGATTTCAATGCATCGATTGAACTGATAGGACAGTTATGAGACGTGTGTTGGTCCCCATGGGTCTGGAACTGTGAACCAGAACGGCCAGTCCCTTGACTTTGCAAGAAGTCTGGACTTATGGTGGCTGGTTCATGGTTTCAGTACCCAGAGGCTCATCACTGGATTGGTATGATGTGTGGCAAAGGAGATTGACCATGTGTTCGTTGATGGTCGCTGGAGGATGATCCAAACTGCAGGGTCTACCGGTGCTCAGTTCCTCAATACTGACCACAGGCTTGTTATAGCAACTCTGAAGTTGCAGCTTAAATCCAGGAGAATGGTTACCATCCAGCCTAGCGCAGCTAGGATGAGAGCTCAGCTCAGGATGAGAGGGTGCTGAGGATTTCTGAACAGGGATTTCTGAATTTAGGGAATCCTGATGAGTTGTGGATGCCTCAAGACTGCCATCCTTCATATTGCCGGTGATGTCTTGGAACCCACCGTCAGGCGAAGAAGAACTTTGTCTCCCAAGGAACACTGGAGACCATTGATTGAGTCCAGTGCCAGGCTTAATGGCATAGCTGAGCTGTTCAGGGAGTTGAGGCTAAAAACTGTACGTGTGCTGAGGGTGGACAAGGAAGCCTATGTGTGGAGGAATCTGTGAAGGGATAGAGCATCACCTGTGGTCAAGTAATTCTCATCCTGCTAACAGGAATTTGTGCATTGCGTTCCTCCAAGCCCCTTCCCTCTGTGTACTACAGTTAGAGCGGAGGGTGGTGGGCTCTTTGACAGAGGCCCGCTGGGCCAGTTACTTTGAGCATCTGTACCAGGCTGACCCACCAGCTGTGGAGTTTGATGTTAGGGGTGTAACTCTTCCAATTGCTAACCCTCCAATCAACTGTGAACCACGTTTGTTATGGAAACACAGGCTGTGGTGTACCGTTTGAAAGGGAGTAAAGCTCCTGGGATCTGTGGCATCCTCAAGACTGATGGAAATGCTGTACTCGTGTCATTGCATGCAGTTCTGTCCTCATCCCAACTAATTGGAAGAGAGTCCTTGTTGTCCCTCTCTGGAAAGGGAAAGGTGATCACCAGGACTGCAACAACTACCGAGGGATGACGCTGCTCTCAGTGCCGGGTAAGGTCTTTACTCAGATAATTATTCACAGGGTTAGCTACAATATGCTTGAGCACCAGCGCCCAGAGCAGTCGGGCTTTACATCAAAGAGGTCAACGATTGACCATATCCTTGCTCTTCGGGTCCTCACCGAACACAGACGAGAGATTTGGCAGGGGCTGCTTGCAGCTTATGTTGATCTCCACAAAGCGTTCAATTCAGTGAATTGGGATGCCCTGTGGAGGATTCTTGGTCTTAGTGGGGTGCCACCAAAACTGATCTGAACTGTACTCTGGGACTGCGAGTGTTGTGAGGTGTGGTGGTTCCATCTCTGATTTATTTCCAGTTGTCACTGGAGTTCATCAGGGGTGTGTACTGCCCCCCCACACTTTTCCATGTTTGTATGAACTGGGTTCTGGGGAAGATGTTGGAGAGATCAAGCTGTGGTGCATTGTTTGGGAATGTCAATATATCTGACCTTGATTTCGCAGATGATGCAATCATCTTTGCAGAGACGCTGGATATCCTTCACGGCGCTGAATAAGGAGTCAGAGCCGCTGCAATTACGGGTTTCCTCGGTCAAAACTGAGATCCAGGCTTTCAATGACATCTTGGATGCTGCTGTCATATCTGTGCCTGTTTGTGGTGAAGATGTTGAGGTCATGGAGAGATTCATTTACCTTGGCAGTGATATTCATGTCTCCACGTGTTGTGAGACAGAGGTCGATAGACGTCTGGGTCGGGCCTGGGGGAGTCATGCATTCATTGAGCATGGGGTATGGCATTGTCAGTACCTATTCAGGATGACAAAAGTCCGAGTCTTTAATTCCTTGGTGCTTCCAGTCTTGCTCTACAAATGTGAGACTTGGACTCTGACCAGGGATCTGAGACAGAGGCTTAACTTCTTCGGTACCAGGTCTCGTTGGAGAATCCTTGGCTATCGCTGATCAGACTTTGTGTCCAACTAGCGGTTGCTGAGATACTCAGATGAGATTTGTTACGTGTCTTGTCTGTAAGTGTCAGCTGCGGCTGTATGGACATGTGGCTCATTTTCCTGCCGCTGATCCTGCTCACCAGATTCTCTCAGCGAGGGAGCCTAGTGAGTGGAGGACGCCAACTGGCTGACCACGTGCCTCGTGGTTGCAGTAGCTTCATCGGCATCTCAAGGAGATGGGGATGGTCCAGACATCTGCTTGTGGATGGCCAGACGGAGGCCCCTGGAGTGACGCAGCGATGAGCTACTTGAAGTGGACGCAGCGATGAGCTGCTTGACTAATGCTCCCATACCTGACCTGACCTGATCAGAAGTCGCACGATGCCTAGTCGGGCGAATAAGGTGGATGCTGGATGATAGGAATGGGTTGAAAAAAAATATTTATTTATTTATTTGATTGTTTTTTGCCGCAAACAATTGGTGGATAGACAGAAACGTGTGGCAAGGTGTGTTGTCGTGATGGAGGAGTCACCCGTTCTTCCACTTTTCTGGTCTTTTCCATCTGACTGCCACTCACAAACGTTTCATAATGTCCATGTAGAAAACTGCATTCGCACCTTTGGGAAGAAATCCTGCATGAACCATTCCTTCCATGTCAAAAAACTCAATCGGCATGATCTTCACTTACGATATCGACTGACTCGCCTTTTTGGTCTCGGTGACACGGGTGTCTTCCACTGGGAACTCTGTGCTTTCGTTTCCGGGTCGTACCCGTAAACCCACGACGCATCACCTGTTATCACCGAGGGTAAGGATGTTGGATCCAAAATGCATCGATGAAACAAGTTGGCTGTAATGAAGACATGACTGTATTTTCTTTTTATCATCTGTGAGGATGCGTGAAACGACCTTTGCGCTGACGCCTCTCACGTTCAGATCGTCCGTCAGTATGGCCTGAATGGAACCAAACAAAAGACTGGTCGAAATACTGCTCTCGACCGCGATTTCTCAAATGGTTAAATGTCAGTTTTCATGGACGACAGTGCTGACTTGGGTAATGTTTTCATCGGTTCTTGCTGTTGACGGACAGCCGCTTCTTTCGTCATCTTCCAGTGACTAATTTCCTTCCCGAAACCCTTGAAACCGTTGAAAATGGTCTTCTATGTCACAGCTTCATCTGCATAGACCATTACGAGCATTTCTTGTGTTTCTGTAGCCGTCTTACCATGTTCAAAAATTTTTTTTGTGTTTGTACGTTGCTCATACTTCGACATTTTCGACAAAAGTACTAGATGCCACAAACGTGCGCACTCACACAAAGCAATGCCACGGCGCACTGGAGCCTCGTAAAATGGTGTTTGTTGCATGCTGGCAAGTGAGAGGATTAACGAAATAAGCCTCGTCCACTGACCTCAACAACGTTCACACATTCACTAGTGGCGGTACCATTCACCAAACTTTTTCAATCAGACCTCGTGTCTACATGTCAAATAATATATATATCGATTGATATCGATATATTTTGTCCTGCTGCCTTCAATTTCATTACTTTTATGTATTGTAATGAACTTGGTCTCTTTATAGATCATAAAGCGAGCGAGGCAAAACTATCTGCTGGAAGAGTATAAGACCCAGCTACCTGCACATGCACAACTCTTGAACGATGTGGAAGAATCAATGGAGGTATGCTGATGTGCCTCGACGATTGTGTGCTTTTCTTATATTGTGTGCTTGTCATTTCCCACCAGATGTAAATGGAATGCAGTATCTCCCTGCCAACTAATAACACTCTGACAGGTCATGCGAAAGAAGTTGCAAATGACCTCTGACCCAGACAAGCGACAGATGTTGGAGCGAATTGCTGGCAATGTGGATGAGAGCCTGTCTACCATGAAGTCTGAGATGAACACTGCGCAAGATGGCCCACAAATGTCTACTTTGGCACAAGTTGGTCATTTCTGTCTTCTTTTCAGGGTCCCAACTGCACCCCCTCCTGGTTAAAGTAACGATACCTATGGAGAAGTTTTTCGATATACATTAGTTATTATAAGGTAGCGACAATGAGAATCACAACTGTAGTTTTTGCATCAACTGCAAGGGAATTTGAAGACGATATAAAAATTGACACAAAGTGTTTCTGCTCCAGGCCTCAGTTATTGTCTCCTTGTACCTTGTATTTGCCACTTTGCAGAACCTCCTGGATGCAGCCAAGGATCCCTTGGCTGACTGGCTGGATGCTCGACTGGGCAGTCAGATTACGGACAATTCCATATTTTCTGAGCTTCCACGTTACTGGGAGATGGACTTTCACAAGGACATGAAGGCTTTAAATGTAAGAACGGCAACACCAGAGCACAAGTGGACAAAAGGCCTTGAAAATGCGTACGTTTGCTGTGAGCAATCGTGTTCGATCTCGAGGTCATTTGTACTTCCAGCTGAGAAAGAAATGTAGATGTTTTTTGTTTTTTAACCCGTTGTGCACAGCGTAAAGTGTGGTTAAGCAATCGGTTCGCTCTGTCTGTCTGCCAGACGTCGGTCGATGATTGAGGAACTACTTAATTTAAATTGAATTTTATATTTTGAACACACGAGAACATGAATCAGAACATGACCTGCAGTTTAGCAATACTTTCGCTCTGAATTTGGCAAGCTGTACGGAATCTCGTCTCGATCGCACGTGTGCACACATGGTGAAGCAATTGCTTCAGTCTGTCTGTCTGTCTGGCAATTAAACAAAGTTGAAAATCATTCCAAACAGTAAACTTACTCTTTTTAGCGATGTCGTACAGGACACAAACAACAGGCACAAAAAGAACTAATTAAACGTGTTGGATAGGGTGGAGTAAAAGAGGGTGCATCAACGGCGGTAAATTCCAGATTCAATGTTCTTTTTTGGTTTTTTTTTGCAACAGCCTTTAAACCTTTTGTTTTCTTTCAATTGAATTATATATTTGAACACTGCAGAGCACAAATTGCCTTGTTTGCACTTCCGAAAAGTGCACGTTTGGTTTGTTTAAGTGCATCTTTTTCTCAGATTGGTGAAAAGTCATCAGTTCCTCAGAAAAGAGTTGGCAGAAGGGTTCCATCTCTGGATTGTTCCGTTTGACCTATCGACTTCGTACGGTTAGCATCGCACCTGTGATTCAAAGTTCACGAACAAAGCTAATGTAGATCGTGCTTGGAAACGCAAAGCAAGAGTTGAAAAGACCCTTCCCAGGCGTGGATCCATGGTCTTAGGTTGGGAATAAACTGAAAGGTACAAATCGGTTCCATGTTGAACTCTGCGGTCTGAGGACTATCGGGTGATCCCACATTCCGGGACCACATCTTCGGTTATACACTCCTTAATACAGATGAAAACAACGATCGCCTTTTGATGGGAGGGGAAAGGTTTAGGGGGTGTGCTCCCCCCCCCCCTCCGGTTCGCCCCTGCTTTCCATGACCTTTTTATCAAGACTGTACAGGGTAAGTTGTCCTATGAACTCTGTTAAAGTTATTGATGTCAGTAAAGCAATATTTGTTCTCATAAATAAGTAACTTTTATAAACAAGAGTAAAATGTTGATTACTATTAAAGACTTCTTTGATAGTAACATGTGCAATGCCTCCTTCATAGGTTCTCCCTCCAGACGTTCTGACCCGAGTCAGCGAATACGTTCCAGAGATCGTTGAATTCGTGAAAAAAATCATTGACAATGGATATGGGTGAGTCACTGTGCTGTTTGAGAGTTTTTCTTGCATTCATTCGATTTGCTGGTCCACTGCGTTCGCCTAACTTTGGTTTGTCGCATCTTTTGCATGATGGACTCAAAGTAGATCTTGAGCTGTAATGGTTTCATTATTTCGCGTGATTACATAATTGTTTGACTCGTATGCCGTGCTGGCAGGTATGAATCCAATGGCTCGGTGTACTTTAATACTGCGGCCTTTGATGGCAGCACAAACCACACATATGCCAAGCTAGTTCCGGAGGCAGTCGGCGATCAGAATGCTCTCCAAGAAGGAGAAGGTACATATCCTGAATGCCTGCACTCTGAGTCGTGCATTGAATCTACACTTGCAGAAACTCTAAATGTGTATTTATAATGACTCTTCAACCTGATCACCTTTTGGTCATCATCATCATCATCCAAATGGCCATCATACAATGTCATCCAGTTAAAATGCACAACTCACCTTACATTTGGACTTCGGCCTTGCGTTCTGCTTTCTTATTGAATTGAGGCTCGTGAGAAAAGTAAGGGTAATAATATAAAAATAACAAGAAGACAAAGATTTGACTTGGTTGAGCCTGGATTTTAGAAGTGAACACAATCATTATTCCAGACACCTCGGCCCAGCCAGTTTGGACGTTAAAGGCATTATCTATGCTTACCTGTATGATATTGTCATTTGAAGATGCTTTGGCTAATTTCAGCCCTGATGCCCTGGCCCAGGAGACCTCAGTGTGCTGGCTGAGCGACTGGGAGAGAAACTCTCCCCTAACGACTTTGCCCTTTGGAAGGCATCAAAACCGGGAGAGCCAGCCTGGAGTTCTCCTTGGGGAAAGGTCTGTGTCTCGCTTGCGATGGTTATACCACCCTATATTCATTGCGTGCTAAGAGTTCCCATTCACGAAATGCTCGATACTTGGAAGTGAATATTTTGAGATTCACCTCTGGTAAGTTTTATTCCTTCTCCCCTCCATCTTTGTGATGCAGGGTCGGCCTGGCTGGCACATCGAGTGTTCTGCAATGGCCAGTTCCATTCTGGGGGAGTCCATGGACATTCACGGTGGCGGTTTTGATCTCCGTTTTCCACACCATGACAACGAACTAGCACAGTCAGAGGTCAGATCTGCAAAGGCCTGTCATAAGTGGGCTCTCATTTCCCTGTCGATGTAGCTGCCAAAGAAGCTTGTTGGGGCTTTTCCTCATCTGTTCTACTTTACCTATCCCGAGGTGTTTATATTATACAGTCTCGTGCTTGATGGTCATGGCTCACCGCAGGATACAAGCCATACCACAAACCACACCACCGATATTCCACACAGTTGGAGTAAACAGGCCGTTTAATCATACACTATTGAAATTGGACGAGTGCCACAATGTTGGTGATTAAAAATAAATAAAAAACTCTTCATTTAAAATTTACATAATTTACCTTCAACCTATCCTTATCTCAGCAAATACCCCAAATCAACAGTTCATCAACATGCCTCAGCACAATCTATGAGTTCTGAAACCAGGGCAACAGTGAAGTTATGTGGGCACGTTGAGATGCATTGAACACCTGATGAGCAATTTGAATGTTCAGTAAGCAGTCGAGGCAGTTGCCACTAATTTATACTGAAGGAAACCGTTGGCCAGATAACAAAGCCACGCTCAAAGATGACATTGCAAGATTAGTTTAGCACAATGTTTCTGAAAAAGGTGCTTTTGTTTAGTGTCTCTGTGTGTCAATGTTTAGCTCTATGACCAGACGAAATTTCCTCAATCCCCTTGCTGGGTGTCACCAACATGATGAATGGCCTGGCAGGAGCGCACAATCCTTGCAGAAACAGTGTTCCCCAACAAATAATGCTCGCGATAGTTTGGTTGGGCGCCACTCCAATGAGCACCGAGCCTCCGAGAACGTCCTCGTCTCAAAGTGAAATTTCCTCTCGAGCAGGGCAGCAATGCTAACCCTAACCCAGCAAAGCGAATTAACCCATGTCTCACCCTGGAGTGCTCGCTCCTTCCTTCATCTCATTGCCTTAACACCACACGTCGATCTATCTTTCTGTGAATATCCTCTGTGTGTGTCCTCCACAGAATTTGCGTATTTTCGTTTGACTTGCAATACCATCCTCCCACCAGAAGTGGCACTATGCCATACACATTTACGTAGAGAATTGGGGTCTTCCCCAACCCTGAACCCCTGGAACTATGAATTTTTTTTTTTAACCATCTAAAACTTTCTCCTGCACACCCCGAGTGTCACCACCGGTTTCTAACTTATTTAATCTGGCGGTTCAAGAGTGCATAGAAACAAACATTTATCGAATTATATTATGATTACAAATACTAAATGGTTCCTTTACAAATAAGTAATAATTGTGCATGTACTAAATTCCATTTCCCATGACAACAATAATTTCATCATGAACCATTCTAATTCGTCAAAGCAAAACAATGCAAAACAAGTACAGGTACATTCAAAGTACGTACATTGCCCCCATGCCAAATCAATAAATAACAAATCCTCCAGCACGTGACATTGCCGGACGCCTTCGGCGCCCACCAATGCCGCCATGCAGAACAATGATTGATTCATTGATTGCATAATTAAAATAAATATATAATAATCGTAAAGTAATTGATTTCTCAATCAATTGCCGAATAGCATACCAAAACCACCACAGTTTCATCCGTATCTGTAACTTTTTGAAAATTCAGTAATTTATCGAAAAATGAACAGTTCATTGATTTAATTGATTAATCAACAAATCAAAAATACCCTTTATCGCCAAATATCTAGTTCACTGTCTTGTCCAAATATCAGTTTTCTAGCTCAAAAGGTGCCCGAGATATCGCCCAGACGAGAAAGAAAATAAATCAATAATAATTAAGTCATTAATCAATTGATTGATTTTCGCCAAAGCAAATCTTTACTTTTGTCCCCAAATTTCAGCTTCCTCGCTCAAAGGATGGTTGATATTTCGCCTAGACAAACAAACGGAGCAATATCCCTTCCTCCGGTGCCCGGCGATGATGTAATGCATTGCCTGGATATGGAATTGGGAAGGAGCGGTGTACAAAATAAAGAAATTCTTATTTTCATGCAATCGTGGAAGTACCATCACTTACATCACTGTATTGTAACGGTAGCCGGACTCGGACCAGTGTCCTGATGGTCATGTGGTCAAATATGCCACCCGCACAATGCCCAAACAGTCGTTGCTTCGGTTTTCAGCTTGCAGAAAACTCTTAACGAGGATCTGTCGCTATAGCCGGTCATCTGTCTTATAAATGGGCCAAGTGATTGAAGCCAAGACGACACAGCGGTAGTTTTAAGATGGCCTCCATCGTGGTTGGTGCCAGACTCCCAACGGTCGCCTGTTTCATGTGCGCCGGAGTGATAATGCCAAATACACGACCCGTGCACGGCCAACTCACAAATGGTGAGAACAGGTTTTAATAAATAATGAAAGGTCATGAGAACAAGCGGGGCGAGGGGGGGAGACACAGACAGAGACAGACAGATGCATATCACAGTAATAATTTTATACACTATACAGTTATAAACCCACACACTTACAATATCTCGTTTGGATTGATGCGCTCCCTTATCCAGTCATGCAGTAGATAGTTTGGACAGATGTGGAACCTTTCTCCTATGTGATGGCTTGCGCGAGGTCCCTTGGTCCGTGTGGGGAGATGGCATGAACACTGCTGTGTGGTGGGAATGAGTGGGAGAGAGGGATGTCTCCTCTCACACCCACGTCTGACTCCTTTGTAGGCCAATCCACCGAAGCTCTGTTGAGCTTCTATGTTCAGCCCCTCTGGCTCTCGCTCACAGCCAACATTATTCAACACGTCCATTCCAGACGCTGTCCGCACGCCAACTCTTTGGTGATCTGAGCTCCTGTGGGTTTTATTGAACTCACTATCAGGAGCTGATTGGTTTTTCTGCGCAAACCAATTAATGCCACTAAATGCCCATCGTTGTCATGGTGTCCGCCGGTTCCTCCCCTCAGTGGATGGTCATAGAATGTCCTGATAATGCCCGGATGGGAATCACCCACTTTCAATGGAGTGGCTATTGGTCTTTCATTATGGGAAACACACATAGACAACAAAGGAATGATTTAAGCGGTAAAGAAGAGGAGTAGGGGAAGAGTGGGGTGTCGACACATACGAAGGAGTAGAGGGAATCGCAATTATCAGCTCTGAATACATTCTTCGACACATTCCCTATCGTTTCACATAGATACCGCACTCTTATGCTAGATATTTACTAATGGCAAAACTGGGCTACATTACTCCCATTACCACCTATCATATTCCAGCAAAAATATTTTGTGAGATCCTCCAGCTGTGGTTGCCTGTGTGCAGGCCTACTTTGACAACAATCACTGGGTTCGCTATTTCCTCCACACTGGTCACCTGACCATTTCTGGCTGCAAGATGTCCAAGTCACTGAAGAATTTCATCACAATCAAGGAAGCGCTTCACAGGCACAGCGGTATGGTTCTTTCACATCTGTATACTTACCTGTTACTCCAAGTCTCATTTCCATTATACTGCTATTCTGTTTATAAAACCCATGTTGAGTGACTCCACTGTCGAATCATTCTTGTTATGATTTCTTGACTATTTTACAGGACTTCACACAAGGTTCAATAACCTTTACTTTGGAATGAAGATTTCCAATTATAATCTGTGCGCACATGTGTTTTTTTTTGTTGTTGTGTGTTTGTTTGTTTTGAAGTACAATGTTTCTCCCTACAATAAATAATGGATCCATAACCACCATTTTGCTTTGAGTACATGGTTGGATGTTGCGAGATGAAAGATTTCAGCAAAACATTGCTGATCCTTAGATAACTCTCGGAATAAACCATAATGCCGGTGTCGCGTTCTTGTATTGTATCACCATCCTCCAACCTCCCCCATGTCCGCCCCCAGCCCGCCAACTTCGCCTGGTTTTCCTGATGCATTCTTGGAAGGACACGCTGGACTACTCGCAGAATACTATGGAATCGGCAGTGCAGTACGAAAGGTTCTTGGGAGTGAGTAATTGTGTTACTACTACTACTACTACCACTACTACTACTACTACTGAAACATACATACATATTGTGATGGACGTCACCTCTGGGTAACTTCAAAAGGACGGTGTGTCTTTAAGAGGCCACAATCGCCAGTCACCCCAAAACTTCCCAATGGATCCCACACCCAAAGTCGTGTGAGCGGGTACCGTGTCCGCGGTTACACAACAGACCTTAGTCAGTCAGCCGAGCGAAACCAACGTTGCATAACCCCATCTCAGATCAAACTTAGATAAGAAATCGGCGAAGGCCAAACACCTCAGCAGTCTTATGCTGCCATTAGAACAGACAATAAGTCAAAACACAGTTTCTTGAGGAAATGGCTTTTAGCGACAGTCATCAAAATGCAAGTATTTACAAGGAGAGAAAACATTTAAATGACATATATGCACAACAATTAATTATAGCACATATACATTCCCAAATTATCCCCCATGCGACAGAACCCCACCCTTCGGAACCTTACCAATGACTTGATACACAACATTACAGTGTGCTTGCATAATGCATCCGATGTTGAAGGGAGAGGTGAGTGATTGGCAAGGATGATGAGATGAGGACAGAAAGAAATAGATGGGGACAGGACAGACCCCTGCACACTTCTGATTAGGGCTCCCATGTACTCACTGAAACCGGAATCCTCCGCGCTCCGCTCCCCTCGTGCTCCTTGTACAGCCACGGCTCCAGCATTTCCCAATGGACCATTGACGTCACTCGCAGCACGTATTCAACGCGTCTCTTAGCAGGACGCCCGGGTGGTGTGGATGAGGCGGAGGATTCAGCGACGCAATGAGTGGAGGTGGGCACGTGAAGGTGAAGGTGTACAAGGGCAGAAGGCGAATAAATAAGGAAGAAAGTGAAAGGACAGAGACAGAATATGCAGGAAAGAACGAAAAACGAATAGTGTGGTGAGAGATTAACCGACAAAGCGTGAAGGGGAGTAAAAGAGAAAATTGCGAGTGAGCAAGCAAAGCGAAAGGAATGACAGAGAGAAGGACTAAAGGAGAGAATGACGAGAGCACCCTCGCATTCGTGCGAACAATAATTGAGCCACCGACATAGTCCGGAAACCATCTCAAACTTCGAATGTCTGATACCGTTTACCAAAAGGTCACGTGATTGAATTACCGGGGGATACGCCGTCGGTATGCACTTGCTCAAACCGGATCACCTTACCAGGTCAGATGCAGCTGAGCAGGACTGCCAAGCACGTACTGGGTAGACAACAGATCGTTGGGGGATAACGTCCCAGCTAGACGAGAGTGCAAACCATGCTGGACCAATGGAGGAAAAGACAAAAACGAGCTGAGAACATTTCTTTTCAAAGTATTTATTTACAATGGTGAGGAAAGGTATGTGGCATAGTGAATTAGGTCTATTTGTATGTACAGCAGGGGATAGCAAGGAATTTGTGGGGTGTGGCAAAAGGCAAGCACTCTTACAAAGCAGACACAGAGCAGACTTATCCCGTTATATCTTACAATCATTACTTAAACTAGGACAGCGCCAAACACACACACACACACACACACACACACACACACACACACACCACATGTGGAAGATTAGACATAGCCCAGAGAGAAAGAGAGCAGATGAGGATAAATGGCCTCTGAATACCTGGTGCGGTTGACGGACCAACGCAATCCAGAACGCTTAGGGCGAGGTAGGAGGGAGGAATACTGGTGGTGTCTAAGTTTGGTGTAATGGTGTAATGCAGTTTGGGGGGTGTGGTGTCGTGCCAGAGGAAAATGTGACTGCAAGTCAGTCATGATGCTCTTTTGTGCGTCAAAAGGAGACGGGATAGAGAGGTGGAGAGAAGATGCGTGAGGCGAAAGATCCTTCACCTAGCCATGTATAGGTCTGTTTGTGTAGTTTGTTCCTCCATGGGATGCTCTGCCTGAGCGTTCCCACCTCGAGATGTGGCACATTATCGCCGGCTTAGTCACTTTGCCTTCACTGGTCCTTCTAGCTGCACGGGGTTGGCGAACGTTAAAAGCCCGGCCGGGAGTTTCAGCAGTCGCCCCGGACCAGGCCCTCAGGAAGAAGCACGCCCTCGCAATCGCACACTAACAGCGAGTGACGAGCCAGTGAATGGGGAGGCAGTGAAGAAGAGACAATGAAGTGAAGCCAACAAAGAAGAGGCAATGAAGTGAAGCCAACAAAGAGGAGCAGGGAAGAGAGCGAACAGCTCCACGCTCCCCCTTTGATAAGCCCCGGGCGAAGGGTGGGGTCATGTTCCAAAAGCGACGTGCTGTGACCCGAATCCCGCTTCTCTATTGGACCACAGCGGCCCTAGTCATGCCCTGCCAGGCTCCAGGGCCAGAAACTGTCTCAGTCGTCCATCCGGTTCGACACGGTTCGCAGCTCCTGACTCAGCATTGGGCATGCTCCTCGAGCCGGAACCCTGGCCCTGAACGTGCTCCAAGTGCAGTCTGAATGCCAAATAGCAACGGACTTTCCCCGCCACCCACGGGGCCCCCTCATGAGCCAAAATGCACACCCGGGCCCCGTACCAAACTCCCAGATCGCCCTTCCCATGACCCCTCCTCGCCGCCTCTCTCTTGCCATGGTCTGGCGACTGGACGAGGGTCGTATCAATTCTGCATGCCCACCCGGGACATCCCCTGCGAGATACGGTCGAGCTATTCACGTCTACTGCTCGGCCCCGCATCCTGCGGTCCTGAGGACAGTTCGAGTCGTGCAGTACTCCTCTGTATCGTGGCGAATTGTAGCGATGCAGTGGTACGAGCGGGTGCAGGAATATTTTCCCGTATGCGGGAGGTGTTTGTGGTCGAAGTGGTGAGGTTTGATGAGTGAGGTGTGAAGCAAGGTGAGTTGCCTGTTGGAAATTGGCGCGCAGATTTGAATGAAATAATGGCGTGTGATGCCCGTGCGTTATAGTGTGTAGTGTTTAATAGAGGGAGCGTGGTGGTTCCAAGCCACGGGAGGCATCATGGTGTGTTTATTATTCAATCGCATATTGAACGGCGTGTGTGCTTGCTTGTTTTGTACCATGGCTAAAAGGAAAGGGTTGGAGTAGGAATCAGAATCATGAATTGGAGATAGTTACAAGACCTAACTATGAGACCCACACAATGCACTTCGTTCCGTTAACCCACTAGACATGAGGGGAGTGTCTAACTGCACAAAGACTCACAAAATAACTGCTTGTGGATCCACTGCATGTTGGGTGCCATTGCCTTAGAGGCATGCGCTTTTGTAGAACTGCAACAATATTTATGCTTATTTATAACGTATTTTATAAATATTATTTATTCATTGTATTTTCATCTAATTTCCTCCATTATTTCCATATATATATATGTTTAACCAATAATATTAATTAAAGAATTTACCTCACTAATATAATGAATTCATTATTATTATATCAAATGCAATGCAATAGGAACTTGTTTACATGAAAACCGACCAAACTTGAATAAAAGGTGACTATGGATACTCAAGACATTCTCACAAGACCTGATCAAACAATCAGCCAAATATCCTCTGTTTAACATGATGGAAAAAACCT
>CM068957.1:7293678-7316797 GCA_035128595.1 Eptatretus atami | reverse complement strand
CACGTGCCTCGTGGTTGCAACAGGTTGATCAACATCTCAAGGAGATGGGGATGGGCCAGGCATCTGCCTGGGGGGTGGCCAGATGGAAGCCCTTGGAGTACCGGCGGAAAGTGGACGCAGCGACGCGTTGCTCCGGCGCATGCTCCCATACCTCACCTGACCTGTCAGCATGATGAATGTGGATCATTTCACTCTTGAGAAGACTGGACAAAGTGTAGGCTGGTGTTTGGACACATGTTTTTTTAAACGGTCACTTACGAGATCTACGAAGACCAGAGGAGGGGCAACGCATGGGTGAGTTATGGCACACACACGAGCATTGTGGATTTTAAGTCGACCTGCTTGCAGTGAAGTCACGTACGCTACTTGCACTCTCACAGGAGTTTCACACATTGGTAGCAAGCAGCACATTCACATGTCTGATGCCAGGATGAAGAAACTCGGACTTCAAAAAAATTAAAAAATAATCTGCAGCTTGCAGGTACATCATATCATGGAGGAGCGTCATCAGGTCAATATCAGAACAGGCAGTCACGATGGGGGTTTTGAACATGGCTATTGTTGTTGTTGATGGTGAAACCCATCATGTTGACACATGTCAGTTGACTTGGCAACTGCTTGTATTCCTATCATTGAAAACGGATTTACAGACGTTTCCCCACAGCTTTGACTGCAAATTATCCAAGATTCCACCTTCATTATTTCAACAGCAAACACATTCCATGAGGAAAGCTGAGAAGTCATCTCCAGCAAAATCTCTTCGATGACTGGACTGTCGACGGTAATCCGATTAAACCTGAACACACTTGTTACATTCTTGATGGTGATGCACTGCTGCACACACTTTCGGGGCCAAAGATGCAGAGGTTCTCAGGCATTATGAAAATGATGTAGTGCAGCGTTACAGAACAGTAACGGTCGCTTTCGATGGTCAGACAACTTTCAGCACCAAATAATTGGAACATCAAAGGTGCAGAAATAAATCATCAGTGACAGTCATGTTTGAAGAGACTTCTCCAATCCTGTAAATATTTTTAAGTGGTTGTTTGTTGCTGCATTTTATTCTTTCTCAGCCAAAGTATAGCACTTCGAGGTGCCAAATTTTGGGTGTAGGTACTTCCTGAATTTGGGCAAGGTTTTAAGCTCCGCACCCCCCCCCCCCACCACAAAAAAATCCCCTGTCCCCACAAGGAAATTCTCTATCTGTATGGTTGGTAAATCTGAAGTGGGCACACCCTCCCCACCTCCCACCCCCCCCAACGGCAATTCCTGTATGGTATTTTGTGCTTGTACGTCTGAAAATCCAGATACTGACCTCAAACAAGGAGATATGGCCATTTGGGCCACCATTGTTGTGGTGCACTCTCAAGTTAATTTTTGCTCCAGCTTTAAACATCAATCTTCTTGATTGTTTACTAAAGTCTAACACGACGTTGATCGGGTGATCCAGCTTTGGTGGGGTTCCCAGTGCTGCATGGGAAACTAACTACGTCGTGGAAAGACATGTTGTGCATTATATTTTCTTTTATATATATATTTTCAAGTGTTTGTGCATTTTTGTACGTCACTCTTTTACGGCCGTACCGTATCACCTCGAGGCCCACAACTTTTGGATGTCGGTGCTTCAGAATCTGGGCAAGATTATAACCTTCCAAAAGTTGGCCCTGATGTCCGTGTAAATTTGGATGATGAGGGGTTAGAGTCGTTAGACAGTGTTGCCGCCGGCCTGCAGGCAAAAGGTAACCACCATGAGGCCAATAACTCCATAGCTTTTCAACGTCCAACACATCCCAAAGCCACCGCCTGCAAAAGCTCACCCAACCGGACAGGGTGAGGTACCCCCTCCCTCCCCCGCCCCCCAGTGCTGGGTAGCCCCTCTAGTTTCTTGTAAGCAAAGGAACCTTCCGAGGAAACCATTTGCAGAAAAGGGACCACATCAAAATCGACACTGAAGGTGATGCAGATAATCCCATTGTGAAAACAGCATTGCAGTCATCAGAAGAAAAACACGTCTCAGGAGTCGCATGCTAATGACACTAATAACTTCATCCTAATGATTATACCGTGCGTAGAAAAATATTTGGATGTGATCTCATGCACAGTTATAAAAATACATGATGTTGGATCTATGCAATAAGCAACTGGTGAAAAAGGTTACGGAATTGTCACATTTAAACCGCTCTAACAGGCGGTGACACTACTGGCAATTTGTTTGGCAAGAGTAAATCGACTGCGTTTCACTTGTTGGAGTCAACCAAAGCTTCACGTGCATCACGTCACAAGTTTGGATTACAAGAGAGTGTTGGTGTTGGTGTTGAACAGCTGATTGATGCTGGGTCCAAAACTACCGGTGGAAAATCCTACAATTTGATCCTTAAATACGTCGAGCTGTGAACATTACATGAAGAAACATGTGCATTCGCTTTGCCTCTTGTGCAACAGTACAGAGGGTATCGAACATGAACCCACACTATGCGGTTTGAAGATGGTTGACGAACAACTGCAACCAGTTACAACTGATACGAGTCCAGCACTGCCCACCTTGCCAAACATGATCCGTTGCACCTGTAAAACCAATGTGGATGAACCATGCGGTAGTCGATGTGCATGTCCTCATTGCTTACTTGAATGTACAGTGCAGTGCAAAAACCGTGTTGGAAAAGACAACAAATACAAGGACTTTCCTTCCCACATCCCTCAGAGGTCCAGGTCTCCCTTTATTTTATCCTTCAACTCCGCTGTTAGTGTTTTTTCTCTCTCTCTCCCTCCTGTTCCTTTTGCCCATATTTAAAGATTTTCACTCCGCAAGGTCCATCCCGTGGCCTACCATTGTCCATCCAGCGGCCGTGTTTTAATTATTCTCATTATTGCAAATAATAAAAGCATTTGATGCAAAGAGTTTTCCCAAATCCTTGGCCAATGTGTCGATGTGAAAATTTCTCCCACAGGGCTTTCCCACACACGATGTGGACGGCAAGGAGCTGAGCAAAGGACAGACCAAGAAATTGCGGAAACTGTACGAGATTCAGGAAAAACTGCACAAAGAGTACTTGGAGTTGTCCCTCCCTTGAGCAGTGCTCCTGTTTGCTTTGGTCAGCATACGAATCACCGATACAGGAGCAGTTAAGCTGCGTTTATGATTCTGTTCATTTCTCCCTGGTGACGGTTGTACTTGAGCTGCTAGATTGGAACCAGCTCCTCCATTGGAATCGCTGGCAGTTTCGGCACTTGCCTGGTTTTTCTCCTTCAATGCCGGTTACCTTGTTTACCATTCATACTATAGAGAGGACACTTGTACCGATCTGGGACCTTTATTGAGCAACACTACACATCGTGAACATGGTGATTGGTGGGAAGGATGTGATTGTGTTGCAGCTGGGGTCAATAAAGCCATCATGGAATCCTTTTTTTTTGTTTTGTGGATATTTTTGTTTTCTGTTTGATGCAATCTGCTATCTCTGTCCCGTCTACTCTTGGATTCAGCTTAAAGTGTTTTAAGGGCCCAACTGGACTTGATTTGAAAGCATTTATGTTGCTTTTTCTGTGAATCGTTCTCAAAATTGAGTTCATGCTGACCTCCCCGCCCCCCGCCCACCACCACACCCTCCACCACCACCCCTGGCTCAAAAGATTTTGAGCAGTTCCGGTCAAAACTGAAACAGTATAGAACATAGTTGGTAGTTTGTATGTGTTTCTTGTGTTTGAGCCTGTGGAGTTACTGCTGAAACCTATCTGTTCAGGTTCTTCCCGACATCTTTGTTCTTTGTTCGTTTCACATTTCTTTCCAATTTGTTTTTTTTCTAATTCTCTTTATTCATTCTAATTCTTGTGTTTTTTTTTTTTTTTTCTCTTCATCTCCTTTCCTCTTTATTTCTCGAAGAAGTGAATTCTTGCAGAAAATTTTCTGTAGGCTACTTGGCTGCACCTGGATGGGTTTGAGGGTAGGAGTAGCGGCTGAAACCCGAATCCTCTCCCGGTTCCTCCTGATGTCTCCATCTTTGCTCTTTACTTATTATGATTCCTCCTTGGTCTTCCGTTTGATTGGGTACGTCCAGTGATCTCTCTTATACTGGCAGGATAGAGGGTCGGCCCGTTCATGCGCACACAACTGTGAAACCGCCGCATGGCCATTTTGAAACTTGCAAAAGGAATGTACACATACATACGGTGCATGTAGAGAAAGCAGTTTTTGGTTCGTTTTGCATGGAATTTTGTTCTAACAATGTGGTTAATTAAGTCGAGGTGTCCGTTTATGTGCAGTGCATGTGTGAATTATTGGGGTCATTTTGTATTTCTCTCAACTCTTGTATCAATCCTTGCATTTGTTCTTTGGTAATTGCAATTAACATACCGATTTGTTCATTCGGGTTGCAAATTCAAGATGCTTTATCCTGTTACATTAAGTATTCAAAGATTAGCTCTTCTTTAATGTGCAGATGTTGGTTCTCTGCCAGAGATTCCGTCAGTTAATATTGTTACAGCCGTGGTCCGTTCCGGTTACCTGGTTCGAGTCCCGTGGGTCATGTCAAAACAACTGCTACTGCCAGCTCAGTCCACAGCCCCAAGTGAGTTTCCAAGCCTGTTTCCCACGTTACAATACTTGTGACCCTGGAAGTAACCCGTGGAAGTGCCGATAGGCGTTGGTGACCTTTCTAATTCGGCTGACCAACTGTTGGTCACACACCTTAGACACCTTCAGTTTGGCCTTGTAGTGGCCTGGCACCGGGTTGAGCTGGTTTTCCGAACTACACTACAACCAGCCTAAACCATCAAATGAGGCAACCAGAACCAGCAGAATCCAACCCCGAGACCAAATATATTTATTAAAAAGTAAATGGTGTGGGAGGAGGAATTACAGAAAATAAGCAATCATTTTAAAGCAATCACAATAAAAAAAGAAATCATGTAATCAACAAACTAATTAACATATTAACCCTTACTCCGTAGTCGATCCGCACCTTCAAACAAACAAAACGATGAACGGCAAATTCCTTAATGGTTTTTCACTTATGGCCGGCTCTTTTGTTCATATTGATATGGATCCGGAGTTCGAGTTTCGCCACGAGGGGAAGCGCTTGAGTTCCTCCCGAACACCCGGTCTTGAGGCCACCGAGCACAGAAAACTCCGTGCTCCAGTGGATTGTAAAGCAACTGTGAACGTCGATTGCTACTGCCAATCCGACAGGGTTTCACTACTTCACATGGTACCTTACCTGTGAACAATCGCACCAAAGGGGGATCTCGTGCCCTCAATGTGTTCTTGTATGGAACTTACCGGATCAGGTGCAGCCGAGCGGAGCTGCCAAGTACGCACCGACAAACGAGCAATTTGGTGGGGTAAAACATCCCGGTTTACTACGTACAGACTATGCTGGACCAATGGAGGAATAGACAGAACGAACTGATTACATTCACAATGATATATATATATATATTTACGAATTCGTGCCCGCCGGTGTGCGGACAGCTGCTTTAGCCAATGGCGGCCGTCTCGCCCACCGAACGGACAATTCAGTCGCACTCGGTATCCACGCCGGAACCGGTCACGGTGTGCTCCAGCGCACACCACGGCCTATCAATATTCTACCCGCGCCGACAGGGTCAATCGCCGAATTGTCGATATACCTATTATTCGCGCGGCAGCCTACGACGAGGACCGTACCTCAGCGAGGTCTGCTTGGACATGAACCGCTTAAGCGGTTCTTCCGTTCTGGATAACCGAGCGGGGTATTATCGCGAGACCTCGCTGGACCCGATTCTTTTATCGGCTATCAAAAAGCCCGCTATTATTCCGAAGGCAAGATAGCAGTTCAATTGGGGAAAGAGGACACAACGAACGGTGACATTTAAACAAGCACATTTATTATTTACACGTATACAATCAATCATGCAATGAATTGGCGGGAAGGACAGAAGAGAGCAAGACAAAGCACTACAACCGTCTATTATTTATTATTCACAAGCACTTATACAGTTCTACTTGCGGACATGGCGCCACAACATTCAACAAATAAACAAGGAAAGACCCCTCAAAGACAAGGGGTCAGACTGGACCCGTAGGCCTTTTTAACGTGGAGCTTGGCGGACCCAAGGAGTTCCACAGGACCGTTGCAGGTTACCTCCACCCTCGTGGTGCCTCGATGGGGCGACCTGCGACTCCGTCCCCACGGCAGCTAGCGTAGCCGCGGTTGAGCCCAGGCCTTGCCAAGCTGCGGTGATTCGGCCTCGCTGGCGACGCGTGAGAGGAACGAACTCTTGATGCTCTTCCAAAGTTGATGCTCTTTGTAAGAACCCGTCCATTCCTCAGCGATGCTCGGACTGTCCCGAAGCCGATCATCAGACCGTTTGGCGCTGGCTGGCGGCTCACCGGCTTCTTCCACACGAACGCGCAGGTCTGCGCGGCACAGCAGGTTTGGCCACGCTCTCAGCTCGCGTGTCCTCCGCTCTCCTGGACTTCGCCCCCGACTGTGTTCTCCAGACCCAGACTTCACCGACTGACTCCACCGACTCACGACTGACTCCGAACCCAACTCGACAAACACCGCTTCTCTTTGCTTCTCGACTCGGTTCTCTCCACGCAGCTCTCCACGCTGCGTCCAGCGCGCCCTTTTATTTCCAACGCCTCCGCCCCTCCCCTCGCGGCGCGCAGGGGAAGAAGAATTCGCTGCCCTGGCCCAAGGGTGGGCGCGGGCCATTTTTCACCAAAAACAGGCCCCACTCTACATCACCTTTGACCCGTTCGATCTGCCCTTCCCCCGTCCCGAAGCGCGGGAAAGCGGAGGGAAATCCCATGCGTGTTATTGGAGCTTCTTCTTGTTCTCCATGGCGTAGATGTTATTCGCTGCGGCGAGGTTTGTGTGTGTGTTGTTGTGGTGGCGTGGCCGGTGGTTGGCGTTGTGTTGAGATGGTGGTTAGGGTATTGGCGGGTGGAGAAGGTGGTGAGGCGATGTTGGCGTTGTGGGTATAGTGGTGAGGATGGCGTGGTTTGTTGAGATGCGGGTGTGGTTGTGGTGGTGGAAAGGCGGTTGGTCTGAAGCGGTTGTTGAGAGCATGTTTTGGGTGGTGGTTGGTGGTTGGTCCAAAATAACGATGCAAAAAATGGCTAACTCAAAGATCACAGCCTGTCCACACAGATAAATCCCATTAAACAACGGTGGGGAAATCTATCTGAACACAAACTTATCGCATAACTGATCTAAGACCTTATGGTGCTCTGCGAATTTCCACAGCCGTAACAATTATATATATATATTATATAAATATTATATATATATATTTTATATATATATATATAATATATTATTTATATATATACTGAAACGCAAAAGAAACTTACCACTTGTTTGAAATGTAATAAAATTGTAACGGTTCAAAATAAAACAAACCAACAATTCTAATTGAAACATTGCGATTTATTATAGACATGTCAAGTTTTGTACCAAGATACCTAACCATTAAACCAACACCAGGGATAAAGAACCCTATGCACGAGTCAATTTGTCTTCCTTTCCTTTCCTTCTCGCCCAAAATTTTTGGCAAACACAATGATTAATTGTTCCGTCAACAAAGCGATGGGAAGGCTCTGCTAGTTTATTTATAAAGCGAGGGCGAGGAAAGATAATAATCATAAGACTGATAAAAGGAAATATACACTACCGGTCAAAAGTTTTAGAACACCACCTTTTCTAAAACTTTTGACCGGTAGTGTAATGTGGCACAATAATCAAAGGTTTTATTACAAAGTAATATGTACAGCAAGGGAAAGCAAGGATTCGTGGGGTGCGGTGAAAGAAATGCAGTTATATCCAAAAGAAAGACGGTGCAGAGCTATTTCGATAATAAACTTGTACAATCTTAATCGTACCATCATGACAGGTGCCATCAGATACATACCCGAGGAAAGTTGGAGCAAAAAGAGATGAAGAAGAGTTTGCGGTGTTTGTGACCTATTTTTGTACCTGGCATGGCTGACAGGCCCACGCTTCCCAGTCGCTGAGGAGGGAGGTGTCTAAAGTGTGTGATTTGAGGAGGTGTGATGAGGTGTGTGGTGATTGGAAGATGTGGAGAGAATGGTGTAAAGATGTAGGTCAGGGGGTTGGAGATAGAGCAAAGAACGTGTGAGAAGATAGACTTAACGTGAGTGTCAAGAGGTCTGCACGTGTCAATGATTACTAAGGCGGCGCTCGGTCTGGTGTCTGGCTTCATTGCTTCTCCAGCACTCTGCTCTGTGGACTCCAAGAACAAGTGGCGGGCCAAATGACGAGAAGAGCGGGACGGGCTAGATCGGAGAAGGGCGAGCAAGAGGAGAGGGCAGGCCAGATCAGAGAAGGGCGGACAAGTGAGCAGAGATTTCTTTTATGCTTCCCCAGTGGGGGTAGTGCTTGAGAGTGGAACAGATGGAGCGATGGGTGTTTTCCCACACCCTCATTGGCACGTAGACTTGAACCACTGTGTTGGCCCTGCCCCGGTGAGGATTTCACACCGGAAATGGCCTCATTTGCTTGGACTCCGTCATGCGACGGAGCTCCTCGAATAACATGGGTTGATCGCGCGCCATGACCATGAGCATGCCTCCTTGTCCCCGTTGGTCCCAAAAGGCAGTGGTGGCAGCGGTGAGCTTTGGCATGGTGGTTGAGGCGTCATCGTGGCTGTTAATGGCGAAGGTAAGCAGGCTTGAGTGGTGGTTTGATGTTGTTGGGGAATTTTATGAAGGCGTTGTAATGTTGTGTGAGATGCTGCAATTTTGGGGTCCGAGTATGGCGAAGGTCTGAGGTGATGTGTCGGTTGCGTAATGGTGCGAGGTTTGAATGCGGCTTTGGTGGCATATGTTAATGGGCTATTCTGTTATGGTCTGCATGCTTGTGTGAAGGGAAGGTCATGTGTAAAGTAAAATAAGACAGATAAAAGAATAAAGAATGGGAAGAAAGACCTGCGTAAAAGTCCTCGCAATGCATTTTGTCCCATAAACCCACAGGACATAAGGGAAGGGCTAACTAAAACGAATACTAATGAAATAACTGTCTCGAGACCGCTATATATTGTGTGCCATAGCTTAGAGGGAGTGCCGCCTTCGCAGAACTGCAACACAACGACTAACAGAGCACAGGGAAATGCACGACAATGTCGGGAGGTCGTTTTCAAACCCGAAGGCAAAGCCGTGCAGGTGTTCTGAAGCTTCGATTGGCGAGTTGGCCGCTGATTCCCGGAATAACACCTGCTCAATCAGGCGTTACTTGGTGAAGACTCTCTGTTCCGTCGTAGCGTTCTTCAAGGCTCCTTGCTCTGACGCACACTCCTCAAAGATTTTTCTCCTCTGCCAAATCTCCGGCGTTAACATCCTTGCTCATGAGCAGCAATGAACTGTCAACAGCACGTGAGATAAACCGATGAAGCCTCATGCCGTGCCGATGTGGCTTCCTGTGGTGAAGCAAGTTGCCGGCTTTCACAATGCCGTTTCTCCTTAACAATCAGCTCCTGACAATCAGCTTTTTGGACTTTAAACAATACAGTTTCCCCAGACCTGCACATTCTCCCGGCATCTTCTACTTAAAGCTCTTGTATGCTCTCTTGCTTCAGACATTAAATCCTTCCTCTTCTCCAATGGCTTGATTTCCAATCATCATTTGGTTTCAACCAGGTCACTCTACCCTGGATAGCTGCTTCTGCTCTCCAACAATGGATGGAGATCCTCAATACCGACATGAAATCAGAGCCATATCCCTCGACATATCACGTGCTTTTGACACGGTCTGGCACCCTGCCCTACTCACCAAACTCTCGTCCTATGGTATCCAAGGCCATCTCCACTCATGGCTCGCAGACTTCCTCTCCTGTCGCAGTCACCGTGTGCCCTAATAGAGTTCTTCATCCCTCTTCCTGTCCAGGCTGGAGTTCCTCAAGGTAGTGTTCTGGACCCTGTTCTTTTCAGGTTTTCATCAATGATCTCTCAGACTCTCTGGAAAATTGTCTTTATGTCTTTGCTGATGACTCCACCCTCTGTGGAGAGATCATTGATGAATGGGGAAGATAAGAGATGGTGGATCTGTCATTCCTCAGACTGGCATGCAGCAGCTTCTTCGCTCACTGCAGATCTGGGTAAAATCACAAACTGGTCCAACACGTGGAACATGTCTTTCAATCGGACAAATCTCACACTCTCACTATGTCTCTCCGAAAGGACTGTTTGGAACCCCCCCCCCCCCCCCAATTCACTTCTGAACAATCCTCTGGAAGAAGTCCTTTCTTTCTTCTTGGGCATCCCTCTGTCGTGCAAAGTCCTTCCACGGTCCACCTGAGCTCCTGACCACATACAAAGCTTTCGTCCGCAGCCTGATGGAGTACTGCTCTCCCCTCTGGGCTGGTGCTCCTGCCTCCACCTTTCTCGGCTTCACGCTGTGAAACCAAGGCATTTCGGATCATTGACATCTCCTGCGATGAGGCTGAGTCTTTGGGCCTCACTCTCTCACCGCAGGCAGGTCGGTGGTCTTTCTGTCTTCTACTGTCTCCTCTCCAGTCCCCCCCCCCCCCCCCCCCCCCCCCCCGCTGTGTCTGCATGTCCCCCCATATTCTGCAGGGCGCTCAAGGTCTGCCAACAACCCCTTCTGGTAAAACTACCAAAATCACGAATCACTGCTCACTTCACTCCTTCATTCCTCTTTTTCCCACCTTTGGAATAAACTTCCTCACTGTTCAATCTCCGTTCTTCCCTCCAGGCCTCAAGCAGCTGTCACCACCACCTCTTATCATCACCCATCCAAATCCTTGATCTTTCTACCCCGTTAATCCACCCCAAACCCACCTTCAAATTCCCTGCTTTCCTTCCTGAAAGACTGTAATGTCCATACTTGTATTCCCCATTTTCCCGCCCCATCCCTCTCCCTTCCACAGATCTCCTAATGTCTCTGTTCCCCACTGTTTTGTCCTTCCCACTCCGCCCTCTTGTCTCATGCCCCTCTTGTGCGTGTGTTTAGCTCTCATACGAGCCTCGACAAGGTATACAAAAAAAGGAGCATTTAAAGAGAGGAAAACATAAAAACATACCTGCTGGAGGATCGAAGGGGGAAAACAACAGTGGGGCACGGAAACGAACATCTATCTGCACGTACGCAACACATCTAGTGCATGATTGGTACATCTATACTACTCGAAACAAATGCGAAGAAATAACTATCTTTCTACTGAACAGTTTTACCCACTAAGAGGCATTCCCACAACAATACTATCTCTCAAACACCCCCATTTTTGCTTCAAACTGGTTAATTGAGGAGCTAGAACATCGAACAGATCAGGATAATAGAAAAAAAGGAAGATGAGAAAGAGAGGGGGAAACATGCTAACAGCATGGATGAGGGACAGAGTGGAGGGAGAGTTGGACAAATAAGGGATGTCGGGTGGAATGGAGGGGTAAGGGAGGACGCAGGGGATGGACATGATGGATACAGAAGCTAACTCAGACAGGAAAAGCGAGATTTGAAAGGTGGTGGGTTTTTAAGGGGGGAAGGATAAATGGGGGTAGAAAAGATCATGGTTTTTGATGGGGAAGATGATGGTGAACAGCTGTCTTGAATATCTGGAGGGAAGAATGAGATCGATCCAAAAGAAGTTAATTTTTTCGTGGAGAAAAAAAAAAAAGAGGAATGAATGAGTGTAGGTGAGCAGTGATCCTGGATTTAATTAGTTTCACCAGAAGGGGGTAGGTAGATGGTGGACCCTGTGCACCCTGCAGATTCCTGTGGGTACAAAGCACGGCAAGGGCAGAGGGTGCAAGACCAGGAAGGAGGCGGTGGGGCAGCATAAACTTAGCAAATCTATTTTTACTTTTGAACGTGACTTTGGGATGTGTGGTCAGGAACCGCAAATTGGTCCCACATCTGTCAAGTCTTACTTTAAAAGAATTGAGGGTGAGTAGCCTCAGCTACGTCCCCCAGGGAGTCCGTTCCAATCATTGACAATTCTTTGACGTCTTATGTCGACCTGCTCTTGCAGGGTTTGAAAGGGTGTCCATGAGTGCTTTTACTAATAACAGTTGAGAAGAACTGATTGTCTGAAATTCTGAGCTCACCATGAAATATCTCAAACACTGTAGTCATGTCTCCTCTTTTTTTATGACTGGATAACAGGGAGTGACGATTCAGAGCTTCCAGACTTTTTCAGTTCTTTAACAAGTCCAGGTGCCCTTCTCTGAACTTTTTCACTTGTCACTATCTGTTTTAATCCTCATGTTCCAGAGGTGTTGCCATGTTCAAGTTGTGGTTGGACCAGGGCAGTATGGACAACTGGTAGGTTTTCTGCTGCTGTGAGTGAGTGAATATTCTTTAAATAATTCCAAGAATCCCGTTTACTTTCACAAGTGCAGCTGATACACGATTGTGCAAATTGAACTCAGAATCACCCATTATAGCCAGATCCTTTCCATAATGGCCTGCTTGTACGTTTACCCCTCTTGTATTATACATGACCTTCATGTTCATTCCTCCAATGTGGAGTACTTTGCACTTGTCCTCATTGAAGGGCAACTGCCATTCTTTTGACCATTTTTCTGCCTGGTTTGTTGTGTTGGCTCTGGCTTACAACTGGCCCAGAGATCTTAGTGTTGTCCGCAAATATGTACAGGAAGCTCTGGACTGCAGCGCCGGCCAGCTCGACACCTCCTATCCCCGGGATGTCAGGCCTCCTGTCCTCCCCCCTCCCTAGCACTCCAGCGTGTTTCCAGTGCTGACTATCATGGCGCACAGGTGGCGATCTAAAGCTCCCGACCACTGGAGTGGATGCCCAGAGCAGTTTGGGACCGCAAAACCATCCATTGGTTCACATGCGGTCCCCTGCAACAAACGCCGACGCAGCGTCCAGATCCACTCCACCGGATCTGCACTACTGGCCTAGCGGGCAACACCATCTGCCCCTCGGAGTGTATGGCATGGCGTCCAGCATGCAACGACCCAGCAGTTAACCATGTACGGCTAGGCCAACCCAGGTCAGGGATTTGAGGTTGCCAACCCCACAAACCCCCCTGAGAGTAGGACTTGTGTTAACAGGGTAATCCCTCTCGGACATAGCCAGACTATCTGGTCCAACCCAGTGCCGCCGTGAGGCGGGGATGGGACGGGGAACTCCTCCCTTCTCCCTCAACAGCCCCCCAAAAGAGGTATTTGCTTTCTTAGCAACTCCACACACAATTCCGAAGAACGTTCACCACAACCTTCATCACCCGTGATATACCAAACTTTGTTCATGACATTCGAAAAGGGCCGAGGACAAACGAGCCAAAATGGGATCCATAGGCAAATGAAGACCAAGCCCTCCTGGTTTGGCGGCCAGCGACGCGACCGGCCTTTATTGAGGAGTAAATGTACAGGAGTAAATTGCGGGATCCGGCCCATGAGGCCAGCCCGGGGTGAACCACCCGGAGCACTTTGGCGATCCGCGCAGCGCAGTCGGGGAGCCGTGTCGCCATGTCCTAGGCCGCAGGCACTAGGGAAGCACCACCCACCAGGGAAGGTCTTTACTAAGCTCCGCAAGATGGTCTCGTTTAATCAGGGCATTAATAAACGAAAACAGTACTCAGTGGAGAACATACCTCCACACGTTTTGTTTCCACTGAGAGCACGATCTGCATCTGGACCTGAACCAAAATCGAATCAATTCGTCCTTGCCACACAACCCTAACCCTGTCCACCAAATTTTCGTCTGAATCTGTCCATAACCTTTTGAGATATCCTGTTCACAGACAGACAGGGGTGAAAACATAACCTGTGCCCACTTTGGGTGGCGGAGGTAATAGGACGGACGACAGGGAAGGGGACATCCTATATCACTCTCCCCTGTAGGACTCCATTTTTCACAGGAGTCCAATCCGAATTCGCCCCGATGGGTGATATACCTGTCTCTTCTCCAATTCAGAAATTCCTCGAGCCACTCACAAAGCTCGCCCTTAATGCCAATCATCATAGGTGTCACCTCCTCCAGCAGCCTTCTGTGGAGGTGAGGGTGAGGGTGAGGAGGGGTACTGCAGATCAGATGCCTCATTGAAAAGAAGGTAAATCATGTCAACTGGTTCTCAATTGTCGAGTAAACGTGTCAGCTCATCAGCTCGTCAATATCATACAGAGAGAGGAGGTGCAATGCTCTCTGTAATCATCTCTTTCTTGGATGAATGCCATCAGTACCTCGGATGAATGCCATCAGTACCTCGGATGAATGCCATCAGTACCTCGGTGCCGCGGACCCACTTAACGTGGCCAGGAGGTAAACATGATTTTGCAGGCAATAACGGAATTTGAACAGCAAGAAATGAACAAAAGAAATGAACAAATGAAAACGAAATGAAAAAAAACGAATTTAAAGGAGAGGAACAAGCATGGAAAACAAACACAAACAAATGGAAGAATGAAATAACGAAGAGTGAACGGCAAATGGATGAATGAACAAAAAAAAATGGAATGGAAACGCACTCAAAATGGAAACAACGATGCACAAGAATGGAAGAAATAAAAAAAAGAAATGCGGTGGGAAAGCGCAGCAAATAGGGCCAATGCCTGCAGACGGCATGAGAAGCACAGCGTAAAGTGCGAGATCGCGATGCCACGTTGGAGCAACGAGCTGGGGAGGGGTGAGGGGTTTGATCTGTTGTTGGTTTCGTCGTTGTCGTCGGTGCTTGTGGCGTTGAGTTGTTGGCAGGCCCGGAGGGTGAGAAAAAAATAAATCCGGAGACGTTGGCGAGAAGTATGGAGTGACGGAAAAGTTGACGGTAACCGAGAGGGAAAAATTAATTGGTGACGGAGTCGTGACACGAAGGAATCAAAATAGGGAGTCGTTGTGAGAAAAGACTCAAACATGACGAAGAGATGTGATAAAGCTGGGACGGGAGGTAAAAACGGAGACAGAGGAATCGGGAAACGGATAGACAAACACACAGGGCAGATGTGAAGAACAGTTAGAAAAGCCCAAAGCAAGTCGGAGCTGTGCGGGAGATGAGAAAAGGAATTAGAGAAGAAACTGAGTTACAAACCCAGAACGAAGAGACGGAATTACAAACGAAGTTGAGATGTGAGAGGGAAAGAACGAGAACGGAGAAATGAAACGTTAAGAACCACACTGTACAGATCGAACGCCTGGAAGCGAAGCCAGATTAAAGAATAAGATGCAAGAAAGAGTAATATGGAAGAACAATGAGGACAGAAGAAGGAATACGAATCAATGGAATGAAAACCCGGATTACGAATGAGAACACAAAGAGTCTCTGAAAGAACAAGAATAACAGCAGAGAAGAAATCAGTCAGTTGAAAGAAATAATGAGATTGCAGAACGAGGAACAAGAAAGACATGGAATAAAAAACTGAAAGAGTATGAATTTGAAAAACTGAACACAAAAGGAAAAAAGGTTGAATACGAGAGAAGTGAAAGGACAACGAAGTGAAGCGAGAAGAGAAATCAGGAGATGAGACACAACGAGATTGGAGAGGGAAGACGCAGAGCACAATGGATAGAAACAAAGGAACATGAAGCCCGAGGTGACCAATGAAAGAAAAAGCGAGCTGGATGCGAGGAGATAGACAAAGAACAGCGAATGAAACACAAAAGGAAATAACCTCATGAAGAAAACCATGAAACTCAGAAGAAGGGCAGGAGAATGAACAAGGAAGAGTAATGAGACAGCAGCAACTGAAAACACAAAAGGAGATTAACAAATGAAGCAACCATGGACTGGAGAAGGAAGAGACAGAAGAGGAAGCAAGGAAGGTAATGAGTAGAGAACAGCGAATAAACACAGAAGGAAATGTTGCCAATTTGAAAGAAACGATGAGATTGGGAAATGAAAGCAGGAAGGAAACTGTGGGAGAGAAAACAAAAACTATCAGTTTGAAATTAATGAACTGAAGGAGAGAATGAAATGAAGTTCAGAGAGATGGAAAAACTCCAGAAAAGAAACAGAAACTAATAAATGTATAAGACACGAGGTGAAGGAATTGGGAGGGAGAGAGAAAGAACAATTAGACGGAAAGCAAGATGAGGTACGCGGAGCATCCTGAAAGAGCAAGAGTGAAACAGAGGGAAGGACGGGACGACTTAAGAGAAAACGAGGTTGACCTACTATAAAGATAAGGGAAAGACGCCAGAAAGAAGCAGAGTCTAATAGACACGAGAGACAACAGAAAACTAACAAATGTACAGACGCGGAGGTAGAGAAAAAGAGAAAACTGATGATAATGACGGTTAAAGGAAACAGCACACACACACACAGAGTAGTGGAGTATAATGGGGGTGAGCTCGCGGAGCGTGTGGAGACCCGGTGTGAGCAGCGCTATGGCTGCCTCCAGAACGAGGGGAGGAGTTGCCCCCTTGAAGCGAGTCACGCACCAGGTGGTTCGGTCGCTACCAAGCGAGTTGAAGGACGAGTGCTGTGGATAGTGCACGTGCCACTTGGGGTATAGAGGCCCCGGAACCCTTTGGACACGAATCCCACAGTGTGTTGTCCCGGTGTGTTTGTGCAAGGTGTTTGAGTGCGCCCCCGTTGTGGATAGACCCAGGTGTGAGTGCACCCCGTGTGTGAGTGATGTTGTGGCATTGTGCCGGAGTACGTGCTTCCCAGCGTGCGTGTGTGAAAGGGCACCGCAGGTGATGAGCACGTGTGTGGAGGGAGCCACGGGTGCGAGTGGAGCTGCGGTGTCGCCAGAAACGGCACGCGTGTGCGAAGCACTGTGTGTGAGAATGCGCTATGTGAGGGGAGACAGTGTTGTTAGGTGCGGTGTGTAGGAGATGTCGTGGCATGCGCGAGCATGCAGCGCGTCTCCTGGTATGGAAGTGAGGTTGATGGATGAGTCTGTGCGTCGTGACACGCAGGTTGCGTGGTAGAACGGAGAGGACGCGACAGAGACACAAGCCGGCGTAGCGGCTGTAGCTGTTGTGGACCGCGCCGGGTTCACCCAGCAGCGAGCGCGAGGTCCGTTGCTGTGCAACGCACGGACCCCACTTGCCTGCTTTCGGAGTGAAGCCCGTCCGGAAACGCCAGCGGTGGATTTGCCGATCCCCGGACGGACAAAGTTTAGGCAGGAAACGATTTGGACCGATGGGTTCTCACGTGAGCGTGTTTAGCTCCAACGGGCAGACACATGTGTTCGCGTGGGGAGCCCCTCGGAGTGCGACGGTTGCTTTTGGGGTGCGCAGGGTGACGTCATGCTGCACTAGGTTGGAAGCCGCAGGAGGGTGAATCCCTGCCGGATGGTACCGTCCAAGAGGACGAGTACACGTGCAGCTGGCATGACGTCACGGGAAAGTGCAAGACGCAGGCTGTGACTTGCCGCGCTCGTGCTGCGCATATTGGAAATACAAAATTAACGAAAGCAAGCCTCGCTTTCGGTAACATGATTCCCGGTAAAGGGTGAAGACCCCCTACCTGGCACAGATGGCACTAGTCAGGGGAAGGGTTAGTTAGTTAACCGGCTCATGGGCAGGGTAAGTCCTCATGGGCCCGTGGAATGAATAGGTAGAGTGATTGTAGTGAGCTTTAGATGGGAAAAAGATTTTGGAGACAGTGACAGACTGCTGAGTGTAGTGGACGTAGCTTAGCTACGTAGTTTAAAAGGAACGTCGTAGTGTAAGCGGATGACGTGTGAGCACGAGTTAGTTAGGGAGTAGTTAGCAGGATGGCAGAGATCGCGTGTGTGTTGAAGAGTTGAAGAGTGTGAAGTGGAAACATGTGCTTGGTGAGTGAGTGAGGCCAGCGTCTGTGTGAGTGGAGCGAATGGATGCATGTGCATGAGTGATTGGGGGAGGATGACTCCCGCCCAAGGACCCCGGGGTAGTATTAAAGTGAGTTAGTGGTTAGCAAATTGAAAAATGGAGGTCGTTTGCTTTGGGAGTGTAGGCTCGAAACCATTTGGAGGGGTGCAGGAGCCCTGTTGACGGCTGGAGCGTGGCTGCGACGGTGAGTATCGCTGAGTGGGTACCCCGGCACCGGCTAGTCGGCCGTGTAGCCAAGGGCCATGGGGGGCCGGGTTTAGCGTAGGGCACGGCGTGCGCCCGTTGGTGCGGGGGCCGGAGCGCCGTTGGCCGCGTGGACAGTGCGTGGGCACGGGTGACCCTCGGAAAGGGCCCGGGCGCCAGCTGCCACTGTGCGTTTCAGGGAGTTGCCATGGGGCACTCCCCGGTGTTTAGGGACTGGTAGGCTCGGAGGCAGTGTAGTGCCGGTGCCATTGTAGGATTCGCAGAGGGTCGTGCCTGCCAAAGGGAGCCACCGTCCCAGCCATGAGACCGTGCAAGGGCACGAGGGAAAATTCGAGGCAAGGCCCGAAACTGTAAGACACCAACACAGGCGACGGAATCTGGGTTGTTAGAACCAATAGTGTAAGCGAGAGCGCTTGTTGAAGCCCCGGGGTAGTTTAAAGGTTAACGGTTAGGTAATAGAAGTTACCCCTCCGCACCATCCATCCCTTCGCTCTCGTTGTGCCGCTGGACCCCTTGGGTTAGATCGCTGAGATCTGGGAGCCATCTTTTGAGGCTTGTTGGCTCGGCACAGACGCTAGCTCTCCCTTATTCCCCTCCGGAAGGAACGTAGGGGTTGAGTAGCTAGTGACAGAATAGGTAGCCGAACAAGACGATAAAGGGGTTAGGGACGATTATAGTGGGGAAGAGGTGAAAATAAAAACAACAAAAAAAAAAATAAATAAGTTGGGGGCTAAATTGGGTTTTGCAAATAAGGGGGGGTAGTACAGTGACAGCAAAGGCGATAGGTGGAGGAGACAGTAGGTAGGTCCGAGTCCACCTTCTGTGTGCCAACACACGCACTCCTCCCCAACTCCACTGCAAGCAAAGGCTGGCAACTTCATCGTCTGCGCTGTGTGCTGCGGGGCCTGTGCCGGCCAACTTCGTCTCTGTGTTTTTGCTGCAAGCCTGTGCCGCCGGATCGTCCGACGCTGTTTTTATTGCAAGCCTGTGCCGGCCAGTTCGTCTGCCGGCTGTGTTTGCCTGCAACTGCCTTTTCTGCAGGCTATGTTGCCTTTACTTTGCCATTCATGCCACTGCCCTGTTCACCAGCCCCGTTCAATTTTGCTTTGCACCCCCCTGGTTCATTTCCATGCGCGCCAGGATCCGCAAGCAACAGTTTGCAAGCTGCAGAACTGTTCTGTGCAGCTGCAACACGCGGCCTGCAGTGGCGGCCCGTGCACCGTTTTCTTTGACTCTTACCTTTTCCTGCAGAGTCCATTGATCCTGGCCCATGGAGTAGTGTAAATTATAAGTTAAGTGTTAAGTTGTATTGTAAATATTGAGTGCGCCCCGCATGTATGTGTTAAGCGCGGCAATTTATTTAAGTCGTCCGTCTGAGTGAGTTTGTTTGTTAGTTACTCAGCCCTCAGGTTATTTATTTTGGGACGACGAATACCATGAAAGTCGCACTCAGGATCCGTAGGTAAAACTACTAGGGGAAATACACATGATGCACACGATAATTTGACGATCGGGACGAGTCTGTAAAAAGGAGGGTAGTTGTTACGGCTCTGGAAATTCGCAAAACACCTAAAGTCCCGTAGTGAGATATATTTCTTAAGTAATGTGTAGTTCCAAAACCCATTGTATAGAGGAATTATGTGATTCATTCGGGTGCATCCTTTGACGTTAGGCGTTTTTCTGGTTCTACCTTTGTTTTGAGCACCACGCCAACAACAAAACAACGCCAGCAGCAAAACCTACCTTCACCACTCGCTACCGCAAACCTACATCACCGCCATTCCAACAGCACCATGGCATCGAACACCGCCAAAACCTCCACCACCTTCTTTCCTCGGGCATTCCCGCACCACTGTGGCACGAGCTCGGCTGTCTTCAGCGATACACGCGAGACGCCGAGTGCAGATGGGGTTTTTCTGAGGAGAATTCGGATCAGGAATGATACACGCCCACATCTGATCCCCAATCAGGAAGCGCGGGGCGGTTGGCCCCGCCTCCAGACGCGCCTGACGAAAATCGGCATTGCAAATTTGAGTCAGGAATGATACACGCCCCCTTTGCTCCGTCCAATCGGCAGCGTGTGCTCCGCCCCTGGGTCGTTGGATCCGAGAATTTGCATATGGTGGTTTCCCGAGCGATAAAAAGCGGAGCGCCGTGAGTCGATCGAGCAGTATCGTGGAGTGAGTCGAGTTGGCGAGATCGGTGAGCATGTCCGGTGGGCGGAGTCGGGAGACGGACTCAAGCAGAGTGGGTGCAGACGGCTGCGGAGGCGAACGGCAGCGGAGGCGATCGGCTGAGGAGACCTTGGGCTCGGACGACGAGTCGCGTTGAGTCGAGCAAGCCAGCCATACTCCCTCCCCAGAGCATCAACAATTCCCCTTTCCCCCGCGCTGAGAGGCGACAGGGCCCGTTCCCACTTACACCAGCAGTGCCCACGGAACCGCCGTGCAGCGACATTCTGCGCTCGCCACGAGGGCGCGGGTAGACCCCCGGTCTCGTGACCTGGCCGCTCATCCAGGTTCCACGCGCATGGCCCACGGGCCAGTCTGACTCCCTTGCCTGTGAGGGGGTCTTTCTTTGCTTCGTGTTGAATGCGTGTTTGTGCGCCTGTGTCTTGTTAAGGTAGTAACTGTATAAGTGATCCGTGTCGTTGTAGTCGGTTTTAACTCCTTTTATATTTGCATTTCTTTTGTTCTATTGTATATGTGCATTCGCTATGGCTGTAAATACTGCTATAGTGTGCTCCGTGTGGCCGCGAAATAATGTGCATTGTGTGAACTGTTTTCCCGTTTCGCTTCGTCATTCTTCATTGACCCTCCATCCTGCTTCACGTAAAGGTCGTAGTGGGTGCCAAAACGCCGGTAATAATCTGAACCGTCGAGTCGACGATAACACCGCCCGTTATCCCGATAGTACGGACGCCCGCCAAGCGCGCTCGTTGTCCGGAGTCGACCTGCGGCGAGGTACGATCGCCCGGTTTACCATCCGCGTGGTACTTAGTAGTCGAGTTTGGCGAACAACCTATCCTACGGGTGGCCGATTGGCACGATTGTGTGAGGTCGAAGGCCCACCGTGACTGGATCCGCGTTAGCGGGAGGTCACGACTGAATTGTCCGTCCGGTGGCGAGGCGGTCGCGGTTCGAGTCGCTGGCCGATCGCACGCCGACGGCGCGGAATTCGCAACAATATTATATATATATTTATTATTACAACAGCTGGTTACCTTCACGTATTATATCGTTAAAAGACATTATTTGGTAAAACAAGCGATGCCAAGAATGGCACCGATCCGACAATGGGGTCTGACACCGATCTCCCCCCCCCCCCTTCTAACCGATATTCAGGAGAGAGGGAAGGATCTTGCACCCGCACACAGAAACGGTTCCAAAAGGGCAGGATCGCCGATTATACAGGTTATTAAACACATTCCGATTATACAGGTTATTAAACACATCATCAAAGCCATTTGTTCCGCTCGTTTACCTTTTGTAACATCTTCTTGATCGCACCTTCGTTAGTCGCCATGGTGCAGGCCTCGGCACGCCTCGTCTCAGGCGGAGCTCCTGATTGGCGGAAATTTTCATCCTGTGTACGTTGTCTTTTAACATCGAAAAAAAACTTACATCAGGAACAGCACATATTTAATTTTAAAAGTGGGGAAATTTTTTTTACAAAGAGCACGGTTATCGCAGAGCGACGGGAAGCCTGAGAAAAAAAAAAAAACGGACGTTTCGCGACTTCGGCACGAACTACTTTGCCATGGCCGACAGAAGCCGTACAATAAACACTCCCCTTTTTATGCTGCACTTGGTCTGTATCAGAATTACGACTTTAAAATTGTTTATTCTCAAATTACCACGAACGTTTACGAGTCTTCCAGAAACATCCTAGTTTACATTAGTGTAAAAAGGGGTATATACTCGATGCATGCTCATCGAGTCATTCAAATCTCCAAAGCAGCTGCTCATCGGACTGCGGAGAGTGACGTCATAAATGTGATATCTTTAGAAGAACGTGAAGAAGAAGAAGAAGAAGCTAAAAAGAGGAGGAAGAAGAAGAGAAGCTCCAATATGTTGAACTGCAGGAGGCATCAGCTGATGGCATTCATCCGAGGTACTGATGCATTCATCCAAGGTACTGATGGCATTCATCAGGTACTGATGGCATTCATCGAGGTACTGATGGCATCATCCAAGTGCTGATGCATTCATCCAAGGTACTGATGGCATTCATCCAAGGTGCTGATGGCATTCATCCAAGGTACTGATGGCATTCATCCGAGGTACTGATGGCATTCATCCAGTACTGATGGCATCACCAAGGTACTGATGGCATTCATCCGAGTACTGATGGCATTCATCGAGGTACTGATGGCATTCATCCAAGGTACTGATGCATTCATCCAAGTACTGATGGCATTCATCCAAGGTACTGATGGCATTCATCCAAGGTCTGATGGCATTCATCCAAGGTGCTATAGCATTCATCCGAGGTACTGATGGCATTCATCCGAGGTACTGATGGCATTCATCCGAGGTACTGATGGCATTCATCCGAGGTACTGATGGCATTCATCCGAGGTACTGATGGCATTCATCCAAGGGCTGATGGCATCTACTCCAGGTGCTGATGGCATTCATCCAGGTACTGATGGCATCATCCGAGGTACTGATGGCATTCATCCGAGTACTGGCGATTCATCCAAGTGCTGATGGCATTCATCCAAGTGCTGATGCATCATCCGAGGTACTGATGGCATTCATCCGAGGACTGATGGCATTCATCCGAGGTACTGATGGCATTCATCCAGGATGATGGCTTCATCCGAGTACTGATGCATTCATCCGAGGTATGATGGCATTCATCCAGGTCTGATGGCATTCATCCAAGGTACTGATGGCATTCATCCGAGGGTACTGATGGCATTCATCCAGGTTGATGGCATTCATCCGATGAGGTACTGATGGCATCATCGAGGTACTGATGGCATTCATCCGAGGGTACTGATGGCATTCATCCGAGGTACTGATGGCATTCATCCGAGGTACTGATGGCATTCATCCAAAGGTGCATGATGGCATTCAGTCGAGGTACTGGATGGCCATTCATCAGAGGACTGATGCATTCATCCAGGTACTGATGGCATCATCCGAGGTACTGATGGCATTTCATCCGA
>CM068957.1:7273735-7284011 GCA_035128595.1 Eptatretus atami | reverse complement strand
CCTTGGATGAATGCCATCAGTACCTCGGATGAATGCCATCAGCTGATGCCCTCCTGCAGTTCAACATATTGGAGCTTCTTCTTCTTCTTCCTCCTCTTTTTTAGCTTCTTCTTCTTCTTCTTCACGTTCTTCTCAAAGATATCAACATTTATGACGTCACTCTCCGCAGTCCGATGAGCAGCTGCCTTTGGAGATGTTGAATGACTCGATGAGCATGCATCGAGTATATACCCCCTTTTTACACTAATGTAAACTAGGATGTTTCCTGGAAGACTCGTAAACGTTCGTGGTAATTTGAGAATAAACAATTTTAAAGTCGTAATTCTGATACAGACCAAATGTGCAGCATAAAAAGGGGAGTGTTTATTGTACGGCTTCTGTCGGCCATGGCAAAGTAGTTCGTGCCGAAGTCGCGAAACGTCCGTTTTTTTTTTTCTCCGCCTTAGAAGATCGGAGAGTTCGCGCGACCAGACCATGCAGGGGACGCCACTGATCGCCCGCGACAAACCCTCCTTGTCAATCAGGAAAGCGAGTGCCGGGGAAGAGAGAGATAGACGTGGTTAGTCAGGACCAGAGTGACGCAGTCATCGTAGGCCTATAGCTCGTCCTCTGCACAGGTGGCTTAAGTCTCGTCGTGTCTGCACGCCTCTCGCGGTGCTCATTTTGGTGTGGCCCCCGCGCCGCAGGCCAGCCAGGGCTGCCTGTGCATTTCGGAACGTGGCGTTCAGTCCCACGTTGGTTGGAGTCCGTGACCACACAGCAGAACGCGTCACCCCCAGCTCTGCCCCACCGAACTACCCTCCCGCCGGGAGACCGAATAAAAGACCCACGGGTCCATTCTTTTGGTGTGTTGCTGTGCTGTGTGTTGTCCCGTGTGCCCCGTTCGTCACAGTAGAAACTTGTTACAGTCCTCGCGTCCTGTAAATTGCATTCCTCATATTCGTATTATAACCTGCTCCTTTGTCCCCCTCGGCCCCATAATAACATAACCCCCAGATGTTCAACGTTAACCAGCTCGTGCCTCCACTTGCTCTTCATCGTCCCAACCACGGTTCGTTTTACTTAAATTAGGGAGCCGTGCCGTAAGTCTGTCGTTATGACCACGGACTCTGTAATCGCTCGGTGCGCACCGGACCACGGTCGCTCGACGACCCGGCTTCGACAGAAGCCCGCGAGGGTCTTTGGTTACCCCGCGGTAAGTTGGACGACGGCCTTACCCTGGTATATCCGAAAATTAAGCCACATCGAACCCTTCCCCACCGCCGTCCAAATTGCGCGGACCACGGTCCGCTAAGGGAACCCGTGACCTTCGGACTTATCCGGAGTCAACCGACCTACATATTCCGGGGTGTGGAGTGGGAGCACGCCTACTGCTTTCCACCGGGTGGTCGTCTTTCTCAGCCCACCGGAACCCCCCACACAATATGCACGCACCAAACTGAAAGATAATATCGATTCTTTGTATATCTTATAACTATATTGTACGGCTTGGGAAATTCGCGAAAACACCATTCAAAGTCCCGTAGGGAGATATTTCTTACAGTCATTGTAAAGTTAGCCCAAAAACCCCATTGCTATAGAGGGAATTTAATGTAGATTCATTCGGCGGGCTGCGACCTTTGATTTAGGCCGTGTTTCTATGTTCTACCTATTGTTTTGGCAAGCCACCCACGCAAACAAACAACAACAACGCCAGGGCAAGCACAAAAACACCTACCTTCCACCACTGCTACCGCAAACCTCAACATCCACCGCCAATTCAAAAACAGCACCATTGGCCATCCGCGAACCCACGCACGAAAAACCCCTCCATCCAACCTTCTCCTACGGACCTTCCCCACACCTATGTGGCACCGAGCGTCTGACTGTCCTTCACCGATACACGCGAGACACGCGATCGGCAGATGGCGTTCTGAGGATGAATCGTACAAGGAATTGAATACACCCCCACATCTACCACCCAATCAGAAAGCGCGGGCGGGGGCTTTCTTGTGGGCCCCGCCTCAGACGCGCCTACGATAAACAATCGGCGCATCAATCGCAAATTGAGAGATCCCAGGAATAATACACGCCCCCCTATTTGCTCCGTTCCCACGGCGAGCGTGGCTCCGCCCCTGAGGTCGTTTGAATATAAACATGAACAAACAAAATACATACAAAAATATTCAAAAGAGGAAAAATCGACATCAAAATCTCTGCTCCAACAATGAGAGAAAGGAAAAAAAGACTCAAACAAGATAGAAATATCAAAAAAAAACATAAAAAAAAAGATATCAAACATATAAATTAATAAAAAAAAAAAACAAAAATAAAAAGATATCATAAATACTCTAAATTGAAATAAGATATAAAAACAAACTCAGAAAAATCAAAAAAATAAAACAAACAAAAAAGAAAAGATATCATCATTAATAAAAAATATAAAAGATACATACAACTAACGAAAAAATAAGAAATCAACAAACGGAAACAAATATTAAGATTCAGACATGACAAATCATACAGACAATGATGCGAAATTGAATCAAAGAAGGAATACGATAACAAACAAAAAATTCGAAAATAAATTACTATATCGAATCACAAAACAAATACAGACAAAAATTTTGCTATGACACTCACGATAATTCAAAACATAAAGATAAAAAATAAAATTTAGAAATTAAGCATAATCAAAATAAAAAAACAATACATATACGATATACATTAATAAAAATAAGAATAACATCATACCTATACAATATAAACAAAATAAAAATAAAACAACTTAGAACAACTTATATAAATAAAAAAAAGATCAAGAAAAAAAAAAAAAAGGGACAAAAAAAATCAACAACACAAACAACATAACATCAGAACAGTAAAAAAAAGAAAAGAAGAAAACTACTCCGAGACTATCTCTGAAAAATCAGCAAAAAAATAAGTACTTTATATATCGACATCTAATGCTTAATATACATTTGATCCTATCATTGTTATATTTCTGATCGATCCGACGAATTTGCATATGGTGTTTCCCGAAGCCGATAAAAAAGGCGACGCAGTGAGTCGGGAAGTCGAGCGAGTATCGTGGAGTGAGTCGGTTGGCAGATCTCGGCTAGCAGTGTCTGTGGGGCGGAGTCGGAGGACGGGAAGCTCGAAGCACGAGTAGGGGGCAAACGCCTGCCGGAGGCGAACGGCCCAGCCGGAGCGTGCGATCGGCTGAGGAGACCTGGCAGGCTCGGGACGACCGAGTCGCGTTGAGTCGAAGCAAGCCCATACTCCCTCCCCAGGCATCAACAATCCCCCTTTCCCCCCGGCCGCTGAGAGAGGCGGACACAGGCCCCGTTCCCCACTTACACCAGCAGGTGCCACGGAACCGCCGTTCTCAGCGACATTTCTGCCTGCCTCGCCACGACGGCCGGGTAGACCCCTCGGTCTCGTACCTGGGCGCTCTCCAGTCCACGCAGCATTAGCCCACGCCCAGTTGACTCCCTTTGCCTGTGAGGGGTTCGGCCTTTGCTTCGGTGTTGTGAATGCGTTGTTGGTTTTGCCCGTGTCTTGAAACGGTAGTAACTGTATAAGTTCCGTGTGTTCGTCGTAGTCGGTCTTTAAACCTCCTTTATTATTTGCCCAATCTCTTTTCTAATGGATATATGTGCCATTTCGCTAATTGTGCTTAACATACTGCTAATAGGTGTGCTCCGTGTGCCCGCGAAATTAAATGATGCATTGTCTGTGAAACAGTCCCGTTTCGCTTCGTCATTTTCTTACATTGAACCTCATCCTGCTTCACGTAAAGTTCTAGTGCGGTGCAAACGCGCCGCGGTAAATAATCTGAACCCCGTCGAGTCGACGACACACCCGCCGGTTATCCCGATAGACGAACGTCACCCCGGCCCAAGCGCTCGTGTCGATCGACCGCGGCGAGTACGATCGCCCCGGTACCACCCGCTACTACCACCCCGTGGCCGTTGGCCACGATGGGTTGAGTCGAAAGGCCACCCGTGACTGGATCCCGGCCGTTACGAGGTCCACGACCTGAATGCCGTGCCTGCGAGCTCCGTCCCCCGCGTCGCAAGTCGCTGGTCCCCCGATCCGCAACGCCGACGGGCGGAATTCCGCCAACCCACGGTGTACAGGAGTTTTTCTAACTCCCCTCTCCCGTCTCCAAGCTTAAATTCATAGGGAAATCGTTCAGGGTGAGCAGGAGGAACCCCGGATTCCCTCCCTAAATTACGGCGATTCTAAATTTAACCCTTTACATGGACAGATGGCTTCTCAAAGCGACGGAGCCGGGGTAGTAGAGATGTATAGTGTAGTGAGTAGAAATCCATTTCAGATGAACCCCCATCAGAAATGCTTAAATAGCAGACAATCTGTCCCCCCCAACTGACACCCAGGCCCAAAATGGCGCCCCAAGCCCCGTGAACACTCCCCCACACCCCGCCTCCGATCAAATCCATCCCCAGTCGCCGCCGACCCCCCTGAGGGAACGAATTGCCCACCCACTAACGTCCCACGAACATATTCAGCCAATAACAAAAAAAAAAAACCCAAAATAAGAAAACCCAAAACAACACACACCGATCTCCCCCAAAACGAAAAATTGACACAGTACCCCCCCAACCAAAGTAACGTGACGGAGTCCGTCGCCCAACGAAGAAATAAAAATAGTGGAGTGTGAGAAAAGACCTCTCCAAGACATGACCGAAGAGAGTTGATAAGCTGGCGGGAGTAAAAAACCGGAGCAGAGGAACTGGGAAGACGGATAGACAACACAAGGCAAGATGGAGAAGAACAGTTAGAAGCCAAGCCAAGGTCTGAGTTTGCGGACATGATAACAGAATTACGAAGCAGAAAAACTGAGTTACAGAAACACCAGAACGAAGAGACGGACATTACAAACGCACTTGAGGATGGTGAGGAGAGGAAAGAACGAGAACGGGAATGCACGTTAATGAACCACCACTGTACAGACTCGAACAAGCTGGAAGCGAACGGCCAATAAAGAATTGAATGCAAGAAAGCATAATGATGGAAGAACGAATAACAGAAGGAAGGAATCGATCAATGGAAGGAAACCACGAGATTACAATGAGAACAACAAGAGTCCTGAAAGAACAAAATTACGACAGGAGAAAGAAAATCAGTCAGTTGAAAGGAAACAATGAATTGCCAGAACAGAACAGATAAACAGTGGAATAAAATAACTTGACAAGATTATAATTTCAACTAACGACCAAAAGGAAAAAAAAAGTGGTTGGAATACAGAAAGTGCAAAGCAACGAATGAAGCAGGAAGGATAAATCAGAAATTTGAAGGACAACAACGAATTGAGAGGAAGAGCCAGAGAACAATGGATAGAAATCAAAGGAACATGAAGCCGAGGTGACCAATTGAAAGAAAAAGCGAGCTGAGTGCGATCGAATAGACACAAGAACACGAATGAAACCACACAAAAGGGAAATTAACCCCAAAAACCTTAAACCAGAGAAGCAGAGACAAACAAGAAGATAAACACCACGAACAAAAAACCAAATCAACCCACCAAAGACACAGAAACAAGGAAGAATAAATTTAAAGCTTCAAAATGGAAACAACTCCAGAAAAAACAAAACTAATAAATAAAGATCCGAGTGAAAAGAAAGGCAAACATAAACCCACCAACAACTCCACAAAAAGAAACACCCAAACCCAACCCAACAGAACGACCGAAGTATAATAGCCCCGCGAACCGCTGAGCAGCTGGATGGCTTGCTCAGAACCGATGGGAGTTTGTCCCCTTGAAGCGAGTCACGACCAGGTGCGTTAAAAAACCCCCCGAGTCGTACCAAGCGGATTACAGACGATGTGCTGTGGAAGTGCACGTGCACTGGATAGAGCACCCCAGCAACTTGTGGGGACACAATCCCCAGTCCTTGTGTCGATCCCGCTTCTGTCGTGCAAGTATGAAGTGCCCGCCCCCCGTGTGTGGATGAGACCCAGGTGTTGATGCGAACCCGTGTGTGATTGACTGTGCAGTGTGCCAGTACGTGGGCTCTCCCAAGCTCCGTAATGTGTAAAGGGCACCGAGCGTGCATGAGCACCGTTTGTGAGGAGCCACGTAGTGCGAGTGGGAGCCGCTCGTGCCCCAAACGCAACCTCGGCGACAAGCCGGAAGAAAGAGCCCCATTGTAGAACGCTCTGAAATATTGTGATGGAGTGAGTCTGCTGCGTCGACACGCAGGTTGTGCTGTAACGGATGAGACGCGACAGAGGACACCAAAGCCGGGTAGCCGGCTACTTTCGAAACCCGCGGTTCACCAGCAGCGGAGCGCAGTCGCGCTGCAACACACCGAGCCCCATAGAACACCCACGGACAAAACTACAAGAACCCCTGACACCGCCCGCCACCAGAGGACCCGGACCAAAATACCCCAGCACCCAAACAAAAACACCACCACCCACAAAGGCCGCTCTCCATCTACCCCCGGCCACCGGCTACTGTCCGGCCCGATGGCTAGCCAAGGCCCATGGGCCGTTCGTTAGCGTAGTGGGACGCGTGCCCCGCTTGTGGTCGGGCCCGTGTAGCGCCCGTCTGCCGCAGTGGGCCAGTCAGCGTACTGCGCACGGCCGTGACCCCCTCCCGGAAAGGCCCGACAGCCGCCCAGCCGACTTGCCCGTTTCAGGGATTCATGGCCACTCCGGTTGTTTAGGAGCTGGTACCTCGGAGGCAGTATGGGGCGTGCTTTAGGGGGTTCCCGCGCCAGCAGGGTCGGCCGGCCAAAAGCCACGCGTAGATGAACCGTGAAGGACGAGAAAATTCGGAGGGGCAGAAACTGTAAGGACACCAACACAAAACCGTGTTAGAACCTTATGAAGAACTGTGAAAACGTAAGTATAACTAGAAATAACCAAACCCGCCTCGCAAAATGAAGCTAATCACAAAAAACAACGGTAGCGCTACTAGTGACAGGCAAAGGCCGACTAGGTGGGATGGAGACATGTAGGGTAGGTCCGAATGTCCCACCTTTCTGTGTGGCAACACACGCACACTCCCTCCACCAACCTCCACTGCAAGGCAAAGGGCTGGCCAACTTCACGTCTGCCGGCTGCTGTGCTGCGGGGCCCTTTGTGCGGGCCAACTTTCGTCCTGCTGTGTTTGCTGCCAAGGGCCTGTGCCGGCGGCATCGTCCGACGGCCTTTTTTATTGCAAGCAACTCGTGCCGGCCAGTTTCGTTCTTGCCGGGCGTGTTTGCCTGCAACGCCTTTTCTCAGCTATGTTGGGCCTTTACCTTTTTGCCATGTCATGCCCACTGCCCCTGATTCACCAGCCCCGCTTTCAATTTTGCTTTGCACCCCCCCTGTCCATTTTCCATGCGCGCCAGGATCCGCAACAGCAACAGTTTGCAAGCTGAGGAACTGTCCTGGTTGGGCAGCTGGCAACACGCGCCTGCAGTCGGCGGCCCGCTGCACCGGTTTTCTTTGACTCTTACCTTTTTTCCTGCAGAGTCCATTTGATCCTGGGCCCATGGAGTAGTGGTAAAATTAATAAGGTTAAGACGGTGTTAAGTTGTATTGAAATATGAGTGGCGCCCCCGGCAATGTATTTGTGTTGTTAGCGCCGGCAATTTTATTTAAGTCGTCCGTTGTGAGTGAGTTTGTTTAGTTAGTTAACTCAGCCCTCCAGGTTATTTATTTTGGGGGGACACGAATACCATTGAATGTTCGCACTCAGGGATCCCGTAGGTAAAAACGTACTTAGGGGAGAACTACACATGATGGCACACGGATTATAATTGACGACTCGGGACGAGTCTGTATTAAAAAAGGGAGGCCGGTAGTGTTACGGCCTCTGGAAATTCGCAAACACATAAAGGTCCCGTAGGTGAGATATTTTTCTTAAGTACATTTGTAGTTAGCCCATAAAACCCATTGCTATAGAGGGAATTAATGTGATTCATTCGGGCTGCGACATCCTTTTGAGTTAGGCGTTTTCTGTTCTACCTTGTTTTGAGCCACCCACCCAACAACAAACAACCCAAACGCCAGCAGGCCAAAAAACCTACCCTTCACCACTCGCATACCGCCAAACCTCACATCACCGCCATTTCCAAACAGCAACCATGGCCATCGAACACCGCCCGACAAAAACCCTCCACCACCTTCTTCCTACGGCCATTCCCGTCCACCACACTGTGGGCACCCCCGTCGATGCCGATCGGGCTGTCTTCAGCGATTACCACGCGAGAACGCTGGAGTGCAGATGGCGGTTTTCTGGGAGAATTCGGAATCAGGAATGCATACACGCCCCACATCTGTTCCACCCAATCAGGGTAAGCGCGGGGCGGGCTTGCGCCCCGCTTTCCAAGACGCGTCCTGACGAAAATCGGGCATATGCAAATTGAGGATCAGGAATGATACACGCCCCCCTTTTTGCTCCGTCCAACGCGAGCGTGGCTCCGCCCCTGACGCTTTGGCATCGAGAATTTGCATATAGGTGCGGTTCCGAAGCCGATAAAAAAGCGCGAGCGCAGTGAGTCGATCGAGCAGTATCGTGAGTGAGTCGAGGTTGGCTGAGATCGGTGAGAAACCAGTTGTCCAGGTTGGGGCGGAGTCGGGAGACGGAGCTCGAAGCAGAGGTGGGGCAGACGGGCTGCGGAGCAGCGAACGGCAGCGAGAGGGCGATCGCTGAGGAGGACCTGGAGGCCTCGGACGACGCGAACAGGTCGCGTTAGAAGTCGAGCGCAAGCCAGCCAATTGACTCCCTCCCCAGAGCATCAACAATTCCCCCTTTGTCCCCCGCGCTGAGAGAGTGCGGACAAGGGGCGCCGTTCCCACTTATCACCAGCAGGTGCCCACGGAACGCCGTGTGCAGCGACATTCTGCGGCTCGCACGAGGGCGCGGTCTGTAGGACCCCCTCGCCTTCTCGTGGACCTTGGCCGCTCATCCAGGTTCACGCGCCATTAGCGCCCACGGGCCCAGTTGGACTCCTTGCCTGTGCAGGTTGCTCTTTTTCTTTGCTTCGGTGGTGAATGCGTTTTGTGGCGCCGTGTCTCTGTAAGGGTAGTAACTGTATAGTGATCCCGTGTGTCGTGTAGTCGTTTTAAATCCTTTTATATTAGCCATTTCTTTTGTTCTATGTGACTCACTAAATGTGCATTCGCTAATGTGGGCTGTAAATACGTGTATATGTGCCTCCGTGTGCCGCGAAATACAATGTGCCATTGTGTGAACTGTTTCCCGTTCGCTTCGTCATTTCTTCTCATTGACCCTCCATTCCTGCTTCACGTAAAAGGCGTCGTAGTGGCGTTGCAAAAACGCCCGGTAAATAAATCTGAAACCGTCGAGGTCGACGATACAACAACCGCTCGGTAATATCCCGATAGTACGGAACGGCTCCGCCCCAAGCGGCTCGTGTCCGGAGTCGACCTGCGGCGAGGCTTACGATCGCCCGGGTTTACCATATTCCGCTGCCGGTCTACTTAGAGTAGGTCGAGGTCTTGGCGAACAACCCTATCCTACGCGTGTGCGCCGCATTGGCACGATTTGTGGTGAGGTCGAAAGGGCCCACCGTGAACTGGATCCCGGCCTTAGCCGGGAGGGTCACGACCTGAAATTGTCCGTCCGGTGGTGCCGAGGCGGTCGCTGGTCTCAGTCGCGTGGCGATCGCACGCCGCACGGGCGCGAATTCGCCAAAACAATATATATTATATATTTATTTATTACAACAAGCTGTTACCTTCACGTATTATATTCGTTAAAGAGAACATTACTTTGTAAAACAAGCGATGCCAAAGAATGGCACCGATCGACAATGTGGCGTCTGACACCGATCTCCCCACCCCCCCCCTTCTAACGAATATTCAGGAAGCAGGGAAGGATCCTTGCACCCGCACACATGAAACGTGTTCCACAAGGGCAGGGCATCGGCCATTATACAGGTTATTTAAACAGCCCATTTCCGACTCTTATCACAGGTTTATAACCACACTATCATCAAAGCCATTGTTCCCCGCCTCGTTTACCCTTCCTCGTAATACATATCTTCTTGCATCAGGACACCTTCCCGCTTCACGCTCCGCCCATGCGTCGCCACACCTGGCCTCCGGCACGCCTTTCATCTCCAGCGGCCTCGAACGCTAAGCAAGCTCCTGATTGGCGAAATTTTTCATTCCCTCGTGTACGTTGTCCTTTTAACATCGAAAAAAAAAACTTACATCAGGAACAGCCACATATTTAATTTTAAAGTGGGGAAAATTTTTTTTTACAAGAGCACGGTTATCGCCCACAGCGGACGGGAAGCCCTGAGGA
>CM068957.1:7207805-7229913 GCA_035128595.1 Eptatretus atami | reverse complement strand
TCAATTGAATAATAATAAACGTCATGGGTCAGGGTCAGGTGTCCGATCAACGCGGTGTTTAATCAAAGCAGGCACTCTTGGTACCTGGTCATCACTGCCGACAGTTATCAAGTGGCAGTTCTAGTTATGTCAATTATTAATTACGTCGCACACCAGTACACAAACACCACACAAAACAAGTCCTGGCGAGGGTCTGCAATTTCTGATTGCTCTCTCTTGTTTTTGTATGTGCTGTATTTGCTTTGATGACTGTGCATGTAATACTTTGCCTTTTGAGCTCTTTTATCACAGTTGTTTTACCTGTTGTTGACAGCCTCGTACACCCCGATGCCCATGCCTGCAACTCCACCGACATTCCCTCCTTCGTACCCAGCCACTCCTGGGTAAGTTTATCACAATCGGGAATCCCCTCTTTCCTGCTATTTTGTTCCGTTGTTCCTTGAACATAGTAAAAATTGATCATTTATGATGAAAGTATTGTCACTTCACCAACAATAGGCATTTGCTGTATTTTAAAACATTGAAATTACACGAAGTTGACGTGAGCAGCACCAACTTACCTAAACTTGTTCCAGAAGCTTGGTACGCCTCCAGATGATGGACATTTGATCATAAAAGTAGGAAGTGTTCTCCTGTGGGATAGCCATCACGGTGGCTTTCACTGGTTGTGCTTTACTATACTGAAGGTTTGTTTTTTAGTCCCACATCGACTACATTTTATTGTAAATCTTGCATGTACTATACAGCATCGATTCCACAATAAACAGGGATAAGCCTCGTAAGGATGCTGGTGTGTTCTTGTAGTCCCCGAGGCAAAATTACGGGGGTTTTTTTGAAAAAACGTCGTTTCACCTTCTCGCTCACTGTGGTCAGCAATGGGGGCATTCCATGTCAAGTGTATACACCCTCCCGACACTAATACCTCATTTTCTCCCCATATGTTGGTCATTTATTCACTTGGGTGAAAAAATTCAAAATACCAACTTTTAGACTGTGGGCCCTTGACCGATTTAGGGCCCCCAAATTTGGGTGCCGGCGTGCCCACAATCTTCCAGAGGCCATATCACAGGTTGTAGTGGTCCGATTTGGCTGATCTTGGTATCAAAATGCTTGTAAAAGCGAGATCTTTCGAATCGCGTAAAGTAAAATCACTCCAAAGAGTAAATCAAAAAGTTATAGTTTGGGGCGCCCTTTGACCTTGGGCCCCGCTCCCCAGCCAAACCAATGGTCCCGATTTTTTCGTGTGAGAATACCACCTTCATATTACTCCAACACCTCAGCATAAATGAAAATGGGATCCCAATGGTCACGCATGGCAAAGATTTATGTTGGGGACTCGGTGCTGGAACACAATACGCCACATACATAGCACAATATTTGAACACAAGATTTCCAATACAACTATACAGTATATTGTACATTAATTTCCAATGCACATGCAGGAACTGGAAGCGATACTAGTACGAGTAAGAGTTTTCCTAGCATATTATGGTCAAAATTTTTTGCACCAATTTTTATTTGACAGCTTCTTTTTTACTAATTGTGTAGTTCTACCTGAGCAGTTTTTGGTTCTACAGAAAGAAGTATATCAGAAATGTCTAAAATGCAGTGATCTTCAATGTCAGGAAAAGAAACTATTTGCGGGCCCGTTTGGATGAAGAAAATTCACTTTCACTTCATGAGTGTCCTGAAAGGCTTCCATGATGCAGGGAAGCCACCATTTTCCATCATAGTGCACTGTGACATAACCTGAGAGTTTCCGTTAAAAGTTGGTGTAGATTTTGAAATAGCTGACTGGATACGGTGTTCCTCGCTAAGGCTGAATTTGCGTACTTGAAGAGCAGTTTCAGAAATATGAAAGCATGAAGTTTTTGAGTTCCAGCTATGATTTTGGCCGTTTTAACCTTTCTTCCAGATTTCGTTCTTCCTCGTCATACGCCTCTTGGGTCCGTAACCGAACTTCATTTCATTCAAACCATTTTCAGCAAAGGCGAAAAGATCTTTTGGAGAAATAATTGTACTGTCGTAAGGTCTACGCAGGCTCACCGTGTTGCTTCTCGTTTGACTGTCCTCCCACGCCATCTGAAGGCCCTTGCCATGACTTGTGGCAAAAAAATGCCATTCTGCGTCAATACCATACTTGATTTTGTGACGACATAGGTTTATGAAGGCTTTGCATTCTTATATTGCCAGCGCAACCGTCTGAGAAATAGTGAGTTTCTTTACATTTCCAAAGCGAGATTTTCAATCCTGTTTCAGATGAGCATTCTTGTGACAGAGTGGGTGGTTTACTGATGTAGACGAACGGGTCGGGGTGGGTAGTTATGTGCATGGTCTGAGTATAATCGTGAAACGGAATCGTTGTTGAATGTGCCATCGTCCGATGGTTGAGCGCACATTTTTTAGGAACCCAGCGGTGTAATTTAACTTGAGCAAGCTATATGTTCCAATGGAACTCTTCGTGGCCCGCTCCTGAGGGCGGAGCAACGATCAGACTCTGTGTAGAAGCATCATTTCCAGAGTTAATTGAGCAAATGGCTCCGGTGGGGTTCAGCGATTCTCGTCGTTGTGCCGTTATTTTTCACGAAAACTGAGGATTGGGGCCTTGAGGGGGGTGCCAATGAAAGTTTCGTAGGGTGTCTCATGATCTTCACCGGGCGTTCACAGAATTGTTCATGGGATTATGAATGGCTTCCGAAGAGCGGCAGGCCAGTGGTATGCCCATGGTGCAGATGCTGTTCGTGGATGTCCATCCGTTTATAACTGAAGGTTTCATCATATCGTAAGTTAAGTCTTATGTTTCAGAATGTATATAGCACACGATCAGGTGCCTTCGGGTGGTTTGAAGTCTTCAATTGGATGGGGAACTATCAACAGAGTTCTGAGCATAAGACATGCCGTTGTGTTGCGGGTGCGGGTTGGACAGGAAGACTAGCTGGCTATGGCACGATGCATGGTAGCTTGGGATTGAAGTTCGGCTGATCCTGTGCCATTTAATGAGACGTACAACATCCTTATGTGAGCGGATTTCACACATTGTCGTATGCATTCGTACCATATGGGCTACCGTAGCACTGTGTGGTAACCCCCTGATAAGCCAGCGCCAGTACATCACTTCCGGAGGGACGGGGGGAGGCATGGGTGAGGCGGAAGTTCCGTGAATTGGTCAACTTGGCTCAAGTCAGGGTATCGTGCTGATATTTCTGAGGAGGACGCATTCCCTGGATCTGTTTGATATACCCAGGCCGCGCTGTTTGAACGTTTTGTGTCTTTTACAATGTTCATATCCTGACGCGGACCACGACTGTCTCTTCTTTATTTGCCGGGGGGGGGCATTCATGATTCGGCTTTTTTGGCTTGGGAACTTTTTCATCCACTTTCCGTTAAGCATTCGAGCGGGTGGTACGGGCGCGATGTTAGTCGCACTGTCAGGCAAGGCAAGATTACTTCACCTCGGTTGGGAATTTTGCGACGATCGAGTTTAGCATACCCATTTCGTTCTCTAAATTTTTTGGCTTGCACCAGCCAGATCTTTAGGGGGAGCAACTGAATCTCACTCATTCATCCCTCTGATCTCATATTCTCGCAAAATGTATAGATCGGTATGGTACTAGTATTTGCTGGCTGAACGGCTCCGCAAACACGTACTTTTTCGTTATACAGGGCTCGTGTTGATCACCTCTGCATGCGAGTTTCATGCACGATTTCTGACGCTGTATTTGTTTGTAAGTCTTCTTGTCCGCTTGAGTGCTCTTGGTCCGGAGCACGAGAACTGAGTTCTGTTGACTATGTCGAGTTGTGCGCACAGGTAACTCTTGTTCGCCACTTTATCTTCTGGGCTCTCTTCTAGGAACGTTTACCCTGGTTCGCATTCGCGCTCTTTTCGATTGTGTGTTGCGTCATGGGCTTTTCGGCCTAGCCGTTATGCAATCGGCAATAACGATTGTTTGACATTCGGTCAACCGTTCTATCTTCTCGGCTCACAGAAAACCTCCTCGTCCTTCACTCTGCCTCGACAAGATAGGATTCTGCGGAATGCCTTTCATTGTGAATAGAGTGACCTGTGCTGGATGGATTTGAATATTTCGAGAGCACATGTGTGTGTCTGAAGATAGTTGGCTTGGTGCGCAATAACGCTTCTGGTAAAATCTTGAGGTTAGAGTGTTCTTTGTCTCGGCTGTCACTTGAGAGTAGCAGATTTAGGTCTGTGCATTTCGTTTCGACTCGCGTGAGATAACATTTCGGGAGTCAACATCATCATTGACAGCAGTTGCGGAAGATCTTTCGGTTGTTCATCTGTGTTCAGGGTTATGGCAGCCTGGAAACATGATGCGCTTTAAGAGTTATTTCTTTTTCTTAATTCACCTTCTGTCGATCTTACAGTCCAGCTTACTGCTAAAATAGTTCAAAATACTGAGATTAGCCCATTTGATTACTTTAAATTCCATTTGGGTGTTGATACGGAGAGGAAGGAGGACACACATCTTAGGATAATCAATTCAATAGAACATCATATAGCGCAGAATAGAGATTTGGTTTTTTCGGGCAATCATGATTTTGCATCATTTATGTATTGATATATCGGTATAAATATCACGAGTGTAGATGAAGCGATGATTCTTAAGTTCAGACATTTAGAGAGTCGTCCTGCCCGCAGCAGGGTTGAAGCGTCCATCTGGAAGCGGTATAGAGCGGCAGAATCCGTTCGCGCCCGAAATATGTGCGAGATCGAAGAATTTGTTTGTGACATGTTATCGTGGACCCGAGGGACAAAGTTAGAACCAGTGCATCAAATCTTGATTAACCCATGTAGATCCCATTTTAATCTTATGCTGAGTCGGGTGTGGAGTATGATGTGTAAGGGGTATTCTCACACCAAACAATGAACATGTCGGCATCATCGGGGTTTGGCAGGGTGTGATGGGAGTAAGTGGGTGCGGGGGGGAGCCCGTGAATGTCAGAAGGAGCCTGGCGGGGCCCAACTCTATAACTGCTTATGGATGAACATACGGCTTGGTTGCGGAGGGATGTAATATACTTTTTACGCGGATTCGGCGAACCAAGATCCGCTTGTGTAACCGAGGGCGATTTGGATTACCAAGATGGTCATGCACTAAGTCGGGACCACACTGGCCAAGTCGGTTGGATATGGCTACGGGAAGATTGTGGGTCAACGCGGGGGGGCGCCCAAATATTGACGGGGGCTGCCTAAAAGAGGGGGTGCCGATGGGCCCCTCAGGTTCTGAAGTAAGAGATGCAACACGTTTGTTTACCGGTTGTCGAGTGAGAAGGTACGAACGGTGCTCGACAATTATTAAAGAGGTTGGAAGATGCTGAGACGATGTAGTGTCAAGAATCTTCGCTTGAAAGATGAATTTGTAAGCATAGTTGAATGGATAGCCAGCCCGAAGTGACCTCTCTCAAAATTTGGTTGAGAAAGAAAAAAATAATTGTTCTCCAAAATTGGATTGTTAATGTGTCTGTCATCAATGGGCCGAGTTAAGATAGCTTGTGTTTGGCAGCCAGTTGTGTACACGACGACGTAATTTCTCCAAAGCAATTGGTTTGAAATGGAATGAAGTTGCACGTGCACTGTGCAGCTTTACAAATCAGAGTTGTTTTCATTTGAGGCTGCTTGTATTTACCCCGCAGACGCAAAGCGAAAAGTGGAGTTGAGCAATTGGTTCACGTCTGTCTGTCTGTCCGTCTGTCCGTTTACAACTGTCCGTCTATGATCGAGGAAAACAGCTGATTTAAATTGAATGTTATATTTTGAACAGGAATCGGAAGACAAGTTTCTCATTTTACCGTACTTTGACTTTGAATTTGTCCTGATCTGAGAGGCACAGAGAGGAGTGAGCTAATTATTTTACTCTGCCTGTCTGGCAGTCAAACGGAATTGAAAATCATTTCAAACAGGTAACTTACTGTTTGTGATTACATCACAAAGCGCATGAACAACGGGCACAAATAACTAATGTAACGTGATAGATAGGGTGATGTACAAAACACATCAACGGCGGTAAACTTCCAGATTTTTTCCTTTCTTTCTGCGGCCCTTAAAATATTTATTTTATTTCCATTGAATTGTATACTTGAACAATGCAGAACACAAATTGCCTTCTTGACACTTTCCGTTTAGCAGTACTTGCACATGTTAAATAAGGTGGTGTATAAGACACTGCATTAGTGGTGCTAAACTTCCGGAACTTTTTTATAGAACCTTTAAAATCATTATTTTATTTCAATTCAATTATACACATAAACACTGGGTGGGGTGAGGTGTTCCATGAACTCTCTAATAATATTTATTGTTGTTTGCATCTTGTTGAACTATATGTTTTATATGTTTCAGTGGATACATTCAGTACAAATATCCAGGCCATGTGACACCATATCCCAGCCAGCCAGTCTACAATCAGCCGTCCCCTGTGAACGTAGGTAAGTTGTCTTGAGTGTCGCTTGGTCTACAGGTGAGGGTCCCAAATCTGCAGACTATGTCGTTGATGTGTGTGACCTTGTGAGCATACTTCAACAAACGTGCTTAGATCTTTTAATACATGGAGCTTGTTTGTGGGTTACTGTTGTTGGTGGAATGGCTGAAATGCAAGGTCCCTTTTATGCTGTCTAATTTTCATAGCAACAGCATGAAAATGTTTGTAGTGTACAGGGGGTCCTCGCTATACGTCCAAGATGTGGTCCAGAAAAGTTGAACTTGTCACGAAACGACATAGCGGGTAACTGTTCCTTATCTATACTAATAAAAGGGTGTGTGTGTGTGTGTGTGTGTGTGTGTGTGTGTGTGTGTGTGTGTGTGTGTGTGTGTGTGTGTGTGTGTGTGTGTGTGCGCTTGTGTGCGTGCCGTTGATTGGTATCTACATATGTGGGTTTCAGAATGTGGAATGGAGTCCTCCCTGGGTGGGCTCAAAGTATCCACCTTCATTTCGGTAAGGGGGTCACGATTCATGGACCAAGGTGTGATGTTTTTTGTTCGCAAAGTTTTGTGCCGAGGGCTCTCTTCAGGATGGTCACTGAGCCCCGGACAGCTTCCAACTGTAGTTCCTTTGTAATAATATTCCCAGGGATGGTTTTTAATATCTCTGTGAGCTTCTTCTTCATCATTCCCATAGCTCCAACTATCACTGGAACAACTTTGGTATTCTTCAGCTTCCAGGATCTTTTCACTTCATTCTTGAGGTCTTGGTATTTGGTCATTTTCTTGATTTCTGCATCGTTTAGTCCAAAATCACTGGTATTAACACCTCAATTAGCAATGCCTTCTTCCCTTTTTGTACCTAAGTATGATATCTGGTCGCAATGCTTTGTTTTCGATGTTCATGCTCGATGGGATCATTTGGTCGTACGTGGGCGGTACTTCCATATTTTCAGTCAATCCTTTTGGTTAATGTTCCCACAAATTTTCTGGAACTGGGATATCAAACTTTTTGCAGATGTGCCAGTGGTTAACATTACAGACTCTGTTGTGTCATTTTGTGTACAGCTGTTCTGACATGAGATTTTTTTAATATTTGTGTTCGGTCATTAAGCATAACATATCACTCTTTGCCAACGCCACCTCCACCGCTCACCTATCTCTCTCTCTCTTTCTGTTTTTCTTTTTTTTTCCTCCTTCCTCCCATTCTCTCTGTCTGTTCCCTCCTGCTCCCCTTCTGAATAAAATGCAGCACTCTCCTCCCACACCTCTGTCGCTCTCGCTGTCTCACTCTCTCTCTCACTCTCACACCCCTCCCTCTTGCAGTGTTTAGTAACATTTTGTGAGGCAATGCTCTCCCCCCTTCCTCCCTCGCTCTTCTCCCCTTCTAGCTTCCTCTTCTTCACCCACTCCTCGCTTGCCCTTCCTCCTCTCCCCGCTCTTCCCTTCCCTCCATCCTCTTTGCCTCCCCTCTCTGTCCCTCTCTCTTTCTCCACCCCAGTCAGCGAAGTGATGGGTTGTATTTGCTAGAAAGAAAAAATGTAACAAGAGGATGCATGCCAACACTTTGTTTACATCTTATACAATGCCACTCAACAAGCCAAGCAATCAAAAAAGACATATGAAACATACATAAAAACCCAAACACCTTTTGATCTTCCTTACCACAACTTTTAATTATTTTATTATGATAATTTGGCTGTCTTAGACCTTGAAAATCTCAAATCGTCTGTCAAGCTGTCTGTATCAGTCCTTCGTCCTCTAAATTATCCTTCCCACTGGACCACGTGGTTCCCCTCATGGACCGAGTCTCCAGCATTTGTATTGGCACACACACTCGTGCCGTGAACTCCTGCAGTGTCCATATGGGACCTCAGGACATCACAAAGAGCTCCCACGGTCGCTACACCCACTTCGGCCATGCCTGCAGCACGGGCCGCGTTGCCCGAACGGCATGTCATGTGCACCACTCGTCACGCTGCGCCGTCTGTGTGGCCCTCGTGGGCGTTCTTTAAATAGTTTGAACAGTCGGCGGTGGCAAACCAAGATATCGACCGATTAATCTGCTGGTCGTTCACTCTTCTTATTTATGTTCACTATCGCTTATTTGATGTCCATCTAGAAACCGTTCTTGTACTTTGTGGAGGTTACGTGGATCCCCTTTGTTTTAGTCAGAAAATGACGTTAAGTGCAAAGCTATTTGAGGGACAGCGATTTCATTTTCATAATAAATTGAACACTGATATGCAAAACGACAAATAGCGGGGACCCCCTATATCTCTATATATTTTGGTTTGAGACATTACTGATAAATAATGTGAGATTTTTTCCATTACACAGTCTTGTGGGGGAAAATGCAGACAGATACACATCAGCATTGCAAATGTCAACGTTGATTGTGTGGAATTGTTGATATATGGGCTTGCTCTTAGTTCCACGGCAAGATGGTACAATCACCGAAGACCATATTCGCATCTCGTTGGAGTCTGCCATCACGGACAAGCTGCGACGGCGCTTCGGTGAGGAGATGAGCCGTGGACAGGCCGAGCTGGAGGCACTAAAACGTACCGAAGATGATCTGTACAAAGGTCGACAGAAGCTCACAAACATGGTCGAAAATCTTGACAAGGAAATCGTAAGTTTGTGGGGGGTTTTTTTGTTTGTTTTTTTATGCCTCCGCTGATGAAGTCACCAGAGGCATTACGTTTTTGGGTTGTCTGTCCGTCCGTGCGGCCGTGATAGGTTTTTCGTTGCTGCTATAACCTAAGAATGTTGAAGGGATCTAAGTGAAACTTGGTACAAGTATGTATAATGATGAAAAAATAAACTGATTAGATGAAGGGTTCAAAAGGTCAGAGGTCCTGTTTGGTAACCATTCTGTTGCCATGCCAACTTGTGAATCAGTAATGGGATTTTGACCAAACTTGGTATAACTCTTCCGGTTCTGGGTTTGGAGCGTCGGCAGGTTCTTTGAGGGGTCTCTGCCGACTTTCTCAAAGTTAAGTTTCCGGTCATTATCTGTCCCGTTTAACTGTTTATTTTCTCACCAACATGTTACTGTGTGTTCCCAGTTCAGTTTTGTTTCAAAAATCGTGCTATTTTGTGAGTTTTCGTTGACCTCGCCTTACCGGGTCCCTTGAGGCCTACCCATCCTTCCCCTCTTGGTGTACAATCGTTTTTATTTGATTCTCTCCCTATTACCTAAAATTCCTATTTCCCACTTTCCCAACGCCCCCCCCCCATCCCTCCCAAGGAGACACTGTTTCTTGTCTTAAATTTAAAGGAGAAAAAAAAACTACTTTCCTCCCTGCATATCCACGAGTCCTGATTCTTCTTCTTCTCTTCTTCTCCCTCTCCTTCTCCTCCTCCTTCTTCTTCTCTCATTTTTCTCCTCCTTCTTCTCATTCTTCCATCCTTCTTTTCCTTCTTCTCCTTCTCCTCCTTCCTCTTTCTTCTCCTCCTCTTCTTTCTCTCCTCCTCCTTCTCCTCCTCCTTCTTCTCCTTCTCTCTTTCCTCCTTCTCCTCCTTCTTCTCTCCTTCTCCTTTCTTCTCCTCCTCCTTCTTTTCCTTCTCTCTCATCTTCTTTTCCTCCTTCTTCTCATCCTTTTCCTCCTCCTCCTCTTTTCCTCCTTCTTCTCATCCTCCTTTTCCTCCTTCTATCCTCCTTTTTCCTCCTTCTTCTCATCCTCCTTCCTCCTTCTCTCATCCTCCTTTTCCCCTTCTTTCTCATCCTCCTTTTCCTCCTTCTTCTCATCCTCCTTTTCCTTCTTCTCATCCTTCTTTTCCTCCTTCTTCTCATCCTTCTTTTCCTCCTTCTCATCCTTCTTTTCCTCCTTCTATCCCTTTTTTCCTTCTTCTTCTCTTCCTTCTTCCTCCTTCTTCTCATCCTCCTTTTCCTCCTTCTCTCATCCTCCTTTTCCTCCTTCTTCTCATCCTCTCTTTCCTCCTTTCTCTCCTTTTCCTTCTTCTCATCCTCCTTTTCCTTCTTTCTCATCCTCCTTTTCCTCCTTCTTCTCATCCTCCTTTTTTCCTTCTCTTCTCTCCTTTTCCTTCTTCTTCTCATCCTCCTTTCCTTCTTCTTCTCTTCCTTCTTTTCCTCCTTCTTCTCATCCTTCTTTCCTTTCTCTCATCTCCTTTCCTCCTTCTCATCCTCCTTTTCTCTCCTTTTCCTCCTCATCCTCCTTTTCCTTCTTCTCATCCTCCTTTTCCTTCTTCTCTTCCTTCCTTTTCCTTCTCATCTTCTCATCCTTCTTTCCTTCTTCTCATCTTCTTTTCCTTCTTCTCTCATCCTCCTTTTCCTTCTTCTTCTCATCCTCCTTTTCTTCTTCTCTCATCCTCCTTTCCTTCTTCTCATCCTCCTTTTCCTCTTCTCTTCTTCTCCTTTTCCTTCTTTTCCTTCTTCTCCTTTTCCTTTTTCCTTCTTCTCATCCTCTTTTCCTTCTTCTCATCCTCTTTTCCTTTTTCTCATCCTCCTTTTCCTTTTCTCTATCTCTTTCCTCCTCCTTCTCATCATTCCTTTCCTCCTCCTTCTCATCCTCCTTTTCCTCCTCCTTCTCATCATTCTTTTCCTCCTCATCCTCTCTTTCCTCCTTTTCCTTCTTCTCTTCTTCTTTCCTCCATCAAATCCCCCTTTTCTTCAAATATTACTGCCCTGCATAACGAAGGTGCAAAAACAGATCCCTACAACTATCGACCAATCAGCCTTCTCCCAATCATCAGCAAGGTTATGGAATCCATCACTTCAGACATTAAATCCTTCCTCTTCTCCAATGGCTTGATGTCCGATCATCAATTTGGTTTCAGACCAGGTCACTCTACCCTAGATATGCTGCTTCTGCTCTCCTAACAATGGATGGAGGTCCTCAATGCCGGACATGAAATCGGAGCCATATCCCTAGACATATCGGTACTTTTGACACGGTCTGACACCTGCTGCCTGCTCAACAAACTCTCTTCCTATGGTATCCAAGGCCATCTCCACTCATGGTTCGCAAACTTCCTCTCCGTCGCAGCCAACGTCTGGCTCTAAATGGAGTTCTTTCATCCCCTCTTCCTGTCAGGCTGGAGTTCCTCAAGGCAGCGTTCTGGGCCCTGTTCTTTCTGGTTTTCATCAATGATCTCTCCATCTCTGGAAAATCCTCTTTATCTCTTCGCTGAAGACTCCACCCTCTGCCGTACCATCTGTCATTCCTCAGACCAGCAGGCAGCAGCTTCTTCACTCTCTGCAGATCTGGATATAATCACAACTGGTCCAACACGCTCACGATCCGCCAACAACCCCCTTGTGATAAAACTACCAAAATCACGAATCACTGCTCACTTCACTCTTTCATTCCTCTTTTTTTCCCGCCTTTGGAATAAATCCCTCAGCTCTTTCAAATCCCATTCTTCCCTCCAGGCCTTCAAGACAGCTGTTCACCACCACCTCTTATCGTCTCCCATCCAAATCCTCCATCTTTTCTACCCCCGTTAATCCACCCCAAACTCACCTCCTTCAAATTCCCTGCTTTCCTTTCTGAAAGTCCCTGTCATGTCCATCTTGTTTACCCCATGGTTCCCCGACCCATCCCTCTCCCTTCCACAGATCTCCTAATGTCTCTGTTCCTCACTGTTTTGTTCTTCCCACTCCCCTCTTGTCTCATGCCCCCCTTGCTATGCATTGTGTGTTAGCTCTCATACGAGCCTCGACAAGGTATACTAAAAATAAAAAAGTACTTATGATGCAAAGATTAACTGATTTGATTGAGGTCACGTCAGGTAAAAATGTGATACTTGAGAACAGCTGAAGGGATTTAAATCAAACTTGGTACAAGTATGTACAATGATGATTACTGATTGGATTTTTGGGTCAAGAGGTTGAAGGTCAGAGGTTATTTTAGATAAAATCCTGTTACTGCGATAACTTGTTAACCACTGACGGGATTTTGACCAAACTTGATATAAATATATATTATGATGCATTTATGAACTAATTAGGTTTTAGCATCATGAGGTCAGAGGTCATGTCAGGTAAAAATGTTATCAAGGTAGGGATTTGAACTCGATTAAGTTCGTGTGCCATTAAGCATATTGTGGGGTGGATCCATAGCTAGACTGTGGTATGCGTCGTATGGTCAGTGTGTTTCGTGTAGGTTAGATTGCCATGTAACAGGGATCTATCAGAGTAAGCAGTTTGTTACATGTGACGGAGGAGGCAGCATATGTAATTTATAGACAGGGGAGACAGATTAATTATGTATGTGTAAATACCTCTTGTTTGGCGGTGGGGTTAGGTGAGGACTTCTCATCGCAGAGGCACACGTGCCACAGATGTGCAATTCGGCCGTTTATGATCTCTCTGGCCAGTCTTTGCCAGCCATGGTGGCACAGTGTGCTGTGGAGCCGGAAGTGGCAATGTACATTTATTTGTTATTGGGGCTGCCCCCGTGGGCGGTACCCCAGAGGAGCACTCCGCCCAGGAAAAAGAAGAGAATGTCATCCACGAGAGAACCAAGGGAGGCTCGTGATGAAGGTCGAGAAAGTGGTCCACGGAAGAGCTCATGAGGGAGACGTTCTTGTGATCTTGCAGAAGATTTGGGATAGACCGAAATATAAGTTTTGGGACAAAGGACCGATGCAGGCAGCTTGACACCTGGTTACTAAAGCGGGATGATAATTTAGAGAAGGAAGGACTGCAGCAGGCAGAACCAAGCTGGTATCGCCCTGCCTTTTTGAGAGGGGAAGAAAGACCTGAGACAGGAGAGCTCCACGTGCTTGGAGTGCAAAGAAGCACTTTGTGGAAGAAGAAGTAGTACTGACCAGAAGGCCTTGTTGGGGAAAAGGACAAAGAGAACCATGTGGCCTGGTTGAAGCACTAATCATCGCTGGCCCTGCTCGGGGCTGTTTGACCTGGTCTTGCACCTGGCTACTGAAGCGGGCCTCATTGAGTCCTGCGTCGACCCTGAGCATCGCAGAAACAAAGAGAAGTCCCACCTGCATTATTGTCTTAGGCCACGCTCCTGAAGCGAAAAGCGGAGTTAAGCAATCGGCCATGGATGGAGGTACGTGTCTGCATTTTGTTGAGGGTGTACATCGAAAACCATTCAAAGGAGGAAATTTAAAACTTTACCACATATTACATGACCATTTGATATCGCGTATATTGAGCGTACATTGAAAACCGTTCGAAATTGGCATCATTGTAATCGTTTCAGCCTTAATTGTGCTCAGCTGGTGCCAAAAGCGAAAGAAGAAGAAGAAGAAGAAGAAGAAGAAGAAGAAGAAGAAGAAGTACAGTTTGGTGTTTTAACGATCTCCCTATTTATACTTTAGCGATCTATTCTGGCGACTCTCTCAGCCTTGGTAGTTATGAAAACACTCAAACGAGAATGACAGCTACTTCGTAAAGGCTTAAGAATGTACTCTAAAGCAGACTTTTGTCAGTATAATTTGAACACATACCCCAGAAGTGTAGACAAATACAAATTTGCCACCAGAAGAGTTGGCTCGCACCAAGTCCTTCTCAAGACTGTGCGGGGTAAGTATTCTATGAATACCATGTAGTTGTACGAGTGTGATCTCTGGCACCCAGTGGGTTAGGTTTTGCACTTTATTTCTTCTTCTTGTATATAAATTTGCATATCCCCATTCTCCTCTTTGTGTCTTTTGACTCGCTTGGTTTGTTCCGTTTATGATGGCGTCCTGTCGACCCTCTTCCCTGTACTTTGCTTTTCAAATAAATCCTTTAAAAAGTAAGAAAACGTGTTGCAGTCATCTGCTCTCTCCGTGTGTTTTTGGCTCATTTGAGTGTCCATGGGGAGCGGTAAAGTAGAGCGAAGTAATTATTGAACACTGTGCCATAAAAGACCGTTTGGACCATCCCTCGGGACGAAAGGTCCCGACTCGGGAATCCTGTTTTAACTGGTACTTGGGCGCAACGATATGTTCAGTTTAGATGGTGAGATCAAATGTTCTTGAGGTTTTAGGTTAAAGTTCGAGTCAGCAAAGACTTGATGTGGGCGCAGGCAATATCGGTCGACGTCGCAACATCGAATGATGTCGAGTTTTGTTTGTTATTTCTCTCTTTTTGATATTCATCATTCTGGGAATTAGCCCTTGTATATCACCTTTCAAAAATATGAAAAGAAACCCCCAATCTGCGAGGATTAATAACATGCTCTTTAATGTTTTAAGCAGTCTGTTTCATTATAATCGGACATTATTATGTGCGTCTTTGTTGTGTCCAATGATTACGATGTCTGATTTTTTTTGTTGTTGACAACCTTGACTTGCTAGACATTCCAGTGTACAACTGATGAGAGACTGAAACAAAAGAAGGCCGAGACCGTATGATGCTGCTTGGCAGGATTAATGAATATTTACCTGAATAGACATGATGGTTAAACAGATCTCTGAGATCGTAGGAATAAGCAGGTTCAACAGGCTTGAGCAGAGTCAACTGTGACTACATTGTGGAATGATGTTCTTCACACAGGAGGAAGTTGACCACAACATCGAGCTCCTGCAAAGAAAGGACAAGGAGCTCACGGACACGCTGAAGCGCATAGAGGAACAGACGACAAATGATGATATAGATGAAGCGGTGGTGACGACCACGCCACTTTACCGCCAAATCCTTGTCCTGTACGCTGAGGAGAATGCCACTGAGGACACCATATTCTACCTGGGAGAGGCACTTAGGCGGGGAGTCATCGACCTCGACGCATTCCTCAAGGTATACCATTTAGGACGATGGTCGGGTGTCTGCTCACTCGATCAACGTGTTTGTAACATGGAGCACTACTTTGAGAAAGAGGATTGGGGGTTAATAACCATTGACTTTTTGGGATGATTGTTGAAAGTGGTAGTTTGGGGTTCGGGTTCATCCTGTCCATAATTCAAGAGAAGATTAAACAGTCCATAATTCTTGGGGGAATGAACCCATCTGTAATGCTGTGCGAATGAACTGGTCTGTAATGGTGTGCGAATTAACCCGTCCGTAATTCTGGTGGGACTGACCCGGCTATCGATTCCCGTGGAAATTGACCCGGCCGCGATTCCCGGGGGAATTGACCCAGCCATGATTTCCGGGGGAATTGACCCAGCCATAGGGACTTCGTCCGTGATTGGAAATAGTGTAGGTGTTCTATTTGTGCAAAAAAACAGTATTTATTTCTTTTCCAACTGCGACTGTGTTTTGATGCAGACTGGTAAAGATGTTGATACCCACTGTCATTCTCTTTACCAAATATAGCCAAATTGAGGGGTGTATGTCCTGTCGGAAATTATTCAAAATTATTTTTCCAAATTCCAGACTTGACCTTCGTCAAACGTCAAGCCTGGCCAGCCGGTTCGTGATAGACTTGGGCCAAAACTTCCCCTGACCAACCCCACAAGAAAGTGGGAATAATTGTCCGTTAAAGAATAATTGTTTTTCATACAATGCAACTTGGATTCTCTCCTTTATTTATTTATGTCTTTATTTATTTATTATTTTACCTTCATTGTTGATTTGCAATTGATATAAGTTTTCTTTTTCTTTGCAACACCAAGGCTCATGGAAGAGCAAGGTGGTTGAGGGTATGAACTGACAGTGTGGCAGCAGTTCAACACAATATACAAGGGAATGAATGAACGGGGGTGGGGGAATGTAGAGAAGGTGAAGAAACGCTGCTTACCTGCATGTACGAGCGTTGGGTGAGGTCAGGTTTATGGAGGTCGGCAAGATCGCAAGTCGGGAGAGGGGTGACATGAAATAGTGGTGCACCGCTTTGTTTAAGCCCTGCAGGAAAGAGTTTGATTGAATAGCCCCAGGCGCGCAGTTTCACAAACTGGTGAAGAGAGGAACAAAAGAGTTTAGATGTGCTGTGGGGCCCGGACTTTTTGAATTTTAATCAGGTGAACGTGTGCGTCTTGACATTTTCCTGGGAGGGTCAGAGGACTGACTGAGCAAGCAGACAGAGCTTGGGGTGAGGGTGGGGGGGGAGTGATTGCAAAGGAGGCCACAGACGTTTCTGCAATGTGAAAGCAACAAGCCTTGTGCTTCGGCCACATCTCGAGAGATTCCAATCATATTTAGAGCTTTGGATTCCACCAATTTCAGGAGAGTCTCAACAGGATTCTTGGCTGCCAGCCCACAGGGGGTAGCAGTACTCCATTGAGCTGTGAACAAAGGCCTTTGTAGGCTGCGGGTAGTCCGTATTTCTCAAGGTAAAAGTTTTTTTTTCATAGTTTTGTAAATTTCATTCTTTGTTCGCTCTTTGTCAAAAATCATTTATTGTTTTTAATCGAATGTGCCTATTTCGATAACAAATCTGACATCCTTTACTTTAATGAGAAACAGGCCAGAATTTTAAAATAAACCTGTGTTGATTCTCCCTCTCACCCCCTCCTCGCTTTCCACCATGTCAACTTGTGCCCAACAATACAGGGCTGTCATCGTTGTCAGTTCAGTCTGTGGTGTGGATGTCCTTTGATGCCTTCCAATGTACCATTGTTTTTTTGCCTTGCCACAAGCAACCAATTTTGGTTTGGTACTTTTTGATGGATGCACGTGTTTGCTTTACTAAACGTTGTGACCCAGTTATTGTCATCGTTTCTACTTGGTTGCGTCGACAAGTGTCGCTGAAGTTCGCTCCAGTCACCTTTGGTGTTGTGATGTTTGCAACGCCCCACTGGTCAAAGGTCACCTTGGTCCGATTGAGTCTGTGCCATGACAGAAGGAGCTTTGGCAAAGCTTTGTGGCTGTGTACGAAGGGCGTCGACAACCTCCACATTTCTGAAACCCGTGTGGAATTTGGCTAATGTCTTGCCGTTTCTTGTTTTTGTTTTTGTTTTTTTGCAGCACGTCCGCCTCCTCTCCCGTAAGCAGTTCCAGCTGCGTGCTCTCATGCAGAAGGCTCGTAAGGTGGCAGGCCTCGTGGAGCAATACTGATGAGATGTTGGTGGTCCCGCCATCACTCGTACACCTTTTCGTCGTCGTGTCACGGTTGCTTTGTGCCATGTGGCAGGCCACATAGTCTCCACTATGTTATGAACCGTGCAATAGTTTGGTCTTGCTTTGATTGCGTTCTTCAATTTCTCATATTTTGATAGTTCTTTCATTGTAAGCTTGGCAAAATCTCTGCAAGATGGTCCGTAAAACAACGCGTTGGGTGATTTGAGACCATGTGTACGTGTGAGGTGAAGGTTCGGGTTAGCTCGGCTGATGTGATGATGCTTACGTGGCATGGTTAGAGATCTTTTCGTATTTCAGGTTGTTTTTTCATTTGATGAATTGCTTTGAGCCAAGACGTTTTTGTGTATACCAAACACAGATCAAGAATGCATTTTGCACCAACTGTAAAAAATAAAATAAAGAAGAGAGAGATTTACAGGCCAGACCGATTAACAGATATTAACCACCTGACCAAAGGATGATGAAACTGGATGAGGAATGGTGGTTATGAAATTGAGATGGAAAGATCGAGCTCTTTTTGGTCTTGGCAGTCCCATTGCCCCCTCTGCCCTCCCCCCTTGAAATCAGTGTAAGTATAGCTTACATCTCTTAGAGATTGCAATGTGACGGACATAGATCTGCTGAGAGCCCCCCCCCCTCGGTTTTAAAGTGGTTCCATCACCTGAATTGGTGATGTCCTTGCTTAGCAGCCCTCTGGAGGCCTTTCTGTAAGACTTTTGCCTTTTATACACCAAGCGTGTGCATGGCCTAATGAAAAGGTCAATGCAAGGCACATAATGCGAGGCACATAATGCAAGGAACATATGCAACAATGATTTTATGTATCACTCGGTGTTGACATTTTCACCGGGGTGCCACACCATTCCTCTTCATTATTCTGCTTTTTCATCCGTTTTATGTTGCTTCGCTTGGCTAAGAGGCTTGTTCTTTGTGATTTTTAAATATGAGAGGGCGAGTTAAACTGGTTTTGCTTTTGTAATCACATTACATATGCGTGGACTCTCTTCAAGGTTAGCAGAGGTCAAATCAGGATACCGAGCGCTACTGCGTGTTTTGTTTTATTGTTTTGTGGGAAGGAGGGGGGGGTCAGGTAATGGATTACGACTATTGCTCTGTATTTAGAGGAGGGGGCGATGTGTCAAAATTCCCACGACGATTGCGTACATGATATGTGGAGGGTTCCTTGTAAGGTTAAATATGCCTTTGTTGACTTCATTCAGACATATATTATGTTCTTGATGCCTGTTGAATGTTGTTTTTGTTTGAACAACATGGTGGAAGGCAATTGGACAGGGTTTGGTAACTTGTGTTTATGTACTGCACTTTGTGTATCGTTTCCTTTACGATGTCGAGTCATCATTACTATGTCGACGGCCCTCCCTGATGCGACTTCTGCATTTGTTAAAATGAAAGGGTTTACTGCATCAAAGCCGCAGCTTTGATATAATCAGGATGAGCTTTGATGTATCGTAATGTTTAGGAAGTGGAAGAGGAGGAGGCAGGGGATGAGTTGGAGTGAAGAAGAGAATGTTTTGTGGGTGTGATGGAAGAATTAATAAATAAATAATTGGGGGTGGGTGGGTGGGGAGGTAGTGTTTTCTGAGCTTAGTTGATTGGTTACCAGGGCTGAAAAAGTTATTGAACGGAAGAGGAAGAGCACTTGGACTGTTGAGAATGCTTCTGTTTTGTTAAAGTTCATTTCGTTGATTGAACAACAGTACATACAATAAACTGATTATTTATTAAACTTGGAAATGTTTGAGTTAGTTCTGCATCGGCCAAGCCAGTTGAGCTTCTGCATTGTAAGTTGGTGATCGCAGGTTCAATTCACAACCCCCCCCCCCTACTGAGAATCCAATGGCAAAACACAGCCAGCAGGCTGCTTTGGTAGCTCTGTCCTCTTCGGCAGATCGTACTTTTCCCTGTACAACACGGATTGGGATAACTCATGATGAGGAATGTTCTTTATGCACTTATTTCATGAAAACGGCACAAGGATATTGGACAATGTACAAATCAACGCAGTGTGTTTGTGCAATTAGAACCAATCGTTTGACGATTCTAAACCAAAACTCATTCCCTTTATGTTTTAGAATTTATTAAATACCTTTGATGCCTTATTAGTAATTGAGTCGAATAGTAATATTGGGTGGGGGGGGGGCGTTGATAACTCTGTCTACTGTCTCTGTGTGTGTGTGTGTGAGAGAGGTGGATTTTTGTTGTTGTTTTACTGACAGACGAATCCACTGCCTTATCGTCCTTCCGATCGCTCCACATGAGAAATAGCTGGGTGACAAACACCTGGTGATGTGAACGAGCGGCTTCATGATATGATGACAGATATTTAAAAGGAGAGTAACTTTCACTGGCCTGGCCCTACATGTGATAAAACTACAGCCCACTTGCTGAGATATATGACCTCGAGAATTAGCAGGGACAGTTTGAGACTAAGATAGTCACTAAGAACAGAGGTCTAAGAGAGCAACGAAATGTGGAGTTTGAGAAGGAACTGAACAAACAAAGCAGCTTACACTCGGTGCTGGAAAAGCAGGGAAGAGCCACAAATAAGTTAATGGAAATAATCTCTCAACTGCAACGACTGGAGGAAAAGACAATTTCAAAGATGGATAAAAAGCTACGAGAGCACAGAGAAGTGGAGACATGTCAAATGAATATAATTATATTTAACCTTCGTGAAGGTCAAGAAAACAACTCACCATCACACAAAGCAGACGGATATGATAAGGACAAAGTGAACGATCTCACAGATAAAATTACCCTGGATGATGTCCCCATCTTTACTGGATGAGGACTAATGCTGAGCATTACAAACAATCAGGTAAACCAGGGAGCAGGGCTACTTCATCAACCCATATTTATCTAAAGAGAAAAGGAAGAAGAACTATGATCAACAGCAGGAGTTGAGATGGAAAGGAGAAGGTGAAACAAGTTTGGCGATCAAGAGGGGGAAATAGTCCCATTGGCAGAAGACGAAGGAACTTTTTGTTCCCCCTCGGAGTAAAAGAGGAGGCTCCAACCATGATGTAAATAGTCCATCCAGCACCTGCACCTGAGAACATTGTACATAATAAAGGACCTGATCAAAAGCAACCGATATTGACAGAGAAAGAGTGCACCGCAGGAGGAAACATTGATGTAGAGCAACTGGTTATAGTGTACACAAACGCTGATAATGCATTCACAAACTAAAGTGCAGAGCTTTGTAAGTGGGAGACCAAAGACCGGACGTCGTATTCAAGGAAGTTTTGCCGAAAAAATCTTCAGATGTAGTCATCCGAGAATTCCTGATTGAAGAAGAGTGAAGTGGAGGAGTATTGTGGTCAAGTGCAGCAGCTTGGTACTATTTGACCTCACGCCTTATAAAGGGAGGGGGGGAAGAGAGAGACAGCACGGACATATATATATAGAGAGTGAGAGCGAGCTGATTATTATCATTGAAGTCTACAAAAACTTAAACAATATCGATGACTATGAAACAAATGATTTATTAAACTCCGTGGTGTCCAGGACATTGAGTCTCGTGGAAGACCGAGATCAGAATGGAAAGGTGGAAACGCCAACAGCAGAGTCTAAGTGAGAGAGATCAAGGGGACAGGGGAGAAGTACACATGGGGCCTTGGGGTGAAACAAACTGCACACAAGCAGAAACACAAACTGTGCACAAACAAGATGAAGGGGAAAGAGGGGACGATACAGAAAAGGACCAAACTAATTTGATTCAGCATCCCACAAAATGACATGACCTGAAACTCTTTCCATGAGATGCAAGACAAGTAAGCAGCTACAACAAACGCTTCAGCAAAAGAATATTCAACACATGGTACACTCAATCTTCCTGCAGGTGTTATGTGCACTGACTCGGTGAACTCATGCAAACAAAACTGAATCGTTGATCGCTGGAAGAATAAGGAAAACAAGTTTGCACATGTATGTCTGGTATCAACCTGGAACGAATGATGCTTGATTAACACACAAGTTAATGAAGTTGGAGCTGACTCATTTTGTCTTTTATTGAAAAAAAAAAATGCGAAGTACAGGGTGTTCCAAAAAGACCGGAACAACTTTGGCTGTTAATATATTTATAACCATAAAGGATACAATGATACCATTTAGTTTATACGAGCAAATACAACCCATCGCTTCATTGACGGGGTATTAAGGAGTGGGGTTGAGAGAAGAGGAAGAGGAGGCAGGAGCTAGAGGAAGGTTGAAGGTGGGGAGAGCTATGCCTCACCAAACGTTGCTATACCGTTGGAGGGAGGGATGAGAGAGAGGGAGGGAGGGATGTGAGAGAGAATGAGAATGAAAAAAAAGAAGAGAGAAAGGTGAGGGGTGGAGATGGGGTTAGTGAAGACAATGATATGTTATGCTTAATGATTGAACACACACACACACACACACACACACACACACACACAAACAAACTCATGTCAGAACAGCTGTACACACAACGACACAACAGAGTTTGTAAAGTAATCTGCTGGCACATCTGTAAAAACTTTGATGTCCCAGTTCCAGAAAATTTGTGGGAACATGAACCAAAAGTATTCATTGAAAACATGGAAGTACCTACCGCTCACGTATGACCTTATGATCCCATCGAGCGTGAACATGGAAAACAAAGCGTTGCGATCAGATATCATACTTAGGTACAAAAAAAAGAAGAAGACATTGCTGATTAAGGTGTTAATACCAGTGATTTTGGACTAAACGATGTA
>CM068957.1:7195080-7207022 GCA_035128595.1 Eptatretus atami | reverse complement strand
GTGAGCTAAAAACCATCCCTGGGAATATTATTTCAAAGGAACTACATTTGGAAGCTGTCCGGGGCTCAGTGACGATCCTGAAGAGAGCCCTCGGGACAAAACTTTGCAAACAGAAAACATCACAGCTTGGTCCATGAATCGTGACCCCCTTACTGAGATGAAGGTGGATACTTTGAGCCCACCCTGGGAGGACTCCATTCCACATTCTGAAACTCACTTATGTAGATACCAACCAAAGATGGACGCACACACACACACACACCCTTTTATTATTATAGATGACAGAAACTCATAAAGTTTTGTGCACACCATCAATACACTTCAATATGAGCTCCATTTGTTGAGCGCAGGATATCAAGTCGGTGCACGAGTTCTTGCCATTTTGCGTCCACCAGTGCGCATGCACCTGTGATCCGAGAACGAAGATCCTGCAGGTTTGCCACCTTGGTATTGTAGACAACATCTTTGAGAAGCCCACACAAAAAAAATCAAGGGGGTTATGTCTGGTGATCGTGGGGGCCTGGTGGTTAATCCGTCTCAGCCAATCCAGCGACCTGGAAATTTTTCATTCAGGATGGCTCGAACGACTGAAGCCCAATGGGGTGGAGCGCCATCCTGTTGAAAAATGATATCAGGTTGGAGGTCTTCAATGTGTGGGAAGGCGAATCCTTCAAACATGTTTATATAAATTGTTGAGGTTGCTGTACCCTCCGCAAAGAAAAACGGACCCACGAAGTAGTCATGGAGAAGGCCACACCACACATTGACCTTTGGTCTGTCACGTATGTGTTCAATGACCACGTGGAGGTATTCAGAGCCCCAGATCCTCACATTGTGCCGGTTCACCTTCCCCAATACATGAAAGCAAGCTTCGTCTGTGAACATGAACTTTTTCAGGTAATCTTCGTCATCCTCGATGCGACTGAGCATTTCCAAGGCAAACGCCTTGTGTTTGGGTCCATCACTTGGTTCGAGTTCCTGCAGAATCTTCACCTTCTAGATATAAAACTTCCAGTATTTTATGCAAAATCCTGTGAACAGTGTTGGTTGGTGGTTCTAGTTCTCTGGATGTGCATCAAATTGGTTTTCTGGGACTTTGTTGAAATGATTCAGACACTCGTTCAATGTCTGCTGCTCTTGTGCTTGGTCGACCAGTACTTTTCTCTTTCTAGCAACTTCCAGTCTCCTTAAACCTCTTGTACCACTCTCTGGTACTCGTCCGCGATGGCGAATTCCTTTCATACCTTGTACGGAAATTACGCTGAACTTGCGGATCTCGTCTCGATGAACCATTCGACGCACAAGATTCCTCCTGTGGAGTCGCCATTTGCTTTAACATTAAACCACCAGACCTGAAAATGGAGAAAACTTTTTGAGTTTCTTTATCAAATAAAGCAAAGGGTATCGTTGTATCATTTGTGATACTAAATATATTCACAACCCAAGTTGGCCAGGTCTTTATGGAACACCCTGAATGTTGATCTGTTAATAGTGTCTGCTTTTGTTTGTTTGTCTGTCACACGATTTTTGGCCACAGTTTTCAAACAATCGAAAATATTTTTTTTGGAATACAAATCGGTGGAATACAAAACGGGACTGTTCAGCCTGGCGGAGGGGTGCGCTCCACCAAGTGCCTTTCGGTTTTGCTAAGTGTCACTCGATGAGTTATTTTCATTAATATTGTTACAGTTTTGGAAAACTACCCATAGGGTTGCGAACACTACATGGACATGAAGGTGACCAGAGGATGAGTTATTTCTTAGTCTATGTGTAGATAGACCTCTGCCCCTCATCTGGGGTTTGGGGGAGGCATGCATTGAGGTTAGTTTTATAATCCCTGTGTGATGTATTCCTTCCCCTCACCTCCCCCCCCCCAATCCTTTCAATCATTACTCCTCACCCCATTGGTCCATTCCAACCCTCTGCTACTTTCAACCCACCACGGTCTATTTTCCCCACCCGCTGCTACTTTCATTCTTTACTCCTTTATCCCATCCATCCGTTTCACCGCCCCCCCCCCCCCGCTCCTTTCAACAATCCCTCCTTTACTCCATCAGTACGTTTCCACCCCCTCCCCCCTCCTGCTCCTTTAAACACAACCCTCCTTCACACTGTTGGTCCGTTCCCCCCTCTGCCTTCTCAATCCACCAATAATCCCCTTCACCAAATCTCATTTCGACAATCCCTCCTTCACCACATCGGTCTTACCTTCAACCCCGCAACCGTCCTTTCGTCCCTCTTTCTGTCTGCATCCGTCTCCATTGCCACTGCATCTACGCGTTGTTCAATTGGGCACAATCGGTCCGTCTGTGGTCATTAATCCTGCGTGCCGATCAGACTACCTTCACCGCATGGGACCGTGTCCATTCTCACAAGCATGTGCGTGGCACGAAGTGCAACGTTTTTCCCATTGATAATAATAAATGTGAGTGGTCAGTCAGTCAGTAAGTCATTGTGTCAGTGTTTGTCCTCCATAACTCCAAAACCATGAAACCTATCAGCCTGAAACTTTGCATGCACATGAAAGGAACTCCAAGGAAGTGCAAGAGTGAAAATTGGGTGTTTGGGTCAATTAAAACACTCCTTTTGAAGATAATTAACGGCCTTATTTAATTATATGCTTCATTATGCGCATCTTTGGACACCTTGCTGTCCCTCAATGAGGTCTTAATTCGCCATTTTTTGTTTTTTGGGCTGCTCAACAATGCCTCGACTTGGAACAGACCGCAACGATTTCTTCACGATAAAGTTATATATATATTTTTTTCCACTTTCCTCACTCGTATCATCAAATGCCTGTTCATCATAGCTATGAATTGCTGGATACATTGCAATACAGCACTTATAAACACCCGGAAACGCCAGCGTTCGTGGCTTTATTTCATTTCCGCACATGTCATAAGCTCGAGAATCTCTTGAAGTAAGCTGAATTACAAAATGTAAGCTCCAGAATTGAAATTAGCAGCACTTCCGACTGCTAGATAAAAGTGTTCGTTTGTCTAATTCAGACATAGTTTGATATTTCGGATGTCTCCGGAAGGTGTTTAATACGACGGATCTGCGATTGCTAATCGCTTGCCAAACCAGCCGTTCCTTATCAACCGTTTTGTTGGAGTGCCTTCTTGAGTGTTTAAGCCACTTAGTGAGCACTCTACAATATTTGCACTGTCACTGAATACTGTATATCAATCGACTTGGACAAAGTTCAGGGGCCACTCGCCAGCGTTTGGTCTCGCGTTGTTCTGTGGTGCATTGGACGGTGGCTGGCTCGCTCAAAATGTGAAATTTTATTCTACACCACGTTTCCCCTTTTTGTTCGATATTCTTTCATTATACGACATCCTATTTGGCAGGGATAAAGACATATAAAAAAATTTAAACGTTTCGTTTTTAAAAGTTTCTTCAACCGTTTCATGGAGTGCTTGGTGAAGCCACTTGGCGCATGCTCTTCAAGTTTCAATGGCGATAGCGTAGTTCGATACCGGAGTTCGGAAGGCAAAATAAATTAGATGATTACAATGAGTAAAAAAATGCTTCAGTTGTTACAAAGCAATGAATCGCCACATTGTGGCAACATAGCCGAGAGGTACGCACGCTCGCTCGAAGCTGTCTATCCTGGGTTTGAATCCAGACCCAGCTATAAACTGTCATCCCGGTGTTTCACAGGTAGGGTGATTCATCAATGTGTGTGCCGTCTTTCAGATGGACGTTAAACTGGGCGTCACATCTGCCGGAATCCCATCCCCTCTCCCCTTCCCCTTTCCCCCTCCGCATTATCCCCTCCCCTCTCCTCTTTTTTTTTCTTTTTTTTGGGGTATACCTTGTCGAGGCTTCGAATGAAGCTAACACACAATGCACAGCAAGGGGCATAAGACAAGAGGGGTGGGAGTGGGAAGGACAAAACAGTGGGAACAGAGACATTAGGAGATTTGTGAAGGGAGAGGGATGGGGCGGGGAATGGGGAATACAAGATGGACATTACAGGGACTTTTAGAAGGAAAGCAGGAAATTTGAAGGAGGTGGGCTTGGGTGGATTATCGGGGTAGAAAGATCGAGGATTTGGATGGGGGATGAGAAGAGGTGGTGGTGAGTTGCGTTTTGAAGCCTGGAGGGAAGAATGGGATTGAATAGAGTGAGGGTTTATTCCAAAGGCGGGAAAAAAGAGGAATGAAAGAGTGAAGGTGAGCAGTGATTCATGATTTTAGTAGTTTTACCAGAAGGGGGTTGTTGACGGAAATTGAGCGCCCGGAAATGTGGGGACAAATCGCGAGAGAGCAGGGGGGGGGGGGCGAGGCTGGAGAGGAGACGGAGAAGACAGAAAGACCACTGACCAGCCTGCGGTGAGAGAGTGAGAGGCCCAAAGACTCAGCCTCATCGCGGGAGATGCCATGATCCGTAATGCCTTGGTTTTTACAGCGTGAAGCCGAGAAAGGTGGGAGGCAGGAGCACCAGCCCAGAGGGGAGAGCAGTACTCCATCAGGCTGCGGACGAAAGCTTTGTAAGTGGTCAGAAGCTCAGGTGGGCCGAGGAAGACTTTGCACGACGGAGGATTCCCAGTCGGCGACTGGCTTTGGAGGCGAGGTTTGAAATGTGTCTTTCCAGGAAAGGTCATGGCAGATAGTGAGACCAGAAGCTTGAAAGAAAGGACTTCTTCCAGAGAATTGTTGAGAAAGTGGATGGGGGGGTTTTTTCTAAACGGTCCTTTCAGAGAGACAGAGTGAGAGTGTGAGATTTGTCCGGATTTAAAGACATGTTCCACGTGTTGGACCAGTTTTGTGATTTTATCCAGATCTTCAGAAAGCAAAGAAGCTGCTGCTTGCCGTCTGAGGGATGACAGATGGTACGGCAGAGGGTGGAGTCATCGGCAAAGAGATATAGAGATTTTCCAGAGAGTCAGAGAGATCATTAATGAAAACCAGAAAAAGAACATGGCCAGAACGTACCTTGAGGAACTCCAGCCTGGCAGGAAGGGGGGATGAAAGAACTCCATTTAGGGCCACACGGTGACTGTGACAGGAGAGGAGTCTGCGAGCCATGAGTGGAGATGTCCTTGGATACCATAGGAAGAGAGTTTGGTGAGCAGGGCAGGGTGCCAGACTGTGTCAAAAGCACGTGATATGTCCAGGGATATGGCTCTGATTTAATGTCCGGCATTGAGGACCTCCATCCATTGTTGGGAGAGCAGAAGCAGCATATCCAGGGTAGAGTGACCTGGTCTGAAACCAAATTTAAGATCAGAAATCAAGCCATTGAGAAGAGGAAGAATTTAATGTCTGAAGCGATGATGGATTCCATAACCTTGCTGATGATTGGCAGAAGGCTGATTGGTCTGTAGTTTCAGGGATCTGTTTCTGCACCTTTCTAATGCAGGACAGAAATGTTTGCTGATTTCCAAGCAGATGGCAGATGACCTTGAGCAAATGAGAGGGTGAATAGAACAGAGAGAGGGTGAGCAAGAGCAGAGGAGCAGTTTTTAGGACACGTGGGCTGATGCCGTCTGGACTGGTTGCAGAATCAGAGTCGAGGTTTGAGAGCAAGCTCTCCACCTTGTCAGGAGAAAAGGACACAGAGTCCAGGGACAGTTGGGTGCGACTGGGTAAGGTGGGTAGAGAAAGCGATGGGTTTTGGACACAAGATTAGCTGCAAACACCGAGTTTAGGCATTCAGCCTTTTCACGTACGGTATCAGCAGTGCGGCCATTTGAGGTAAGGGAGGGGATGGAGGGGGAACATACACCAGAAACAGATTTGATTAGATACCACCAGGATTTGAGGAGGGAGAGAGGTTTGAGAGTTCAGACTTGAGATTAGAAAGATGTTTGTTTCTGGCTCTCCTGAGGGTAGATACACACTTGTTCCGAGCTTTATGGAAGGAACTGAGATTACCCTCAGTTGGGTTTGCTTTCCATGAGGCAAAGGCAAGTTGTTTCAGGACAACTGCCTCGCCACAAGCTTCAGTGAACCAAGGGCGGGAGAAGGGAGGACAACTGAAGACGAGAGGGGATAAATCTATGCATGAGGGAGAGCAAGTTTCTGAAAGAATTCCCAGGATGAGTTGATGTTGGAGAAAGTAGCGATAGGAGACCAGTCTATAAGTTTGATGCTGCTTGGAGACCCTGCCAGTCAGCTTAAGTGAAATGCCAGACTCGACGGCGGTGAGGTGGTTCTCTGATAATAGCCAGAGAGATGTCCACTTTGACAAGGACGTGGTCAGAAGAACCATTGGAGCGGAGGAAGAGCAGCAGATATTGTCAGGGAAATTTGTCAAAATCAATCCAGAAGAGATGGAGTACCAATGGTTGAGATCCGGGTAGGGAAGTTGACCGATTGAGTCAGTCCCAATGAGTCGCAGAAAGCTTTTGCTGAGGTGCCATGACAGGTGAGATAGGTACCCACACCTCACCAACTGCCATGATGACAATTGAAGTCGCCACATATGAGAAGAGAGAGTTGGTGAGAGGAAGAAGTTGGTCCATGTTTCAATGTGTGAAGTGTAAATGGAGTCATCACTGTTTGGTGGATGGTACAGTACACATATAAACATGAGGTGGGAGTGGAGGGGAAGCCGTAGCCAGAGGTATTCCTGGGGGAGTGGGGTGTGAGGGCAGTGCATGGAGAGTGAGGAATAGAGTCTTTGATGAAGAGAGCAACTCCTCCACCAGGACGAGGCTCAGGCTGTCATACCGGAGGAGGGAGTAACCAGGGAGAGATACTTGGGAGTCAGACATGTCTTGGGGGAGGAAAGTTTCTGTTAGGCAGATTGTCTGGTTTGTCAGTGGCGACCTGTATGGAAAAGATCTGAAAGGTTTGAGCAACAGCCCGATATTTGAGGTCCACACTGTTAATGAAGAGGGAGGGAGGAGGCTTTGGGTGCGTGGGGTGGGGAGGGGAGGGGGAGGTAGGACAAGGGACGAGAGAGGAGTTAAGGAGGGTTGTTGAAAGAGTGCGGGGATTGCAGAATAGGTAGGGGAGGGGGCGATGAGGAGGAGAAGTGGCTCTCTGGTGCTGGGGAGAGGGGGACAAAGAGAGGGGCAGAAGCAGTTGAGAATTTGAGGAGGTGGAGTGAAGAGATGGAGGTGAGGGCAGTGGAAGGAGGCACCTTTGTAGATGAGAGGGGGGGCAACTTTGAGAAGGGTGAGTGAGGAGGGTGAATGCTGGGAGAAGGGTGAGTGTGGAGAGTTGAGGGAAAGGTGAGGGGGAGTTTTTGAGAGAGGTGAGAGGGAGGCTTGGAGGGAGAAGAGTGTGATGGTTGCTTTGAGGGTGAGGGGTGAGTTGGCACTGAAAATGGAAAAGAATGGTTGATGACAGCGAACTCTTCCCCCTCTACCTCTCTCACCCCATCCCGCCCCCCTCTCTCTTTCACCCCTGTCCCTCTCCTCCATCCTATCCCTCTCTCTCCTACCCCTCTCCCTCCTCAGACCCCTCTGTCTCTTCCTCTCTCTCCCACCCCTCCTCCGCCTGCTCCCCACCCCTCCCCCTCTGTTAAGGGGACTGTTAAGGACTGAAGGTTTCATTTTGAATTTTATAACAGCTTCCCCATAGTGTAGCATGTACGAATCGGATTCAGAGTGAGCCGACCGGAGGGGTGCAAAGGTCACTGCATGTACGAGCATGCATGCAGGCAAGTCTTTGCCAGGTAGATAACGTGGGTTTTAAATGCTCCCGCCCGGTTTTATTTCGAACCTGGTGGTTAAAAAGAAAATGTTGCTGTTTGGGGCACATTTTATCACCCTTCCCTTCCCCTCATGCTGCCTTCCTTCCACCTCCCCTCACACTTACCCCCTCCCCTCTCCACCCCCCATGGACATCTCCCAGCGGTCTCTGCATGCCGTATTAACGTGCTGTTTTAACGAATGAGTACAGGACAGAAATCAGTGTTAGTTGTTGCGGAAACCAGGAAAGATAAACGGTATCCTCATCTACTCGATGAATTTCATCGTCTTCAAGATCTACCACAAATACTGTACTAGACCACGGGAGTTATTTTCAAAACTACACGAGCAAGTCAAATTTTCGACATACCAATGTACTGCCAAGACCAGAAACACCAAGTGACTGGTTCTGAACAAACAGCTTCAATTATCTCTGTCGTAGTCATGGCCAGGAGAAATATCACACGTTCGATGGATTGGTCTGTGTGCTTTGTTTGTTTGTTTTGGGGGGGAAATCACACAGGAACGACAAAAAACTGCACAAAATTGGAACATTTGAATGGAACACCAACCTTGAAGGAGGACGCGTGTCAGCGAGCGGATGAGGAAATGCTCGGGAAAATATCAGAGGAGGATTTGATAGCTTAGGATGCTGTCTGTCACTCAACATGTCTTTCAGCCTACCTGAGTAAAACAAACCTGAAAACAACACCTTCATCAACTTTGACAACACCCGACCTTTATGACTCAGCGTTCCACAGCTTGATCGAAGAAATGGACACTGACTTGATGTTCAACAAGAAAGCCCTCTTGCCTTCAAAGCTAGTATAGTGATAAAAAGTCCAGCTTCAAGCAGACATCGATGGTGAACACTACAAGAGTACCAGACTGCGGTCACGACTGGAAAAATACTATGGTTCAGCGGTGTAATTGATTGTGCAATGTGGACAGGGCCAGTCTACTATTGTATCGATCAGCACCATAACATTGAGTGATGCCAACCAGGCTGCCAGTCATCTGAAGCAGGAGCTCAATTCATATCAGTCACTGGACCTTGCAGGTGATCTGTCAGATGAGCCCAATGAGCATGTCACTTCCGAACAAGCTATCCTGTACAATGCTGAGATAGCCATTTTGAGGTCTGAGATAGCCAAATATTCACACAGAGCTGGGGTCTTCACCCGCAGACGCAGCGAGCCACGAATACCTATTTATTTGCTGCAAGTAGACCTAACTAGGTCAGGTGGCTGAAGCTAGTCAACAAAATGGACAATTGGTCACTGACCGACAAACTGCCCCCACGTGAAGCAAGCCTTGAAGAGCTTTCGAAGATCAGGACGAGCATATCGGCTAACGAACGTTTGGACGTCATCACTGATCATAGTGACGCGGCCAAGCCAGACAATGGTTGCCCTGAGCAACAAGATTGGGAAAAGCAGGATGATAAACTTATGCCTGAGTACTTTTTTTGGGCCCAATGGCCGCTGAGCTCCGAGAAGGACTCATCCGTCCCTGTTCCCGTAGGAGTAGATGTATCATCAGTCCTCTCTCTCTCTCTCTCTCTCTCTCGCTCTCTCTCTCTCTCTCTCTCTCTCTCTCTCTCTCTCTCTCTCTCTCTCTCTCTCTCTCTCTCTCTCTCTCTCTCTCTCTCTCTCTCTCTCTCTCTCTCTCTCTCTCTCTCTCTCTCTCTCTCTCTCTCTCTCTCTCTCTCTCTCTCTCTCTCGCTCTCTCTCTCTCTCTCTCTCTCTCTCTCTCGACGCCTTATCCGTGACACGTTGGGGGTGCACGAGTCGAAAAAATTGTACAACTTGATTCGGTATTTTGTCTTTGTTTGTTGAAAATATTTATCTAACAAAAATATTTCCCTTTAGTCTTGTTTCCGTGGTGTGGCGACGTCCCGATACTTAAGCGGGTGTATTGGTAGTTCGGATTTTGTTCGCTGGTGTTCCCTGCAGCATCCGGTCCTCGTGGGAAATTTAATCTATTTTTTTAATTTATATTTCGTGTCGGCAGTGAAATGATAAAACATGTGGATTGTTGATTTACTTGCAGGAAGCAGATATAAGGGTCTCGACGTGAAGGAACATTCGCGTCCAACAGCCGATGAATGGTGACACCGTCAGGGAAGGGGACGGAGGACGTGGACGGGGGAAGGAGACGGGGGAGCGTGGACGGGGGAAGGAGGACGTGACGGGGACGGGGACGGGGAGCAGCGGAGACGGGAGAGGGGAGAATGCCCTTGAAGGAGATTGCTCCGTAAGTTGATTCACCAAGCTCGACGTTGGTGACACATTAACAAATGTTCTGTTTATCTTCGTTTTCTCGAATTTGATGAATATTTGCGCTGAAAATGTCCGGATATTTTGGCCGCAAAATGAGGAGATTTAATCTCGATGTTGTGGGAGGATCGTCGGAGGTCGGAATCCAACACTGAGATGCAGTAAAATGTAACGTGAGCTGGAATTGGGGGGAACTCTTGTTTTGGGGTAACACTTGTTTATCTGTTTTGGGGTAACACTTGTTTGTCTTGTTTTGGGGTAACACTTGTTTGTCTTGTTGGGTAACACTTGTTTGTCTTGTTTTGGGGGTAACAACACTTGTTTATCTTGTTTTGTGGGTAACACTTGTTTATCTTGTTTTGGGGGTAACACTTGTTTATCTTGTTTTGGGGTAACACTTGTTTATCTTGTTTGGGGGTAACACTTGTTATCTTGTTTTGTGGTAACACTTGTTTATCTTGTTTTGGTAACACTTGTTTATCTTGTTTGGGGTAACACTTGTTTATCTTGTTTTGGGTAACACTGTTTATCTTGTTTTGGTGGGTAACACTTGTTTATCTTGTTTTGGGGAACACTTGTTTATCTTGTTTGGGGTAACACTTGTTTATCTTGTTTTGGGGGTAACACTTGTTTATCTTGTTTTGGGGGTAACACTTGTTATCTTGTTTGGGGTAACACTTGTTTGTCTTGTTTGGGGTAACACTTGTTTGTCTTGTTTTGGGGGTAACACTTGTTTGTCTTGTTTTGGGGTAACACTTGTTGTCTTGTTTTGGGTAACACTGTTTGTCTGTTTTGGGGAACACTTGTTTATCTTGTTTGGGGTAACACTTGTTATCTTGTTTTGGGGGTAACACTTGTTTATTCTGTTTTGGGGTAACACTTGTTTATCTTGTTTTGGGGTAACACTTGTTTATTTGTTTGGGGTAACACTTGTTTATCTTGTTTTGGGGGTAACACTTGTTTGTCTTGTTTTGGGGTAACACTTTTTTGTATTTTGGGGGTAACACTTGTTTGTCTTGTTTTGGGGTAACACGTGTTATCTTGTTTTGGGGGTAACACTTGTTTGTCTTGTTTTGGGGTAACACTTGTTTTTCTTGTTTGGGGGTAACACTTGTTTATCTTGTTTTGGGGGTAACACTTGTTAACCTCCGCCATCAAAGATCGGAGGTTACTGTTTTCACCCCTTTCTGTTTGTTACTTAAGAAATCTAAAGATTTCGTAAGTGTATTGATCAGTTCCGTTTCTGTTTGTTTGTTTGTGTGTGTGTGTGTTTGTTTGTAGGCACGATAACTCGAGAAGGGAAGAAGCTACCAATGTCAAATTACACCACGTATCAGGAGGGTGATGGCTAGTGCTGATTAGATTTTGATCAAAATCGTCAAAAGTCAAGGTCACAGTGAGGTCAAACATCAAAAAAAATTATAACTCGCGAACGGAAGAAGCTACCAATGTCAAATTACACCACGTGATTCAGGAGGGTGATGGCTAGTGCTGATTAGATTTTTGTCAAAATCGGTCAAAGGTCAAGGTCACAGTGAGTCAAACATCCAAAACATGATAACTGAGAACGGAAGAAGCTACCAATGTCAAATTACACCACGTGATTCAGGAGGGTGATGGCTCGCGCTGATTAGATTTTGGTCAAAGGTCAAGGTCACAGTGAGGTCAAACATTCGATTTATGATGGTTTGGTACAGAATCATCGTAGAAACTTCTGGTTTGCGTCGCTACCTTCTCTAGATACAGCTTTATTAGACAAGGTCAGAGGTCAAGTTGACGATTTCGTAAGTACCAGTCTATGACTGCTTGTTACTTACGAAATCTAAAGATTTCGTAAGTATATTGATGACTTCCGTTTCTGTTTGTATGTTTGTTTGTTTGTAGGCACGATAACTCGAACGGAAGAAGCTACCAATGTCAAATTACACCACGTGATTCAGGAGGGTGATGGCAAGCGCTGATTAGATTTTGATCAAAATCGGTCCAAAGGTCACCAGTGATCTCTCTCTTTG
>CM068957.1:7172789-7184394 GCA_035128595.1 Eptatretus atami | reverse complement strand
TTTTTTTGGGGGGAACACTGTGTTTGTCTTGTTTTGGGGGAACACTGTGTTTGTCTTGTTTTGGGGGTAACACTGTTTGTCTTGTTTTGGGGGTAACACTTGTTTGTCTTGTTTGGGGGTAACACGTTTTGTCTTGTTTTGGGGGAACACGTCTTTGTCTTGTTTTGTGGGAACACTTTTGTTCTTGTTTTGGGGGAACACGTTTTTCTTGTTTTGGGGGAACACGTCTTTGTCTTGTTTTGGGGTAACACGTGTTTGTCTTGTTTGGGGGTAACACTTGTTTGTCTTGTTTTGGGGGTAACACGTTTTTCTTGTTTTGGGTAACACTGTTTTGTCTTGTGTTTGTTGGGGTAACACGTGTTTGTCTGTTTTGGGGGTAACACTGTTTGTCTTGTTTTGGGGGTAACACTGTGTGTTGTGCCTTGTTTGGGGGTAACACTTCTTTATCCTTGTTTGTGTTATTACTTGAACAGTATATTAAACAGACAAGTTGCGTGCAGCCCTTGTGTACAGACGGGAATCCCATGGAGTGTCATCCTAACATGGTGCTTCACTTACTCACGTTGTGTCGGTTCCTGCTTTGAGGCGTCCAATGTGCGTTCAATTCCCGACCCGGTTATAAAATACCTGATTGGTGTTTCACAGGCAGGTGTTTGTCACAAAGTAATCCGCCCCGACCAGGGCCGTTTGTAGATACCACGGTGTGTTTGATGAATAGTAAACGAGGTGTCATGGGCACTCTGAACAAGCGGAGCACTGGCATTTTAGTCACAACACAGTTCCGAGCATTATAACTTCCACTAACAAGTAACAACCAGGTGCGACTCAGGTGGGTCAGAAAATGAAGAGGATTGTGACAAATTGCAACAGCCAACTATTTATTTATTTTTCATTTTCACACAAAGACAAGGCATTGAGGTAATGATGAAATGGTCACTACGGTGGTTCTCACTCTTCACGATCTGCGTGTTTCTGTTAGCTGACCCCCACCACTCCAGCGTGTTCTCATCAGATCACTCTCCCCTCCTCCCTCGGTGTGTTCCAGTGAGATGACCCCCCCCCCTTTCTCCACACTGGGAAGAAGGCTCAGACGAGAACATTTGGCTTGCGTTTCAATCACCTGACCATTCGGTGGTTGAAATTAAATGTTGGACGTGGGATTCGCCTTTATGCGAGACCTTAAAAACAGTTGGTTACTGATGTTATTGTTGTTATTCTTATGATTGGTTTTTTTGTTAATTACGACCCACAGCTCTAACCATCTTTTTGCTGATGGAGAAGATTGTGTTTGTACTGTACGTGCAAGTGGTGACATGAGTTTGTGTTTCACAACCTTTCAGTTTAGTTAGCTGTATCTAAATGTATTTGTAATACGGGTGTCGAGGCTCTTGCAAAAGCACAATAACAGGGTGACGGGTCAACTGTTGTACAAGGTTGCACCCACAGTATGAGCGAAGAGGGGGATGAAGTCTCAGCATGTGTAGAGAAGCTCAGAGGGAGGAACTGAGGAGTCTTTGAGGAAGTCACAGCAAAATGGAATTTCTGGCGGGAAGAGCAATGATCATGATTTGGAAGATGGTTCTACATTCCTTCTGAGGTCAACAAAATGAGTACCAGCTTACTGGTAACAAGGGCACAGCATCAGCGGCACAGCTGCGCTCCCAGCAATGATGCAACCAGCAGCCACAGGCTGCATCCCAGTGCAGGTGATTCAAAATGAAGCTGCAGTGAATGTGCTTTGTACATTGGTGGTCACGCTCTCCTCTCGGTTGGCTAGTGTGGGTTCGATTCCCGACCCAGATGTAAACTGTGATCGCGGTGTTTCACAGGCAGGGTGACTCATCAGTGTGTGCGCCGTCTCTCGGATGGACGTTAAACTGGACGTCTCGTCTGCTGCCATGAGTTGGTGGATGTTAAAGATCCCACGGTGTCCTTCGTGAACGGTAGGCGAGCCCCGTGACCAGATTCCAAATTCCTGCCCTGACTTCCTGAGCCGGAGTGGTGACCCGACCAGGACCGTAGCTTTGTAATTGTGCCGGCAGCATCAGCGCTCTGCACAGGCCATGGCACATGATGACAGTGATGATATCGTTGGTTGTCAAGTCCTCCATATCGATTAGCAGGTGGTGCACCACTCACACACAACATTCCTAATCCTTATCTGCGATTCTCTCTACCTCCCCCCCTCTCCCCCCCTGTTCTTCTTGTTCTTCCTCAGGAAATTACCGTTTTTATTGACGTTCGGCTACAAATCGAGGCTCATTGGGAGAGAAAGGTGACGAAAGGTTAATATAAAGAAAAAAGAGAAAAAAAAAAAAAAAGAGCATCGCATGACAGGTCAGGCGAAGGGCATCAGCGATGGCGTGACATGAAACACAGAAACGAGCACACGATGTTGGCAAAGGTTCCATTAACGACGAGGTTTCCCACGTCTGGTCCAATGGTCCAAGCGACATCCGCTGCATGAAGTAAGCCAAGTGGCCAAATGACAAGTTGGTTAGCTACAGTTTATGCGGTGGGAAAGGGGGATCTAGAGAGAATCCCACAGATAAGGGATTAGGAATTTGGGTTGAGTGGTGCACCACCTGCTAAACGATATGGAGGACTTGACAACCAACGAATATCATCACTGTACTCATGTGACATGCCTGTGCAGAGCGCTGCATGCTGCCGGCACAATTACCAAAGCTACGGTCCTGTCGGGTCACCACTCCGGCTCAGGAAGTCAGGGCCAGGGAATTTGGAATTCTGGTCACGGGCTCGACCTCCGTTCACGAAGGACACGTGGGATCTTTAACAATGCCACCAACTACATGGCAGCAGACGAGACGTCCCAGTTTAACGTCCATCCGAGAGACGGCGCACACACTTGATGAGTCACCCTGCCTGAATGAAACACCGCGTATCACAGATTTACATTCTGGGATCGGGAATCGAACCCACACTAGCCAACCGAGAGGAGAGCGTGACCACCATTACAAAGCACATGCACTGCAGCTTCATTTGAATCCACCTGCACATGGATGCAAGCCTTTGGTGCTGGTTGCATCATTGCTGGAGCGCAGCTTGCCGCTGATGCTGTGCCCTTGTTTACCAGTAAAGCTGGGTACTCATATTTGATTGACCTCAGAAGGAATGTAGAACCATCTTCCAAATCATGATCATTGCTCTTCCGCCAGAAATTCCATTTGGCTGTGACTTCCCAAAGGACTCCTCAGTTCCTCCCTCTGAGACTTCTCTACACATGCTGAGACTTCATCCCCCTCTCGCTCATACTGTGGGTGCAACCTTGTACAACAGTGACCCGTCACCTGTATTGTGCTTTTGCAGAAGCCTCGACACCCTATTACAATACATTTAGATACAGCTAACTAAACTGAAAAGTGTGAAATCACAAACTCATGTCACACTTGCACGTACAGTACAAACACATCTTCCTTCCATCAGCCAAAGATTGTTAGAGCTGTGGGTCGTAATTAACCAAAAAAAACCAATCATAAAGAATAACAAACAATAACATCAGTACCAACTGTTTTATAATGGTCTCGCCATTTAAAAAGGGGCCGGGGGGGGAAAATCCCACGTCCAAACATATTAATTTCAACACGAAAGTGTCAGTGATTGAAAACCAAGCAAATAGTTCTCGTCTTAGCCTTCTCCCATGTGGAGAAAGGGGGGCGTCATCTCACTGGAAACACCACAGGCGAGGGGAGAGGGGAGGTGATCTGATGAGAACACGCAGGAGTGGTGGGGGTCAGCTACAGTAAAACACGACAGATCGTGAGCAGTGACGACCACCACTGTGACCATTTCATCATTTACCTCAACTGCCTTGTCTTTGTGTGAAAATGAAAAATAAAATAAAGAGTTGGCTTTGCAATTTGGTTCACAATCCTCTTCTTCTTCTGACCCACCTGGAGTCGCACTTGTGTACTGTTAGTGGAGTTATAATGCTCGGAACTGTTGTTGTGACTAAAATGCCCAGTGCTCCGCTTGTTCAGCGTGCCCATGACACCTGCGTTACTATTCATCAAAACAGCACCGTGGTATCACAAACCCCTAGGTCGGGCGGATTCATGGACGAAAACACCATGCCTTGAAACACCCATCAGATTTATAACCGGTCGGGAATTGAACGGCCACATTGACGCCTCAAAGCAGGAACACCGACACACGTAGTAATGTGAAGCACCATGTTAGGATGCCACTCCAGGATTCTCCGTCTGTACACAAGCGGGCTGCACGCAATCTTGTCTTTTATAATTACTGTTCAAGTAATAACACCAAACAAGAAAAGACGTGTTACCCCCAAAACAAAGACAAAGAGTGTTACCCCAAAACAAGACAAAACCGTGTGTACCCCACAAAACAGACAAAAGACGTGTTTACCCACAATAACAAGACAAAAGACGTTGCCCACAAACAAACAAAGACGTGTTCCCACAAAACAAGACAAACGTGTGCCCACAAACAAGACAAAGACGTGTGCCCAGCAAAACAAGGACAAAGACGTATGTTACCCCCAAAAGAAGATAAACAGGTGTGACCCCCAAACAAGATAAACACGTGTTGTATCCCCCAAAACCAAGAACAAACATATTATCCCCAAAACACAGACCAAAATAAGTGTTACCCCCAAAAAACAATGAAACAAGCGATAACCCCCCAAAACAAGATAAACATAGTGTTTACCCCACAAACAAGATAAACAATGTGTTACCCCAAAACAAGAGAAGAAAACATGAATAAACAAGTTTCCCCCCAAAACAAGAGAACATGAAAACCAAGTCGTTCCCCCCAAAAACAAGATAAACACAGTGTTACCCACTAAACAAGATAACAAGTTGTTACCAAAAAACAAATTTAAACAAGTGATCCCCACAAAACAAGGATAAACAAGGTGATCCCCACAAAACAAGACAAAACAAGTGTTACCCCCAAAGCAAGATAAACAGGTGTTCCCCACAAAACAGATAAACAAGTGTTACCCCCAAACAAAGATAACAAAGTGTTCCCCACAAAAGCAAGATAAACAAGTGGACCCCCAAAACAAGATAAACACATGTTACCACAAACAAGATAAACAAGTGTACCCCCAAAACAAGATTAAACACAGTTACCCACAAACCAAATAAACAGGTGTTACCCCAAAACACAGATAAACCAAGGTGTGACCGCCCAAAACAAGATAAACACGTGTTATCCCCAAAACAAAGACAAAAACAGTGTTACCCCCAAAACAAATTTAAACAAGTGTTCCCACAAAACAAGATAAACAAGTGTCCCCCCAAAAACAAGATAAACACATGTTACCCACAAACAGAATAAGACAAGTGTTAAGCCCCCAAAACAAGATAAACAAGGTGTTACCACAAAACCAAGATAAACACGTGTTACCCCCAAACAAGAGAAAACAAGCTGTTACCCCACAAACAAGAAAAAACAAGTGTTACCACAAAACAAGGATAAACAAGTGATTACCCCCCAAAAACAAGATAGAAAACAAGTGTTACCCCCAAAACAAGATAGATAAACCAAGTGTTACCCCAAAACAAGATAAACAAGTGTTACCCCAAAACAGATAAACAAGTGTATACCCCCAAACAAGAGTAAACAAGTCGTTACCCCCAAAACAAGATAACAAAGGTGTTACCCCCAAAACAAGACAAACAAGTGCATTACCCCCAAACAAGAAAACAAGTGTTTACACAAACAAGATAAACGTGGTTTACCCACCAAAACAAAGATAAACACCGTGTTACCACAAAACAAGATGAAACAAGTGTTACACAAAACAAGATAAACAAGTGTTACCACAAAACAGAAAACAAGTGGTACCACAAAACAAGATAAACCATGATAAACAAGTGTTCCCCCCAAACAAGATTAAACATGATAAACAAGTGTTTCCCCCAAAAAAGATAAACATGATAAACCAAAGTGTTCCCCCCAAAACAAGATAAACATGTAAAACAGTGTTCCCCCAAAACATATAAACAAGTGTCCCCCCAAACAAGAAACATGATAACAAGTGTTCCCCCCCCAAACCAAGCATAAACATGATAAAACAAGTGTTCCCGCCCAAAAACAAGAATAAACATGAATAAACAAGTGTTCCCCCCAAACAATGATAAACATGAATAAACAAGTGTTCCCCCAAAACAAGAATAAACATGTAAACAAGTGTTCCCCCCAAACAGATAAACATGATAAACAGTTTAACCCCAAACAAATAAACAAGTGGTACCCCAAAACAAGATAAACAGTGTTACCCCCAAACTAAGAATAAACAAGTGTTACCCCAGAAAAGATAAACAAGTGTTACCACCAAAAACAAAATTAAAACATGTTACCCACAAATACAAGACAAACAAGTATTACCCCCAAACAAGATCAAACAAGTGTATACCACAAAAACCAAGATAAACACGTGATTCCCACAAAACAAGACATAAACAAGGTGATCCCAACAAAAACAAGACAAAACAATGTTTACCCCAAAAGAAGATAAACACGTGTTAGTCCCAAAACAAGACACAAACAGTATTATCCCAAAAACAAGAAAAACCAGTGTTACCCCCAAAACAAGACAAACAAGCGTTACCCCCAAAACAAGATAAACAAGCGGTTCCCCCAAATCAAGATAAACAATGCGTAACCCCCAAAACAGATAAACAAGAGTTACCCCCAAAACAAGATAAACAGAGTTACTCCAAAACAAGCATACACAAGTGTTACCCCCAAAACAGATAAACAAGTGTTACCACAAAACAGATAAACAAGTGTTTACCCCAAAACAAAAGGATAAAACAAGTGTTTACCCCCAAAAACAAATCAAACAATGTGTTCACCCCAAAACAAGATAAACATGATAAACAGTGTTCCGCCCAAAGAAGATAAATATGATAACAGTTGTTCCCCCAGAAAACAAATAAACAGGTGTTTCCCCACAAAACCAAATAAACAGTGTTCCCACCAAAACAAGACAAACAAGTGTCTCCGCTACAAAACAAGATAAACATAATTGTACACCCAAAACAAATAAACACGGTAACACAAAACAAGATAAAAAACAGTGATCCCCACAAAACAAAGACAAACAAGTGTTACCCCCAAAGCAAGATAAACAGGTGTTCCCCACAAAAACAAAGATAAACAACGTGTTCCACCAAAACAAGAAAACAAGTGTTCCGCGCACAAAACAAGATAACAAGTGTAACCACCCAAAACAGATAAACACGTCGTTAACCACAAAACAAGATTAAAACAAGTGATCCCCACAAACAAGTAAAAAGTATCCCCCCAAACAAGACAAACAGTTTACCCCCAAAGCAAAGAATAAACAGAGTGTTTCCCCACAAAACAAGACTAAACAAGTGTCCCACCCAAAACAAGACAAACAACGTTTCCGCACAAAAACAAGATAAAACAAATGTTACCCCAAAACAAGTATAAACAAGTGTTCCCCCGCAAAACAAGTTAAACAATTGATCCCACAACAAGATAAACAGTACCCCAATAACAAGATAAACAAGTCGTTACCGCAAAAACAGTTAAACAAGTGATCCCCACAAAACAAGATAAACAGGTGTTACCCCCAAAACAAGAATAAACAAGTTTTCCCCCCAAAACAAGATAAACACATTTACCCCCAAACAAGATAAACAAGTGTACCCTAGAAACAAGATGAAACAAGTCTTACCCAAAACAAAGATAACAGAAGTGTTACCCCAAAACAAGATAAACACGTGTACCCACAAAACAAGATAAAACAAGATTACCACAAAACAAATAAATAAGTGTTACCCCAAAACAAGATAAACAAGTATTCCCACAAACAAGATAAACAGTGTTACCCCCAAAACAAGATAAATCAAAGTGTTACCCCCAAAACAAGAAAAAACAAGTGTTTACCCAAAAAACGAAACAAGGTTACCACAAAAACAAGATAAAACGTTGTACCCACAAAACAAAGATAAACACGTGTTACCCACAAAAAGATAAAGCTCGTGTTACCCACAAAACAAGATAAACAAGTGTTAACACACAAACAAGATAAACACTGTGTTAAAACCACAAAACAAGATTAAAACAAGTGATTACCCCCAAAGCAAGATAAACAGGTTTGTTCCCCACAAAACAAGACAAACAAGTGTTCCCAACCAAAACAAGACAAAGCAGAGTGTTCACACCAAAACAAGATAAACAAGTGTTACCCCCAAAACCAAGATCAACAGTGATCCCCACAAAACAAGCATAAACAGGTGTTACCCCAAAACAAGTAAAGCATGCAAAAACAAGGTTCCCCACAAAACAAGAGAAAAATAATGTGTTCCCACCAAAACAAGACAAACAAGGTGTTCCGCCACAAAACAAGATAAACAAGTTTCACCCCAAACAAGATAAAAAAGTGGAATCCCCACAAAACAAGATAAACAATCTTGTACCCCCCAAAGCAAGATAAACAGGTGTTCCCCACAAAAACAAGACAAAACAAGTGTTCCCACAAAACAAGGCAACAGTGTCGCACAAAACAAGATAAACACAGTGTTTCCCACTCAAAACAAGATAAAACAAGTGATCCCCACAAAAACAAGACAACAGTGTTCCCACCAAAACAAGAATAACATGATAAACAAGTGTACCCCCCAAAACAAGAATAAACATAGTAAAGCAAGTGTTAAACCCCCAAAAACAAGCATAAACAAGTGTTACCCCCAAACAAGATAACATGATAAACAAGGTTACCCCCAAAACAGATAACATTGAATTAAACAAGTGTTACCCCAAAACAAGATAAACAGTGTTACCCAAAACAAGATAACATATAAACAAGTTCCCCCCAAACAGATAACATGATAAACAATTGTTCCCCCCAAAACAAGATAAACATGATAAAACAAGTGTTTAACCCAAAACAGCAATAACAAGTGTTACCCTAACAAAACAAGTATAAACACGTGTTCCCACCAAAATAAGATAAACAAGTGTTACCCCCAAACAAGATAAACATGATAAACAAAGTGTTCCCCAAAACAAGATTAAACATGATAAACAAGTGTTTCCCCCCAAACAAGATAAAACATGAAAAACAAGTTGTTAACCCCAAAACAAGATAACAATGTTTACCCCCAAAGACAAGATAAACACGTGTTCCCCACAAAATAAGATAAACATGATAAACAAGTGTTACCCCCACAAACAAGATAAAACAAGGATTACCCCCAAAACAAGATAAACACGTGTTCCCCCCACAAAATAAGATAAACATGATAAACAGTGTTACCCCCAAAACAAGATAAACAAGTGTTACCCCCAAAACAATAAAACATGATAAACAAGTGTTCCCCCCAACAAGTAAACATGATAAACAAGTGTACCCCCAAAACAAGATAAAACAAGTGTTACCCCCAAACAAGATAAACATGATAAACAAGTGTTCCCCCCAAAACAAGATAAACATGATAAAACAAGTGTTCCCCCCAAAACAAGATAAAAAACATGTTAAACAACGTGGTTAAACCCAAGAACAAGTAAACAAGGTGTTACCCCAAAACGAAAAAAACACGTTTCCCCACAAAATAAGATATAAACAGTGTTACCCCCAAAACAAAGGATAACCTGCATAAACAAGTGTTCCCCCCAAAACAGATAAACCGATGATAAACAAGTGTTCCCCCAAAACAAGATAAACATGAATTAAACAACGTGTTAACCCCAAAACAAGCGGGATAAAACAAGTGTTACCCCAAAACAGATAAAACACGTGTTCCCCACAAAAATAAGATAAAACAAGTTAGTTACCCCCAAAACAAGATAACAAGTGTTTACCGCGCCAAAACAATCATAAACAGAGTGTTACCCCCAAACAAGATAAACAAGTGTTCCCCCCGAAAAGCAAGATAAACAAGTGTTCCCCCAAAACAGAGATAAACACGTGTTACCACAAAACAAGATAAAACAAGTGTTACCACAAAACAAGCATCAAACACGATCCCCACAAAACAAAGAAACAATGTGATCCCGCCACAAAACAAGACAAACAGAGTGTTACTCCCCAATAAGAGATAAACAGTGTGTGACCCCCAAAACAACGATAAACAAGCGTAACCCCAAACAAGATAAACAAGAAGTTACCCCCAAAACCAACGATAAACAAGTTATACCACAAAACAGATAAACAAGTGTACCCCAAACAGATAAACAAGTGTTACCCCAAAACAAGATAAAAAGTGTTACCCCCAAAACAAGATAAACAAGTGTTACCCCCAAAATCAGATAAACAATGTTACCCCCAAAACAAGATAAACAAGTGTTACCCCCAAAACAAGATAAACATGATAAACAAGTTTTTACCCCCAAACCCAAATAAACATGATAAACAGTGTTCCCCCCAAACAGATAAACATGATAAAACAGAGTGTTACACAAAAACAAGACAAACAAGTGGATCCCCACAAAACAAGACAAAACAAGTGGTACCCCCAAAGCAAGATAAACAGGTGTTCCCCACAAAACAAGTAAACAGAGTGTTCCCACCAAAACAGCTAAACAAGTGTTACCCCAAAACAAGAATAAACAAGTGTTCCCCACCACAAACAGATACACGTGTTACCACCAAACAAGAAACAGGGTGTTACCCCAAAACAAGATAAACAACGTTTTCCCCACAAAACAGATAAACAAGTGTTCCCCCCAAAACAAGACTAAACACATGTACCCACCAAACACAAGATAAAACGTGTTACCCCCAAACAAATAAACACGTTTTATCCCCAAAACAAGACTAAGGAAACAAGTGTTACCCCCAAAACAAGAAAACATAAGTGTTACCCCCAAAACAGAATAAACAAGTATACCCCCAAAAACAAGAATAAACAAGTGTTACCCCCAAAACAAGTAAACAAGTGTTAAACCCCCAAAACAGATAAACAAGTTGTACCCCCAAAACAAGATAAACAATAGGTGTTACCCCAAAACAAGATAAACAAGTGTTACCACAAAAAAAGATAAAACACGTGTACCCACAAAACAAGATAAACAATGTTACCACAATAACAAGATAAACAGTGTTACCAAAAACAAGATAAACACGTGGTTACCCACAAAAACAAATAAAGTGTTTACCCCCAAAACAAGATAAATCAAGTTTACCACAAAGACAAGATAACCATGATATAACAAGTGTACCCAAAAACAAGATTTAAACAGATAAACAAGGTGTCCCCCAACAGGATAAACATCTTGATAAACAGTGTATCCCCCCAAACAAGGATAAACATGATAAACAAGTGTTAACCCCAAAACAAGAAAAACACGTGTTCCCCACAAAATAAACAAGTGTTACCCCCAAAACCAAGAAAACAAGGTTACGCCCCCAAAACAAGATAGAACAAGGTGGTTACCCCCAAAACAAGAATAAAAACGAGTGTTCCCCAAAACAGATTAAAACCAAAGTGTTCCCCCCAAAACAGATAAAACCAAGTGTTCCCCCGCCAAATACAAGATAAACAAGTGTTCCCCCCAAAACAACAGTAAACATGATAAACAGTGTTCCCCCAAACAAGATAACATGAAAACAAGATAAACATTGATAATACAAGTG
>CM068957.1:7117183-7131867 GCA_035128595.1 Eptatretus atami | reverse complement strand
TCTAATTATACCAGGTAATTGGTGTCCACAACCATCCTTGACCACGTTGTGGAACGTTGGCTGAGGCCCTTGTGCGAATAAGATCAAAAAGGACTCGACTGAAAGTTCCGATCAACACAAGGTTCATGATATTGTGCCACACCGCTGACATCGCACATGTTCGAGATTAGACATGGTGCAAGCCAAATTTTTGAGCTTGAGCTGAGAAAAGCTAACAGAGCTCAAGTTAGTGTTTCTTACCAGGAATTCCTGCAAAAATTGTGGGAAATAGATTCGGGATTCCTACCTTTTTGTGGTCTTTTTTTATTTTTTATTTTCGTTTGGGCTCAAATTTCGGATCGAACCATCTCTAATGACAAGTGTAGATGTGCTTGCGTTTGTGCAGTGTGTTCTGTGCACCTCCTTTCCCACCACTAAGGAAAGACTCGATGGGGCAAAAAGCAATTGGGTGTTTCTCGCATGATCACACCTGCTTTACCTGCCGTATCGATGAAAGCCCAAATGGTTTCGCCACCGACCGTCGCATCAGAGGTCGGGATGCAAGTTTGAAGACGAGTTTTATTACAATTGTAGAAAGTCCATTCGGAACTCGGCAATACAAACATTGCTACTTGTACATCTCAACAATGTTGTCCAACTTGTACGTCGTGGAGATAGATTCTGATTCTACCCCTTATCGACCAGATTTTCTCCATCCTGCCGCTTCCAAATCTGCACATACAGAGGAGGGGACAGTAAAGTGAGTGAGCTCAAATGACAAGAAGAAGCAGAAGAAGAAGAGGTTGAACAAATAAGACAAACCTGGATGTAAGCCTCAGATAGTGTTAGCATCTGTGGCAGAATATCCGACACGTGTAGATCTTGCATCTCAAACCAGCGTCCAGCTCCCTGGGGGTAGAATAATCATTTTGATCCAGCCATGAGTAGCTACAAATCGCATGCACTGTACTTTGACCGATATCTGTCCTTGTAAAGTACTTTAAATAAATAATCTGGTAGACAAATACCCAATTTATTTTTAGCTCGCCTGTTCAAAGAACAGAGCTATAGCGATACCCCTGGCGTGTGCGTGAAAATGTTAAAGTTTTTGGTGCAAGTTATTTTTTCCTTTCTGTTTTTATCTACCACACTTTTTTATATACCCGATATACATATCGGGGCGTATTATGTGGTACCGTCCGTCCGTCCGTTCCTGTCCGCACTCTACCTCCCAAAGTTTTCAACTTTCACGTTTCATATTTGGTACATTAGGTACAGACTGTGGAGACGGTGTGTCGTGACATACATTCGTCATCTAAAGTGGTTGCCATGGCAACCAGGATGCTGTTTTCCAAGTAGTAGCACAATTCTGTATATACCTTCTTGTTCAGCGTATATTGTGCTCACTTGCGCTCTTGTTACTGATTACAATATACAAATACTATTATTGCTTTAAAATTATTTGGATCAGACTCACTGCAATGCTTTATAAAAAATATAATTATTAGATTTAAGCCTGGTGTGGGCAGTGGTTAGGGCAGTGGCTTGGGACCAAAAGGTCCTGAGTTCAAGCCCCGTTGGGCCACTGAATTTATATATATATATGTTATGTGTGTATATATATACTGCATATATGTATGTATATATATATACATATATATGTACACCAAGTCGTAAAACACCAGGGGGTTGACTCAGCCTGTCTCCTTCCGAGGTCGGGAAATGAGTACCAGTGTACTGGGCCCGGTGTATGCCCGGTTAGAATAGGTGTACATATCCCTGTGTGTCGTAAGAGGCGACCAGGGTTGCGTCAGGAAGGGCATCCGGCATAAAAACCTATGCCAAATCATTATGCGGACAACAAAACGAATTTCCATACCAGATCGGTCGAGGCCGGGTTACAACGACCGCCACCGGTACCGGTGGTCAGCAGGGTACAGTGGAAATTGTGCTACTGCTGGCGAAGGAGGAGAAGGAGACGGGGAAGGCGAGTCCGGAGGCAGTGGGAGAGGGGGAAGGGTAGAAGTGTGGAGGTGAGAGTTGGAACTCTGAATGTTGGGACGATGACTGGCAAAGGGGAGAGTTGGCTGATATGATGGAGAGAAGAAAGTGGACATACTGTGTGTACAAGAGACCAAGTGGATGGGGAGTAAGGCTAGGAGCATTGGAGGTGGTTTCAAACTGTTCTACCATGGTGTGGATGGGAGGAGAAATGGTGTGGGGTAATCCTGAAGGAAAATTATGTCAAGAGGGTATTGGAGGGGAGGAGAGTGTCTGACCGAGTGATGAGTGTGAGTTGGAAATTGAAGGGGTGATGATGATGTCATCAGTGTATATGCCCACATATGGGGTGTGAGATGGAATATAAAGAAGATTTCTGGAGTGAGTTAGATGAAGTGGTGAGGTGTATCCAAGGATGAAAGAGTGGTGATTGGAGCAATTTCAATGGGCATGTTGGGGAAGGGAAAAAGAGGATGAGGAGGTGATGGGTAGGTACGGTCTCAACAAGAGAAATGTGGAAGGGCAAATGGTGGTAGAGTTTGCAAAAAGAATGGAAATGGCAGTGGTAAATACGTATTTCAAGAAGAAGGAGGAACACAGGGTGACGTACAAGAGTGGAGGAAAGTGCACACAGGTGGATTACATCTTAAGCAGATGCACCTGAAAGAGATTAGAGACTGTAAGGTGGTGGCAGGGGAGAGTTTAGCTCGACAGCATCGATTGGTGGTCTGTAGGATGATTTTGGAGGTGAGGTTGAGGAAGAGAGTGAGGGCTGAACCAAGGACCAGATGGTGGAAGCTGAAGGAGGAAGACTGTTGCGTGGAATTTAGGGAGGAGACGAGACAGGTGTTGGATGGTGGTAAAGATGGGTGGGATGATTGGGCAACTACAGCAGAAGTGGTGAGGGAGATAGCTAGGAAGGTACTTGGTGTGACATCTGGACAGAGGAAGGAAGATAAGCAGACTTGGTGGTGGAACGAGGAAGTACAGGAAAGTATAAGGGAGAGGGGTTGGCGAAAAAAAGTGGGATAGTCAGAGAGATGAAGAAAGTAGGCAGGAGTACAAGGAGTGGTGGCGAAAGGCAAAAAGAGAGGTGGCAAAGGCGAAGAAAAGGCATATTACGAGCTGTATGAGAAGTTGGATCAAAGGAAGGGGAAAAGGATTTATACGATTGGCAAGACAGAGGGACGCGAGCTGGGAAGGATGTGCTGCAGGTTCGGGTAATAAAGGACGCAAATGGGAATGTGCTGACGAGCGAGGAGAGTGTGTTGAGAAGGTGGATGGAGTACTTGAGGAGCTGATGAATGAAGAAAATGAGAGAGGGAGAAGGTTGGAAGAGGTGGAGATAGTGAATCAGGAGTGGGGTGGATCAGTAAGGATGAATGAGGACTGCTATGAAGAGGATGAAGAGTGAAAGGCGGTTGGCCCAGATGATATACCAGTGGAAGCATGGAAGTGCTTAGGAGAGATGGCAGTGGGGTTGTTAACCAAATTGTTTATTAAAATCTTGGAAAGTGAGAGGATGCCGGAGGAGTGAGAGTAAGTGTACTGGTTCTGATTTTCAAGAACAAGGGTGATGTGCAGAGCTGTGGAAATTACAGAGGGATTAAGTTGTTAAGCCACACCATGAAGTTGTGGAAAGAGTAGTGGAAGCTAGGTTGAGAAGAGAGTGACGATTTGTGAGCAGCATATGGGTTTATGCCAGGAAGAGCACACTGATGTGATGTTTGCTTTGAGAATGTTGATGAGAAAGTCTAGGGAAGGCAGAAGGAGTTACATTGTGTGTTTGTGGATTTAGAGAAAGCTTATGATAGGGTGCCAAGAGAGGAGTTGTGGATTGTATGAAGAAGTCGGGAGTGGTGGAGAAGTATGTGAGGATTGTGCAGGATATGTATGAGGACAGTGTGACAGCGGTGAGGTGTGTGGTAGGAATGACGGACCGTTTAAGGTAAAAGTGGGATTGCACCAAGGTTCAACTCTGACCCTTTCCGTTTGCAATGGTGATGGACAGGTTGACGGACGAGATCAGACTGGAGTCTCATGGACTATGATGTTCGCGGATGACATCATGATCTGTATGGAGAGTAGGGAGCAGGCTGAGGCGAGCCTTGAGAGTGGAGGTACGCACTGGAGAGAAGGGGAATGATAGTCAGTAGGAGTAAGACGGAGTACATGTGCGTAAATGAAAGGGAGGGTGGTGGATGGTGCGGTTGCAAGGAGTTGAGGTGGGGAAGGTGGATGGGTTTAAATACTTGGGATCAACTGTCCAAAGTAACGGAGAGTGTGGGAGAGAAGTGAAAAAAGAGTGCAGGCAGGATGGAGTGGGTGGAGAGGGTTGCAGGAGTGATTTGTGACAGAAGGGTAGCTGCAAGAGTTAAGGGAAAGTATATAAACGGTAGTGAGACCAGCTATGTTGTATGGTTTGGAGGTGTGGCGCTAACAAAAAGACGGAAGCGGAGCTGGAGGTGGCAGAGTTAAAGATGCTGCGATTCTCGTTGGGAGTGACGAGGATGGATAGGATAAGGAATGAGTATATTAGAGGGACTGCGCAGGTAGGACGGTTTGGAGACAAAGTGAGAGAGGCGAGATTGAGATGGTTTGGACATGTGCACAGGAGGGAAGTGGAGTATATCGGGAGAGAGATGTGAAGATGGAGCCGCCAGGCAGGAGGAGAAGAGGAGGAAGGCCAAAGAAGAGGTTCATGGATGCTGTGAGGGCGGACATGCGGGTGGTTGGAGTGTCAATGGAGATGTGGAGGATAGAGCGAAATGGAGACGGTTGATCCGCTGTGGCGACCCCTAACGGGAGCAGCCAAAAGAAGAAGAAGAAGACGAGTCTTTTACCAGAGTTGGTGTCAAAGCCACCCAATGCTCGCCTGTTTATACATTTATCGTTTTTAAAAGGACGAGTCTAATAATAATATTTTTATAATTCTCTAAAATTTTTTTGGGGCGGGGGTTGGAAATCACTTAAAAACATCGTAGAAATGAAAAAATAAATAATTTTTCTCTAAAAATTTTTTTGGGGGGGGACTGGGAAGGTTTGTCGAGGGATCTGAGGAAGTAGTTGGGATTTGAGCTGGTCAAATCTTATGTGCATGATCTTGGCTAAAACCCCCCCCACCAGTTTCGTCGAAATCCTATGCAAAAAATATTTTTTTTTTTCGCTAACAATTTTTTTTTTGGGGGGGGGGGGTTGGAAATCACTTAAAACATGTAGTAAATGCAAAAAAAAAAAAATTCTCTAACCAAATTTTTGTTGGGGGGGGGGACCCAAGTCCAAATCTAATGGCATGATCCTTTGACCATCCAATAACCCCACACAGTTCGTCGAAATCCTAATCACTTAAAACGTAGAAATGCAAAAAAAGAAATCGAAATTTTGTTGATAAAAAAAGTTTGCAAAAATTTTTTTTTCTCTAAATTGTTTTTTTTTGGGGGGGGGGGAACCAAGTTCCAAAATCTAATGGCAATGACCCTTGACCATACCTAACCCCCCTACCAAGTTTCGTCGAAATCCGTCGAGGAGTTTTTTTTTCCGTAAATTTCAACATTTAACATTTTCAACAGCACACGCTGACGGCTCACGCCGGGGGTTATCGCTATAGCTCTCTGTTTAGTGTCTTCGAACCAGGCGAGCTAAAAAACGATAAATGTATAAACAGGCGAGCATTGGGTGGCTTTGACACCAACTCTGGTTAAGCTAAACCTCTCCCCCACATCCTTCCTCTTCCTCCCAATATACTCCCCTCTCCTTAAAATCGACTGATGCATGCTGACTTCGTTCTCCCACTACAATCCACCCTGTTCACTGCTTTTAATGTGTTGCACTACACCAAGCTTACTTGTGTCTTGTCCAAAATTTTCTTCCCACCTGCAGCCTTTCTTGCAAAAGTGAATGCTCTCTTCCTCTACCTCCCCCCCCCCTCACCAATCTGTGCTATCTGCCACGTTCTTGGCCTCCACTCACCTGGTGAAACACGTTGCACCCTGTAGGACCCCTCCCCAGGCTTCCCATCATGCACGATATTTCAGCACAGATCATAGGTTGTAACTGGGTGCTTGCGCTGCGCTGCCGGTGTGAGATAATCACGAAGGTCGACATTCCTGCACAAAAATAACAAATAGCGAATGAACACATGGAAGCCCCATTAAGGTGAGCAAAGTCGCCGTGAATAATAAACGGTCGGGACTCGGTCGGTGACCGCTCACGTGATCGGGAAGTTAACGATGGTCGGGTTCTTCTCCACAAAGAAATTGTTCTTGGTGAAGCGCTTGATGTAGAAGATTAGGTAAGGGGGCAGCTGTGTCAGCTGGAAGCGCCGGATGAAGCCTTCCTTTAACGTTCGGTATTCCTGTGTGTTGAGGGGGTAACGTGTTCAGGAAGGGTGAGGATGTGGGACATGGACGGGACAAAAAGAAAAGGGCCAAAGGCCGCCTGTGTGTCCATACCTTCTCAGTCTGCCCATTGAATTTTGCCAGGATGTTGAACAGGGGAACCTGAGAAAAGGATGAAATGGCCTCGTCAAGGATACGGTTCAAACAAAATGCATGGCATGTGACGAGCTGTGTGACGTCAGGTCGGTTGACACACTCACCTGAGGGATGATGTTCTGTTCCAACTCGTCCTTATAAAGGGGGGCCGAAGGCAAGTCAAGTGTCAGGTACAAGAAGGTAGTCTCAGTGGCCACCTCCATGTGTTCTTCGTCGGCCATCATCACTGCTTTCTCCTCTGCACTCTAGCGCAAGGACGAGCGGTCATGTTTCCTCAACCACATGATTGTTTTCTCATCAAAAAATAACTTTGGAATATTAATATACCTGTCTGTAATGTCAGCATCGAAGGCATGGAGGTAACAGGCTCTTCCCTGCCCAATTTGGGAGCTTCCCATTAACAATATTTATTCTGGTGGATGATTGAAAGAGTAATTGGGCTGCTGGAATTAAATACAGAGGTTTCATTCCCAAACATAGTTTTGTTTAAACTAAATGATTTTCCACAATTAAAAGGAAAACCATGAAAACCAGAGTTGGTGTCAAAGCCACCCAATGCTCGCCTGTTTATACATTTATCGTTTTTTAAAAGACGAGTCCATAAATTAAATATTTTTATAATTCTCTAAAATTTTTTTTTGGGGGGGGGGGGTTGGAAATCACTTAAAACATGGTAGAAATGAAAAAAAAAAAATTTCTCAAAAATTTTTTTTGGGGGGGGGACCAGTTCCCAAATCTAATGGCATGATCTTGACTAACCCCCCCACAAGTTTCGTCGAAATCCTATGCAAAAAAATTTTTTTTTCTCTCAAATTTTTTTTTGGGGGGGGGGGGTTGAAATCACTTAAAACATGTAGAAATGCAAAAAAAAAAATTCTCTAACAAAGTTTTTTTGGTGGGGGGGACCAAGTCCAAAATCTAATGCATGATCCTTGGACATACCTAACCCCCCACACCAAGTTTGTTCGAAATCCTAATCACTTAAAACGTAGAAATGCAAAAAAAAGAAATCGAATTTTGTTGAAAAAAAAAGTTGCAAATTTTTTTTTTCTCTAAATTTTTTTTTTGGGGGGGGGTTGGAAATCACTTAAAACATGTAGAATACAAAAAAATAAATTTATCTTACTATTTTTTTTTGGGGGGGGACGCAAGTCCAAATACTAAATGGCATGATCCTTGGACTAACCCCCCCAACCAAGTTTCGGTCGAATCTATGCAAAAAAAAAATTTTTTTTCTCTAAATTTTTTTTTGGGGGGGGGGGGTTGAAATCACTTAAACATGTAGAAATGCAAAAAAAAAAAAATTCTCTAACAAAGTTTTTGGGGGGGGGGACAAAGTCCAAATCTATGGCATGATCCTTGACCATACTAACCCCACACCAAGTTTCGTCGAATCCTAATCACTTAAACGTAGAAATGCAAAAAGAAATGCGAAATTTTGTGAAACAAAAAGTTGCAAAAGATTTTTTTTTCTCTAAATTTTGGGGGTGGGGTTGGAAATCTTAAAATGTAGAAATGCAAAAAAAAAATTTTTTTTTTCTCTAACAATTTTTTTTTGGGGGGGGGGGAGCGGGTTGGCAATCACTGTAAAAACATGTAGAAATGCAAAAAAAAGAAATCGAAATTTTGTTGAAAAAAAGTTGCAAAAATTTTTTTTTCTCTAAATTTTTTTTTTTGGGGGGGGGGGGGGGGGTTGGAAATCACTTAAACTGTAGAAATACAAAAAAAAATTTTCTCTTACTTTTTTTTTTGGGGGGGGGGGGGGGGGGACAATCAAATCTAATGCTCATGATCCTTGGACTAACCCCCCCCCCCACCAATTTTCGTCGAAATCCTATGCAAAAAAAATATTTTTTTTTTCTTCTAAATTTTTTTTGGGGGGGGGGGGGGGGGGTTTGAAATCACTTAAAACATGTAGAATGGCAAAAAAAAAAAATTCTCTAACGAAAGTTTTTTGGTGGGGGGGGACCAAGTCCAAAATCTATTGGCATGATCCTTGACCAACTAACCCCCACACAAGTTTCGTCGAAATCCTAATCACTAAAACGTAGAAATGCAAAAAAAGAATCGTAATTTTGTTGAAAAAAAAAAGTTGCAAATTTTTTTTTTTCTCTAAATTTTGGGGGGGGGGTTGTTTGGAAATCACTTAACCAACATGTAGAAATGCAAAAAATGAAATCGAATTTTGTTGAAAAAAAAGTTGCAAAAATTTTTTTTTCTCTAAATTTATTTTTTGGGGGGGGGGGGGGGTTGGAAATCACTTAAAACATGTAGAAATATCAAAAAAAAAAATTTTTCTCTTACTATTTTTTTGGGGTGGGGGGGGGTGGGACCAAGTTCCATCTAATGGCATGATCCAGTTGGAGCCATACCTACCCCCACCCCACCAAGTTTCCGCTCGAAATCGTCAAGCGAGTTTTTGCGTAATACAAAAATTTAACACACTTTTCACGCTCACTGCTCACGTCCGGGGGTAGCTATAGCTCTCTGTTCTTCGAACAGGCGAGCTAAAAATAACTATTTAGAATATGTTCTGTGGACGTCCACATCGATGGACACCCGCTTTGGCGGGACATTTGAAAAATGTCCCAACAGCTTTGCAATGCGTATCAACCTTGAACCAGCAGACACCTGTTCAATACGGACACAGCCAATGATTTTGTCCCCGTTAAAGTGACCAATTTCCACACTAATAGCGAGAGCGACTCCCTGCTACACCGTAATTTGTATGGCTGCCTTGTACATCTACGGATATGTGTTGAAAAGTGTCTCTCCTCCTCTTTATCCAAGACAGGTAAAGGTATTTGAACGAAACAAACACTGAAACGAACATCAATCTTTCTTATACCATGGTGCATCCTTATTTATCAACATAATCACCTCTGTGGTCCAGACGTTCGAGTAGTCTTGTGATGCCGTCAAAATACAACTGTGTGCATCCTGTTGACTTAACCACTGCTTCACAGCGGTCTTGACATCATTGTCGGAAGAGAAATGTACTCCACGATGGTATTCTTTAATTTTGGGGAAGAAATGAAAATCTGAGGGAGCCAAGTCGAGGATGGTGATCCTTCGTGGTGGTACTCCATTGACTGTCTCTAACTCTTTGAATCGTAATGGTGCACCCAACTGTGATCTCCAGTCAGTCATCTCAACTGTCATCTCATCTCCAGTCAGTCATCCCAACACTCATCTCATCTCGTCAGTCATCCCAACTCTCATCTCATCTCCAGTCAGTCATCCCAACTCTCATCTCATCTCCAGTCAGTCATCCCAACACTCATCTCATGTCAGTCATCCCAACTCTCATCTCATCTCCAGTCAGTCATCCCAACTCTCATCTCATCTCATCTCCAGTCAGTCATCCCAACACTCATCTCATCTCAGTCAGTCATCCAACACTCTATCTCATCTCCAGTCAGTCTCCCAACTTCATCTCATCTCATCTCCAATGTCAGTCATCCCACCTCTCATCTTCATCCAGTCAGTCATCATCATCTCATCTCCATGTCAGTCATCCCAACACTCATCTCATCTCACTCCAGTCAGTCATACCCAACTCTCATCTCAGTCTCATCTCCAGTCAGTCATCCCAACTCTCATCTCATCTCATCTCCAGTCAGTCATCCAACTTCTCATCTCATTCATCTCCAGTCAGTCATCCCAACATCTCATCTCATCTCATCCCAGCCAGTCATCCCAAACTCATCTCATCTCCAGTCAGTCATCCAACACTCATCTCATCTCCAGTCAGTCATCCCAACACTCATCTCATCTCCAGTCATCTCCCAACTCACTATCTCTTCCCCGCAAGTCTCCACTCGCATTCTCCAGTCTCAAGTCATCCCCAACACTCATTCTCATCTCCAGCCAGTCATCCCAACACTATCTCATCTCCAGTCCATCATCCCAACACTCATTCATCTCCAGGTCCTCATCATCCACATCATTTGCGTCAATCCCAACACTCATCTCATCAGCCAGTCAGCCATCATCTCATATTCAAACCACCTCATCTCCATCACCCAGTCATTCTTCCACACTCATCTCATCACCAGTTTCAGTCCCAACACTCATCTCCACGTCATCCAACTCCATCTCAGTCCGTCATTCATGTCATCTCAATTCACCAGTCATCCCAACACTCAATCTCATTCATCATACTCTCCCAATATCTTCATCGTCATTCCCAACACTCCATCTCCATCTGATCCAGTCATCCAACACTCATCTTCATCTCATCACCAGTCATCCCAAGCACTCATCTCAATCTAACACAGTCCCAGCTCATCTCATCAGCATCCGACACTCATTCATGCACGTCAAGTCACCCACACTCCATCCCAACACTCATCTCTCTCTCACCAGTCATCCCAAACATCATCTCATCTCATCACCAGTTTCCATCGCTCGGAAACAAACTTTCAAATCTCATCTGATCACCAGTCATCCCAACACTCGTCTCACTGCATCACCAGTCATCCCAACACTCGTTCTCATCTCATCACAGTTCATACCCACACCATCTTCATTCATCACAACATTATCCCAACACTCTCCATCTCATCCTCACAGTCATCCCAACCTCTATCTCATCTCATCACGCATTCATCCCCACTCATCTCATCAACCAGTAATCCGCAACCACTCATACTCATCTCATCCCAACACTCATCTCATCTCATACCAACACATCATCTCATCACCTCATCACCTCCCTTCACATCATTCACCAACACTCTTCTCTCCATCAACCAGTCGCATCCCCAACATCATCTCATCTCATCACCAGTCATCCCCAACACTCCATCTCATCTCATCACCAGTCATCCAACACTCATCTCAATCATCACCAGTCATCCCACACATCTCACTCATCCAGTCATCCCAACACTCATCTCATCATCCAGTCATTCCACCATCTTCATCTCATCACCAGTCATCCCAACACTCATCTATCTGATCACCAGTCATCCCAACCTCGTTCTATCTCACTCACCAGTCATCCCAACACTCGTCTCATCTCATCACCAGTCATCACACTCTACTCATTCACCAGTCATCCCAAACACTACTTCATTCTCGATCACCAGTCATCCCAACACTCATCTCATCTCATCACCAGATCCCAACACTCATTCATCACAGTCATACCCAACATTCAATCTTCATCACCAGTATCCCGACACTCATTTCATCACCAGTCACCCAACACTCATTCTCATCACCAGTCATCCCAACACTCATCTCATCTCATCAGCAGTCATCCCGACACTCAGCTATCACCAGTCATCCCAACACTATCTCATCCCAGTCATCCAACACTTCTCATCTCATCACCAGTCATCCCAACACTCATCTCATCACCAGTCATCCACACATCTCATCTTCATCACCAGTCATCCCAACACTCATCTCATCTCATCACCGAGTCCATCCCAAACTCGTCTTCATCTCATCACCAGTCATCCCAACACTCATCTCATCACCAGTCAGTCCCAAACTCATTCTCATCTCATCACCAGTCATCCCAACACTCAATCTCATCTCATCACCAGTCATCCCAAACTCATCTCCTCTCATCACCAGTCATCCAACACTCATCTCATTCTCAATCACCAGTATCCCGACACTCCATCTCATCACCAGTACACCAACACTCATCTCATCTCTCACCACTCATCCCAACACTCATCTCATCACCAGTCATCCAACACTCATCTCATCTCGATCACCAAGTCATCCCGAACACTCATGCTCGATTTCAATCTCCAGTCATCCAACAGTCATCTCATCTCATCAACCAGTCATCCCAACACTCATCTTCATCAACCAGTCATCCCGACACTCATCCTCATCTGATCACCAGTCATCCCAACACTCATCTCATCTCATCTCAGTCATCCCAACAATCATCTCATCTCATCACCAGTCATCCCAACACTCATCTCATCACCAGTCATCCCGACACTCATCTCATCACCAGTTACCCAAGCACTCATCTCATCTATCACCAGTCATCCAACACTCATCTCATCTCATCACCAGTCATCCCAACACTCATCTCATCCACCAGTAATCCCACAGTCATCACCAGTTCATCCCAACACTCATTCCTCTTCATCACCACTCTCGCGCAACACTCATCTCAATCACAGTCATCCACACTCATCTCATCTCATCACCAGTCATCCCAACACTCTTCATCCCAGTCTCACAGTCATCTCATCTCATCACCAGTCATCCAACACTCATCTTATCACCAGTCATCCAGACACTCATCTCATCACCAGTCATCCCGCACTCATACTCATCTGATCACCAGTCTCCCAACACTCGTTATCTCATCATTCAATCCATCTCACACCAGTCATCCCAACACTCATCTCATCTCATCACCAGTCATCCCAACACTCATCTCATCTCATCACCAGTCATCTCCCAACACTCATCTCTCATCACCAGTTCATCCCGACACTCATTTCAATCCACCAGTCAACCCAACACTCATCTATCACCAGTCATCCCAACAGCATCTCATCACCAGTCATCCACTCTTATCACCAGTCATCCCAGTGATCCGATCACTCATCTCATCTCATCACACTCATCCAACACTCATTCTTCATCACCAGTCATCCAACACTCAGTCTCATCTCATCACCAGTCATCCCAACACTCATCTCATGCATTCATCACCAGTCATCCCAACACTCACTCATCTCATCCACCAGATCATCCCAACACTCATCTCATCTCATCTCATCACCAGTCATCCACACTTCACTCATCTCATCAACAGGTCATCCCATGAACTCATCTCATCACAGTCCTATCCCAACACTCATCTCATCATCACCAGTCATCCTTCAACACTTATTCAATCATCGCATCTCACCCAACACTCATCTCATCTATCACCAGTCATCCCAACACTCATGCTCATCTCATCACCAGTCTCCCAACACTCATCTCAACTCATCACCAGTCTCCAATCACTTCATCTCATCACCAGTCTCCAACACTCTCTCACATCCAGTCATCCCAACTCTCACTATCACCAGTCATCCCAACACTCATCTCATCACCAGTCCATCCCAACACTCATCTCATCTGCACCAGTCATCCCAACCTCTCTATTCATCACAGTCATCCCACACTCATCTCATCTCATCATCATCACCAGTCCCAACCGCAATCTCATCTCATCTCATCACCAGTCACACCCAACACTCCATCTCATTCATCACCAGTCATCCCAACACTCATTCAATCTCATCACCGAGTCATCAAACTCATCTCATCTCATCACCAGTTCCATCCCAACACTCATCTCATCACCAGTCATCAATCACCATCATCTCATCTAACACTCATCTCATCTCATCTCATCACCAGTCATCCCAACACTCATCTCTATTCAATCTCTCACCAGTCAACCTACCAACACTCATCCATCTCATCACCAGTCATGACCCAACACACTCATACTCATCTATTAACCAGTCATCCCAACACTCATCTCATCTCATCACCAGTCATCCCAACACTTCATTCATCTCATCACCAGTCATCCCAACACTCATCTCATCACTCAGTCATATCCCCAACATCATCTCATCTCATCCCAACACTCATCTCACAGTCATCCCAACACTCCATCTCATCTCATCACCAGCCTCACCCAACACTCACTCTCATCACCAGTCATCCAACACTCATCTCATCTATCACCAGTCATCCCAACACTCATCTCATCTCATCACCAGTCATCCCAACACTCATCATTCTCTCTCATCACCAAGTCATCCAACACTCACATCTCATCACCATCATCCCAACACTCCATGCCATCTATCTCCAGTCATCCCAACAAATCTATGCCATCTCATCACCTCAGACCCAACACATCATCTCATCACATCTCGACACTCAGTCATCCCCATATCAAACCTCTCTCATGCTCATCACCATCATCCCAACACTTATGTCTCTCATCTCCATCACCGTCCATCCCACACTCGTCTCATTCATCACCAGTCCATCCAACACTCATCTCAATCTCATCACCAGTCATCCCAACACTCATCTCATCTCATCTCATCACCAGTCAACGCAACACTCATCTCATCTCATCACCAGTCAACCCAACACTCATCTCATCTCATCACCAGTCATCCCAACACTCATGTCATCTCATCACCAGTCATC
>CM068957.1:7099281-7110127 GCA_035128595.1 Eptatretus atami | reverse complement strand
TGGGAATTTATACTATGGAGTTTCTGGCCCTGAGCCATATAAATTTGAGCCACTTGGAAGTGCCAGAAAATGGCCTATTTTGTGTACAAGTGGCAGGACTGACTGCCCGGCGGTTCACACTGACAGACTCCACCAGACAGATTGGTTTGTAATCAGCGGCTAAAGGTCCGAGTCCACCTCTGTCGAGAGCCAAACCACACCAACCGCACTCCTCCACCAACTCCCATAGCAACAGGCACAGGCTGGCCAACTTCACTCGTCGCGTGGCTCGCGGGGCCGTGCCCCGGCCAACTTCACTCCGGCATGGTTGTTTTATGGCTAAGGCTGTGCGCCGGCCGGGATCGTTTCTATGCCTGCTTTTGCGCAAGCGCCTGTGCCAGGCACGGACGTCCCGACGGACTGTTTTACCTGCCAAGGCCCTGTGCCGGCAGTTCGCTCTGCCGGCTGTATTGCCTGCAACGGCCTTTTCTGCAGCTATGTTGCCTTTACCTTTGCCCATGTCATGCCACTGCCCCTGTTCACCAGCCCGTTTCAGTTTGCTTACCCCCTGTTCCATTTCGATGTGCCTGCCAGGATCCCGCAATGCAACAGTCTGCAAGCTGCAGAAACTGTCATGTGGCCAGCTGCAACACGGGCTGCAGTGGCGCTCCGTGCACCGGTCTTTCCTTTGACTCTGGCACCTTGTTTTCCTGCATGAGTTCCAGTTGATCGTGGGGCCACTGCTTGTAGCTTTGTAAATTTTGTAAGTTTAAGGGTTAACGTTATTGGAAAAATGAGTGGCCCCGGATGTCTGTGTTAGCAGCCGGGCAATTTTATTTAAGTCTGTCCGCTAGTCGAGTGAGTTTGTTTAGTTAGTACTCGAGCCCTCAGCAGGTAAATTTATTTTGGGGCCCGAATACATCGAGTGTTCGCACTCAGGGACTCCGTAGGTAAAACGATCAATGGAGAAACTACCACAGTGGCACAAGATAATTTGCACGACTCGGACAAGAGTCTGTAAAAAGGGGAGGAGGAGTTGTTACGCGTTTGGACGTTCAAACACTAAACGGATCCCGAGTGAGAAATATATCTTTAAACAGTTAGTTAGGCCAAACCATTGTATAGAGGATTAAGGATGATTCATTCGGCCTGCGATCCTTTGAGTTAGGCGTTTTTCTGTCTACTTTGTTTGAGCCACCACGCCACCAACAAACACAACAGCAGCACAAAACTACGTCACACTCGCTCGCAACCTCACATCACCGCCTTCCAAACAGCCCGCCCTGCATCGGCCACGCCGAAATCACCCTCACACTTCTTCCTACGGCGCTATTCCCCGCGCCACGTGGACGCCCCCCCCCCCCAGAGCGTCGAGACTGTCTGCAGCGAGACACGCGAGCGCGAGGTTGCAGATGGCAGGGTTTTTCTGAGGAGAATTCGTTCAGAATGGATGACCCCACATCTGATCACCATCAGGAAGCGCGGTGCGCGGCGTTGGCCCACTCCAGCGCGACTGACGAAAATGGCATATGAAATTGAGGATCAGGATGATAACCCAAGCCCACCTTTCTCTCCATCCACATCGGCTTCGAGCGTGGCTCCGCCCGTGAGGTCGTTTGGATCCGATTAATTTGATAGGTGGGATTCCGAAGCAAGTAAAAAGGCGAGCTCTTCACGTTGCAGGAGTCAGTCGGATGTCGCTCGGTCTGCCCCCAGGCAAGTGAATCGAAGTGTCCGAGTGAACGCAAGCAAGAATTATCCGTGGGGGAGCAGCATAAGCAAGCGAAATCGCTAGAAAGCAAAAGATAATTCGACGCAAGAGTCACGAGAGATCGTGAGGCGAGAGTACTACGCATGGTGCACGACGCCCCACTGCGGAAGGCACACGGCCTGTGAGGAGACTGGAGGCTCGCGTCGCAGGCAATAATCGAGCGAGGCCAAGCTCACATCCATCCCAACAAGAAAGCATCACAATCCCCCCATTTATTCCCCCAACGCTTGAGAGAGATCGCGACAGCGGCCCCGTTCCACACCCCTCACAAACCAGGCCAGGTAGCGACCACTGAACCGCCGAAATGGTCACACTTCCCAGCGACATTTCTGCGTGCTCGCCACACCAGGGCGCGCCCGGGATGGACCCTTCAGGTTCGTGCCGCCCTAGGACCGCATCATCAGTCCCCCCGAGCAGTGGATGGTAGGCCCACCGGCAGCCGTCTGACTCCTTGCCCTTTGACTGGGGCGTCTTTCCTTATGCATCTGCGGTGTGATGCGTGTAGATGTGGCGCACGTAATGTCTTGTAACGCGGTATAACTTAATAAGGTTTGGTCGCATCCGAACTGCTTGTGTGCGTTACAGGTTATTAATTCTCTTATATTGCTTTCTTCTGTATCAAGTTATATGTGCGATCGCTATATGTGATGTATATAACTTGCTGTTCTTTCGTGTGCTAAATAGGTAATTGCTCGCAATGCCTGCGGAATAAATGTGAATTGTGTGAATGTTTTCCCGTTTTCGCTTCGTCTTTCTTTAATTAACTCCATCCTGCTTCTCAGTTTAAAGGGTCGTAGTTGGGTGCCAAAACCGCACGCGTAAATAAGCCGCTATGACACGCGAGCGTCGACGCGGATACATCGCGCGTCGTTATCCGTGTACGAACGGTCGCGCCGCCCCACGCGCGCGTGGTCGCTGAGCACATCGACGGCTGGCGAATAGGTAACGTATCAGCCCGGCCCATCCGGTGCACAAAGGACTTAGGTAGGTCGAATTATGCGAACAACCCTATCCTACGCGGACGTGGCGATTGGCACCGATTGATGAGTGAGGTGCGAAAGGCCACCGTGACTGGCTCCCGGCGTTAGCCCGGAAGGGTTCAGACTGAATTGTCCGTTCCGGTGGGCGAAGCGCAAGGTCGCGGTTCGAGTCGCGCTCGCGAATCCGACGACCGACGGTATCAGCGAAAATCTGCGCACACAATTAACGTTATCACTTGTACTGTGAGTGCCTGTTTAAACCAGATTCAAAACAATGATAAAGCTAGACAAGACATAACGCATACTGTAACGATAGGTAACATTCCGTGTCTCGCTTCGGCTCAAATTAACTTAAACTCCCGACGACCAGACCGCACGAGTAAGCTTCAGGACCACGCATCGGTTGGACCACACTTAGGACCGGTGCCTGGAACGAGTCAGAAAGCCGAAACAGTGTGAAAGCAACTGTTACGCTCATGCGGCGGGTCTCCCGCCTGGGCGCGGGCTGCTCTCCGCTACAATGTACAAGCGACAAAACGCCGCATAGGCTGAGCGGATGCACAAATACCTCGGGACTGCACGTGCAGGCCTGAGTCAAAAGATTAATCGACCAGAACGTGTATAATGAACAATCTACATATCAACAGGCATAATTATATTAGTGCGTTACATTTTTTATGTATTTTTTAAACATTGCCACCCAATTTCTATTTAGAAACGAGCAACACAGGCTTATGCGTGCCGGGAACAATTTAAAGGAACAACTAAGGCATCAATCATGAACTTCAAATTCTGTCTTCCAGGTTCCTTGCCGTAGTGTTCCAAAGAGAAGCACTCACACTCAAATGTCTGCAATCACTACCCGATGTCTTCAACTACTGTAGTCCTATTACTTTAACATCTCATTCCCCTCATCACCACTGTTCTCTCCAACCCTATTTGGGGAAGGTTTGTCAACTTCCACCTTATTGTTGATTTATTGTTCTCTCTATCCACTTGTTATTGTATTAGGTACCTTCCACTTAGAGTTAATGTGTACTTATTCTCCCATTGAGCTTAAGACCCTCTGTGTGCGGCACAAATTGGAGAGCATATTCCAATGACAATACTAGATGAAACTCGATCTCAAACAGCGTCTGCGAAGGCGACATCACACAATCGTTCAAAAGACGAAGTCACAACAACTAATTGGATCAATCAATTCAATATCTACACAACAGAAAACACAATAATCCAAGGTTAATAAACAAGCGGAACACACCATCAATATAGTGGCCAGACTTGGCAACCGGTGTCGTCTTACCAAAAACCGAAAAATCTAGAGAACTCATATTATTTCTCAACAACAAGGCCTGTTGCATCCTTAATTGCCCATGATTTGCCCACGTGACTGCTAGCTACATTTTCCAACGCTTTAAACAAAACACAACAGGTCCATAGATGAAGGGAGGACAGCCACCCCGAACGCAGGAAGGCAAATGGAGGAACCGAGGGCACGCGACACCGACGACAGAGAGGAGCTGAGGAGCACAGGAACGGGAGGACCGAGGACAGCGACCCGGCAGAACGGGAGAGAAGGGCAGAACTGGATAGGGGGCGCGAGAGGACGAAGCGACTGGGCGCCGGGACAGGGGAGGGCCAGACGGAGGGAACGGCAGAGAGAGAGGCGAGGGAAGGACCGGGAGAGAGGAACCGCGAGGAGGAAGAGTAGGCGCGAAGGGGCAGGAAGGGACGAGAGAGCGAGGCGGAACGGAGGAGAGGCATGCACGAGGGCCCGGAACGGGGAGAGGCAAGCGTATGGGAGGCAGAACGGGAACGAGGACGCGCGGCACGAACGGGACGAAAGAGGACCGCGAGCGGGCAGCACGGCCGACGAGACGACGAGACACGGACGCGAGGGAGCGAAACGGGATCGAGCAGCGACCCGCCGAGGGCCAGGCAAGGGGAGAGTGCGAGGGCCAGCGGCGAACGGGGAGACAAGACCGCCGAGTTGCGCACAGGCCACACCGCGGGTCAGCCGAGAGCGAAGCGACCGAGGCGAGGAACGGCCGCGAGCCAGGACCCCCCTGACGGTAAGGCAACGGCTGGAGGCAGGAGCCGAGGGAGGACACGAGGCGAGCAGAGCATAGCGCAGGACACGGGAGAAAGGAGCGAGGGAGGGAACGGGGAGAGGAGACGAGGGACAGGGACAGGGGAAGTAGTGCAGAGGAGGAACGGGGAGAGAGCCAGGGAGTGAGGGAAGGAGAGAGGACGGCGTCCGGGGAGGAGCGCGGCCGAGAAGGGGGGCAGAGAGCGGCAGCGAGAGCGACCTGTGAGGGAACGGCGGAGTAGCGAGGGAGGACCGGGGAGAAGGTCGACGCAGGGCAGACGGACGGGCCGGAGGAAGCGGGGGGAATGCGAGCCCAGCGACGGAGGCCGACCGGCGGAGAGGGAGTGGGCCCATCAACCGTAGGCGACGAGCCGAAGGCCAAACCAACCCTCAGCTTCGGTGATGACAGGGGCGGAGAACGAGGCATGGGGTTGATGCCGGGAGGCGCGACGCGCGGAACCATGGGGAAGGCGTGAAGGCTCAGGCCAGACCGGCGCTGAGCGGCGGGATAACGCGCGCGGCGGGCCTGCGCGGGAGGGCCTGAGGGCGGGACGGCGACGAGAGCCGAGGCGGACGGGCGGCAGGGGCGAGGAAGGGGAAGGCGGACAAGCGGGAGGCCGCGGCAACGCGGCGGAAGCCACGGAGGGCGGAGGCGCGGGGAGGAGCTGAGGTGGGACGGCGGCAGGGAGCGAGCCAGCGGGCAGAGGGCGGGGCAGACGGGCGGAGGAGCGAAGGCGGGGTCAGGGAGAGAGCGGCAAGGACATGGGGAGGGCGAAAGTTTGATGGGGGAAGAGTGGAGGGAATGGGGGGGCAAGGGTGCGATGGGGGGGGGGAGCAAGGGACAGGGGCGCAAGGGTGGGACGGTAGGTATAGATGGTGAGAGTAGGATGTGGGGGTAGGAGGAGGGAGGTATGGCCTGAAGGAGCAACAGGAGGGACCTCGCCAGTGGGAGCGCTGACGGAAGGGATGCAGGGCAGCAGGGGGATGGCGAGCGAAGGAGGGATGTTGAGAGCAGCGATGGAGGCGGGGGGGGTTGCTCGTGCGGGAGGCGAGGGTGAGGGGGGAAGGGCGAATACTGAAGGATAGGGTGGAGGAGGAGGGATTTCAATAGCTGCGAATCGGCACATCTTTGCCGCACTGCCTGGGCCTGTTTGGGTGGTGTTGAACCAGCCGACGATCTGAGCCTCGCAGTTCTGGATGTGTCATCCAGGGCAGTATTGAAGCCATCTGGGAGTTGGATGAACAAACCTGTTATTAAACCGCTTTGAGTTGTCACTGGGTTTCAATTTATTCTTGTTGGAATTAATATGACAATTCACAGCACCATTATGTGGGGACAGGCTGCCATGTTATGTATGGAACATTTTATCAGTTGGCATGAAGACGGAACCGATGGAGGGAATTGTTACAAAGAGACTTGCCAGAGAGCTGTCATCATAGCTAGAGCGTGACATTGCTATATTAAAATGGCGAGATGTAACGTGAAGCCAACAGTTTCCGATTTGAACAGTGGATGTGGGCAGGCTTGTAAACATAAAATCGCTAATCAAATGGTGATTGTCAAAATTGGAGAAGGCTGGGAATTTGATGTTCTGTACCGAGCTTGTTGCACCTCAAGGTTTCCTAGAACCGATACTAGGCGAGTGGTGGGTTTTAATGATTGATCCAAGCCCATGGTTGGACGCAGATACCACCTGGGTGCTCTTCGTTTCTTTGCACAAACGAAGGTGCCTCAGCCGGCGGGTTAGGTATTCCAATGTGGCCGCGATTCGCGGCCCGGTACGGAGGCGTGGAATTCGGGGCCATGAGCGTCCTCGATGTTCACACTAAGATGTGCGGGCATCAAGTTGCCACAAGAAGACAAGGTGCCAGCTGCGTTATCTCGCAACAACATCCCACTAATCACGTGTTAGAATCACGCAGAAGGGGCCAGAGCGAGTGTGAAAAGAATTTGATCACGGTATGCTTACGGCAGAACGACAGAACAAGCGAAGATCAAAATTCAACAATATATAGAAATCAAAATCTGAGGGGGAACAAATGTAGCCTTGAGTTTAAACCAATTGGTACAAAGATTGTTGGATTAAAATTAAATTGTACAGTTGAAGCAGCAAGTCCAAAGACGAAAGAGCAAGGAAAAAAAAAAAGTCTACTTAGAATGGACTACAAACCAAGGAATGGTGTTATATTGGAACAAATGGCACACGCAACAAAAATTCACCATTGTAAGATTAATATTCTGTTTTGAGTATTTTAAATGTTGACTGCTCTTCAAACCTTACCCATGTAGAATCCGTCGATCCTTCCTTGACAAATTAAAAATACACTTTCAGCACAATCGCGCATCGGCTATAACACCACTTTAGCGAGGCATCTGCGTACTGAGCATATCAATGGTGGTGCCTCAACACTTTGGAAGTCGTGTTCACTCACGCTTACCATGTAGTGATGGACCGAGAACAACAGAGGTGTCCCCGGGCGAGTCGGTGCATGCCCAATGCGAGTCCTACGTGGAAACTTCGCCTCGACCACGCCATGACCTCGACCCTCCCATGATCGGTGAGAAATGAAAAGCAACGCATATGTGGTCAAATTCTTTATTTTCAGTAATCGTTCGGTGACCACATTGAAAGCCCAGGGAGTTTCGTTTCTTTCTATCCAACTGACAAGCCGACCATGTTGAAAGAGAGCGAGTATTTACTCCCAACAACCAGATCGATGTCCACACCGATGATTGCATAATGGAAAACTGCAGGAGTCACAACGCCGCGGATCCGCGGGATGTGAGAGGTGTCCAGGCAAACCTCTTCAATAGCTATGTGCGTCGATGTAGGGCGCCGGGCCGAGGATTACCCCGACCGAATGACTTTTTTGACCCGAATGAGAGCTCATGGTAAGAAGTGAACGATTTGAAAATGCGGGTCGTGGATGTGACTCACTGGCAGTGGCCATGACCCACGAGAGTGGTTGCAGAGTGCGGAGTTGATCCCGACTTGAGCAAAGTGCTTATGCGTTGTCGATGCCCGGTGGTCTTGTCGGATCCCGAACTATGTTGCCTCGTTGAACTTTTTGCTTGTGTTTGACGTTCCGTAAGCATGGGACCACAACAATGCCGTCCTCAGTGCTGTTTGGTTGCTGGGTGTGTTGTTTGCAAGCTTTCTACCTGCTGCCGATTATTGTTAATGAGACCGTGCGTTTCTGTTGCTCAGTAATGGTAATTCTGCGCGAGAGGTTTGAGCTGCCACAAAGAACTGCGATTGGAAAATACCAGGTTGGGTCGATGTGCAGACATGCGCAGGCGCTGAGCCGTACTGCCAAACCCTGGGCCGTTCCTCCCTACGCCCGTCCGACTGTGGACATGACACCGATATTATACACGAGGGCATTGTCGGACTCAACTAGGCTTCAAGGTCTAAGGGCAATGGAATGGTCAAAGAACTAGTTACAGCATGCTGTTTAATTGGAGAGATAGAGGGCGTGGCCAGTCTGTCAGCTGACGCAGTGTGTTAGAATCCCTGCATTCAAACTGTCCAAGACCAGCAGTGATAACAGTTATTGCCGAAGTCCAGACTGCGCCAGACCCGTTTTGCCAATCTGAAAGGAGTCTATTATTGTGTGTTGAATTTCTGGGGTGAGTCTCAATGCTTCCTAGCCTAGTCTATGAACCCGTTTAAAGTTGAATATTTGTTTTCCTCCTATTTGGTCGATTTCTTACTAGAAATGTCTTTCAACCACGCTGTAATAAGCCAGGTTAAAGGTGACATAGTTTGTTGTGATTTATTTGGATAGTTCGTCACACGACCGTGTCTCCGCCCAGGAATTGGATCTGTCACTTTTATTTCTGAACAGAGAATGGAAGGAAACAAAGTCAAAATATCCATGGACCAGTTAAAGGGATCGATTGTCAGTTCGCGAGAATACAGGCGAAAGCTTCCACGTGGTCTTAGCTCTGTACTTCGGCGGTTGGTCTCACCAAGTGTAACAGATCACGTGATCAGTGGTTCAGTGCGTTAGAGACCCACACAACTCACACACCAGATCCATAAAACACAGCACCACGTATCACACCCCATTTCTTCCCTGGTTGGGAATACCGACAGTATTAAATAGTTTTAATTGGTAAAATGGCTGCAGGCAGAGTGCTGGAAAAGCACTCTGGACGGTCTTAAGCAGCAAACCTGATCCAGTGATAGGGCAGCAACCAATGGTAGGGGGTACGAACAGGAGAACATGTTTGTTGGAAACATTGATGGATTTCTGATGATAAGGGTAGAGTGAGTGGTATGGACTACTGCGAAATGCAAGAGCGGTACTCTGCCACCGGCGGGCTCTCTGTGATTTCTTGCACTCCTGGTGCACGAGTACGACAAAGAAAGCGTATTCACGATGTATGGATTTCGAGTAGACTATTCTTATGGTGTTATTCCGTTTATAACATCAAGAGATAACCGCGAACAACGAACACAACAAACCCCCAACACCCACAACCTGGTATAAGGTCGGGATTCAGAAAAATGAGGAAAGCAAAGGACGTACATGTCTATTATTGACCTTTTAATTAGAGCAGGTTGGGTGTCCCATCAGTCTAAATTTTTTTTATGTGCCTTTATAATAGTTGCGATAGCACTATTGGGTTGCTAACTATGGGAAAATTCATGAAATTTAACTCCGAAGTTGTTATTATCGAGGCCGTTGGAAAAGTTGCATACATGGATGGTGACGTACGTTCTCCAACAACAGGAGTCACTCGCATCTAAGAAGTGTCCAGTTCGGGGGTTCCTTCGTTTTGGTTGCTGTCTTTTATCTTTTTTTTGTTATTGTAACGTTTGGTATTTTGTAATAGCTCGTAGTGTTGTTTTTTGTGAAAATGGCTGGGGAAGGGTAATGTCCCACGATTCCGACAGGATCACATTTCGGCAGTTGGAGATGTACATAACAAGGGCTATTTCCAAGGATCGGTAAAGGGACCTTTTGTTGACTTCATTTGTGCGTGACATTTCCAAGCCGTTAATTCGAAGCATACAATGAGGTGGGGGGCTCCGGGGTTGCAAACAGAGGCGTGCGCTCTTGCCATCAGTTTCTTCGTGGTCTGCTTCATTTATCCGTGTCTACTCTAAGGATGGGGCATTGTTTTATCTATAAATGCGCATGAAATCGGATTTATTAGAACCACTGTTCCTTCCGGGACTACGTGTGTGGCCGTATGGGGAGGCCGCTGGCATCTCTCCACTCGGCAGTTGCCGCGCAGCCGTCTTATTGGATTGTGTACATCATGGCTAACTTGGGAGCTTGTCATTAATTCAGACTGGAAAAGGTCACGGCCAGCATATGGCAGTTTCATGTCGGCGTGGTTGTCGAGACAGCCGGTGCGCAAACACAGACGAACGGCAGCCCAGCGACACACATTGCTGGGACTTGAGTAGTATCCCAGTTCTTTGCAATTGGGGTTTTTTACTGTTAATTTCTGGGCCAAGCTCAGCTGCAGAAGGACTTCAACGCCAGGCTACGTGCTATATATATATTGGGTCCATTTTGATATTAGGCTACCCCGCTTTAGCAGGGGAAAATGGCCTTTAATGTTGTGTGTGTGTGTGGTGTTCGTGTTGTGTCGTGTGTTCTATTGTGTGTGGTCCATTTATTGATTATTTATTTTGACTTTTGGTGATTAGAGGGTTGGTGGCGATGGTGTTGGCAGCTTAGCTGACGGAACCCGGCAATAGCCTCATTATTTATTGCAGAACGAGCCAACGGTCCGTGTCCGCTGACTGCGAGTGCCTCTTACGTCAACAATGGAATGTATCTTCGCGACCTCGGCAGGATGACAGGAGCTGATAACCCGCTGCGCTGTTATTACTTCACGGCGACGGGCCTTGAACTCGACCCTAGGATCCAGCCACCACCTAAACCACTCCGACGCCACACACTAAGCGGCTCTACGAGGGTTAAAAAAACTTAGTCTGATCATCAAGGACAGAGAATCCAAATTACGATATTTTACCTGTCGAACAAGGAAATTGAAATCTAAAC
>CM068957.1:7052820-7073402 GCA_035128595.1 Eptatretus atami | reverse complement strand
AAGTCAATGTAATGACAAAACTTGGTATCATATGCGGGCATAGTTCTCACAAGAGAGCAAGAAAGGAAGACATTTCTATCATCGCATAATCAGTACTACAAATTACAATTTGATAAAAAGAGTAGTGATAAACAGGTAATAACCATAATTTACCGAATAATTCCATTTCAAACAAAATGGGGGTATCGGAGAGAAGGGATCAATTTTCAAGCAATTTCAAACAAATGAATTTTACTGAGTGATAACGAATAGTACCCGGTAGTTACTAAATGTTATAGCCATAAATGGTAGACTAATTTCTTCATATAAATGGGATTATAATTCTCGACAATTCAAGCAGTGCTTTTATGCTGCAAATTAGCCTATCTTAACAAACAATGGGATTTTTGCAGGCATTGGGTGAGGTTTTACAGCGACAGAACTTCCCACACTTAACCCCAGACATCCGGCATATGAACATGTTGATTTGGCGCACTTTTGGCAAGTACAGGAGACAGACCAGCGAAATCGAGATTTTTCCAAGAACTTGCAGGCATGAGATGACCCTGATCATACACATATCCATAATCTTCAGGCTTCAGAGACTCTGTTTCATGATCCAGATGGTTCTCCAGGGCGTGCATGATGGTATAAGCGGCATAAAACCCACGCTGAATGTGAAGATGTAGGCCCTGGCTAGTCGGTGGGTAGGTTGTCACAGAGAGCTGTTTTTGCTGCAGTGAAAGATCTCTGCTCTGAGGGTGACGAAATCGTCAGTGTCGCTTCCTTTTCTCAGCACTTTCACCAGATATCATTCAGCATTGCGAGCTACGGCAGCCGATAGGAATGGGGATGTGGTGAAATGCTTGAGGAATCTCTCGGATCCACCTTTAGTGCAGCCTTCTTGTACAACTTGTGCGTGATGTCGCATCCTGTAAGGCTGTAAAGAGCTGGCAGGACTGCACATAACTGTTGACCCAGGTTCTGGAAAAGTGTATGAAGTGGCACATATCGAGTGTATCCCCCAGACCAGACCAACCCATAACTCCCCAGGTTGTGTTGCAGAAACACTTGCATGTGATACAACAGAGCAACAACGACGTCGTGTCATGATAACGAATAAACCATTTGTGTGTGCCGGATAATGATATTTTCCCAGGAACTCCGATATCGTCAATTTCGAAAACTATGGGTGTAACCGTAAATGTTTGGCGGGGCTGTAGAGAAAACGTACTTGGTCTGGAAGTGTTACCAGACTTTTCTGAAGGTCTTAGTATATAGAACAAGAAAATCCAAGATAACGCCGTAGAAGAGTAATGGACACGAACTCCCACCCCCCCCCCAGAGCCTAGACTTAGTATGGCAGCCATGTTGGTTTAAAGGAAAAAAAAATTGGACATCTCCGAAACTGCTCAACAAAAAATATTGAAGCTTGGCTTACGTCATCAACTTCCCATGGGGTATATAGGGTGATAACGATGACATCATCAGTGAAGTGGTATTCCAGTCGAAATTATTCTCGAAAAAAAAAAATCTGAAACTTCATATGTCCAATCTCTGACCCGATGTTAGTGAAGAATTTAATTTATGACATCATCGGTCACGTGGTTTGGTGGTCATATTGGATTGAAAATCAAAACGTAAAAATCTTTCTCTCCACAACTGCTGAACAAATCGATGCAAAACTTCATACACGTGATAGATTGACTAGCCATGGGGAGTATAGTTTGAAACTTTTTTTTTCATATTCACATTCATTGATGCAATTTAGCCTTAATTTGCACAAAAGTGGTTGTTAAATATCAAATAATCAATCAATCTATACTAATAAATGTGTGTGTGTGTCTGTCCGTCCGTCCGTCTCATCTATAACTCCAAAACCATGAAACCTAGTGACCCCAAACTTTGCATGCATACTATGGGAACTTCAAGGTGTTGCATGAATGAAAACGGGGTGCTTGGGTTAATGAAAACACCCGTTTTGAAGATAATTAACGGCCTTATTTAATTATATCCTTTATGAAGGCACATCCTCGATCACCTCACTCTCCCTCGCTGGGGTCTTAAAGCGCATCATATATCATATAATCAATCAATATACCCATAAATGTCAGTGTATGTCGATCAGTCAATCAGTCAGTCTGTCCGTCCGTCTCATCTATAACTCCAAAACCATGAAACCGAGTGACCCCAAACTTTGCATGCATACTATGGCAACCTCAGTCACCTCACTCTCCCTCGCTGGGGTCTTAATTCGCCATTTTGTTCGGCCTCCTCAACAATGCTTTGATTTGGAACAGGCCACAATGGTTTATTTTACGATAAAGCACTCAAAATGTTTTGTTCCCCCCCCCCCCCCCCCCCCCCCCCACTTGCCTCACTCGTATGATCGAATGCCTGATCTTCATTGTTATGAATCACTGTATACATCGCTTTTTATTTGTAAGTGCTATAGTTTTCAAATCAGGAGCTTGGAACGATTTCATGCATTTTATGATGTGATTTTCCATGATCTACTCTCACGGACTAATTAAATGATATCATCAAAATATTATTTGTTTGGAGGATCAGATCACGTGGACTAAATAACTCAATCTGGAATGAAATCCGAAAATTTTAACAAATTAGCGATTTTTATAACAAGTGTATTTATTTAAGTAAAGCATTAAACTTAACTATTTCTGCTGTTCGGATGATTATATTGGATGAAGAAAAGATTAAGGAATGTGCAGAAAGTGGGGTTTTTTGTGTTTTTTTGCAGGTATGTGCCATTATCAATCAGCTTGCAAAGGCGTTATTTATTGTATGACCGGAGGAAAATGGATTTCAGACATTATTTTGTTTCAATCGTCACTGTTATTCTATGTAGAATCATTTTCATGAGACAGTATGAATCATAATTGACGCTCCACCGCACGTCTGCCTTCCCTTCCTCTCACCTCGCACTGTCTTCCCTTCCCCCACCCCTCCTCACTCTCACTCCCTCCTCTCTTTCCCCATCCACCTCCTCACTCTCCCTCTCCTCTTCCTCTTCCCCCCCACCCCCTATTCTTCCCATCAGCAAAGTGATGGGTGGTATTTGCTCATAATCAATAAAGCTACGGATCATGACAATGTATGTATGTAACATAATAGTCACAATACAGTGACTGCCAGAGCAGCAGTGGGTCATATTAGTGGTGTGTTCAGTTAAGGGCATCGTTTTTGTTTTTTCAGAATGAGCATGCGATGCAAGACTATGCACTCTACCGAGGGCCATTCTAGTTTACACTGTGGAGGTCCAGGTAACTGCAGCAGTGCCTCAATGGGCGATCCCGCCCCTCAATGGCAATGGTTAATAGATGTAAATGGCAAAAGTACTTTTTTCATGCAGTGGTCTCAATGGACAGGAAAAAAACAAAAATCTACAGGGTTTTTGTTAACATGAGCCACCATTTCCACCCTGCTAAGAGGGTCTTATTTGCCACATTGTTGCTTCTGTGAATTCTTATATTTTAAGCATTTGGCATTTCTCATCTTGATTTTCCTTTGGAATACTCCGATTTATATACCGATGCAACAATTTCTCAATCACACCTAATCTGTTGCGCCTCCTTGCTCATCTGTCAGTTTTAATGAAGGCAAAAAACTGATCCATACCACTTGGTTGGCAAGTGGAGAATGTCTACTTTTTAAGTGATTATCTTTTCTTGTCAGGGATATACTCACTCACATTCAGATTCTCTCGCCTTGACCGCCTCGTTCAATGCACCGGAGATGTTGGCGCCGTTTATGTTCGTAATGCCCTTCCCCATAATCCTTGCACCTAAGATCAGACCCTTCGGTCCTTCCACCATCTTCCAAATCCTGCTGGCAACAGATTAAAACTGCCTCAGGACATGCTCTTCCTCAATCCCATCACTCATGAAGGAAGAAGTCACGATTGACACAGCTCGTGAAAAGGCGGTATGATTGGATCATGTCTTTTCTGAAAAGGTTTGGGTTACCAATACCCCCTTTCGTGTTCTTTATATGTGGAGCAATTGAGCTTCCCAAATGCAAAGGAAGAAGAAAAGATCTGCACAACTTCGAATAATAATTAGGAACTTATTTCACTTTGGATCAGAATTTGCAGCCGTATCCATCTTGTCCACCCTCAGTGTCCTAACCCCTCACCCTCATTCTTGCCCACATCCATTATTTCTCCAAGTCTTCCTGTCTTTTCCCTCATCCCTGCCGTTGGTGTTTCCAACCCACCTCCTTCTCTTTCTACTGTTCCTTTTGTGTTACATCTGGATCCATTCAATGTTCTCCTCCTCCACAAGCCTCGGCATTGTGTACAAAAAAAGTCCTAACGACATCAGTGCACTCTTACTCAACCAAAATGGCTGTTCCCCTCCTTCAGTACTGTTCTGCAGATCGTTCTTGGAAGACCACTTTGCCTTACTATGGAACTGGGCATTTATGTCATTTCTATCCAAATTAAGTGTGCCAAGACAGACCCTCAGAAATACAAACCAGTAAGCCTTCTTACTAATAAACAACAACAAAAACACTACTTACTAACTACTACTTCTTCATTAATGGCCTCAATTGTTCCCCACCTTCTTTTGGAGTCAGGCGAGGAAAGTTTTGGCTTAAGCCTTTCACCTACCGACAGGCAAGGCCTGATGTTCGAACAACAGACAGCGGCAGGAATTTGGAATTTGTTCACGGTGCCAGCAATACCTCGACTTCTCTTAATGAAAAACATAAAAACATAACAGGATCTTCAACATCCATGAACAAATGCCAACATACGAGACACCAAGCCTAAGGTCCATTCGACGGATGGCACACTTTGTGATGCAAGGCCCAGCCTGAAAAACACCAATCCCGCGGTTTATCATCGGATCGGAAATCGAACCCAGACTATAAACCTCAAAGGTAAGTGTGTTACCTCTGCTGACCACAACGCACACCTCTTCTCCAACAACTTAACATCAGATGACCACTTTGGGTTCTGTCCTGGTCACTCCGATGTAGATATGCTCCTTCCATTAACTCAGTAATGAATGGACACTCCGAACCTCATTCAGGAAGTCAGAGCAGGCTCACTAAAACTTCCCAATCTTTCGACATCATCTACCAGCAAACCCTGATCATTACACTTTCAGGCTAAGGCATTCGGGGGGCTATCATTGCTTTGACTGGCTGGCAAACCTTCTTCATGCTCGAAAACAATGGTGTTCTCTATTCTGCCTTTTCCGTTGAGGCTGGTGTCCCTCAAAGCAGCATCTTGAGACCTATCCTGGTCCTACTTTGGATTAATGACCTCTCAGCTTCTTTGGAAAACCCTGTATAAATCACTTTATGAATGACCACTCTTTGCAGAGAGGAAGGGAGGCATGTTGGAATCCTCCATAGAGGCAAATCATTCATTGGTAACTCTCAGCTTACGTCTCATCTTCCATTTAGCACTTAACCAGGGCGAGGAAGACAGCTATCCCTGATACCGCATTTGCACGTTATTTTAGCCATTCCACATTGGCTGGTTATTTGAGCTGGCCCCATTAGTTAGAAGTGGGGTGGGTACTCGCTAGCTCTTCTATCCTCTCGTTTCTCCGTACTTTCGTATTCTCCTTGTGTCTTCTTACAAATAAGAAAAAAAAACTCCGAGTAATCATACTATAATGGAGCTACGGCATACGTGTGTATGTATGTTCAATCTACTCCTCCGATATAGGCCATGGTGAATGTTGCTACCATGCACCCCCCCCCCCACATCTCAATGAACCTATGTTTTTCTGAATCCCCTGGATGTGCTGAATAAGAAATCGAATGTTAACATTGGATATAGGGATGCACTTCCGTTTTGACCTATAACTAATGGTACCCTAAAAACGCGAATCGCTGCTCCGCGTTGGTCATGATTTCTATGCTCATCATATTCAACTTGTAGAATGGCACATGAAGGTCAATGTTCACATGTGATATACCAAATAATAGCTGATGCTTTCTGCTTATTTTCATATGTCTGATAAGTTGTTACAATACATATGCCTAAATCACAGTCATTTGAATGAGCATACCCCTATCCAGGATATTCGCAGACTGATGACATTTCATGTTTCACATTTTTTATTTACGTATAAGTTTTGTTTTATATTACGAATCTAGTACTCAAAGAACAATTAATTAAGCTTGACAAGTAAATATTTCCACTTTGATTTTATTCTACAATTCTTTCTTGTTTTTCTATTTTCAGATTGCACTGAATGATTCTAATTCATCAGACTCGGTGACGAGAATGCGCCTCCCCAAAGCGATCAAAGGGTGGCCAAGATTGTAGTTCGCTGGTGTGCATTGTGCAGTCCCAGGATTACAATATGGACCATTGCTACAATTATCTGCAAATGAAGATGGTTACCAAAAATTGGATAATTGAAAGAGATTTCGATAAGAGACTCGCCAACATGCAGGTTCTGTTCACGATGAAGGACACGTGTAATCTTATTCCTGATGTCATAAAAGAGCACCATCATGGTTATCATAGGGTGTGTTATCAGCGTTTCACCATGACATCAATCGTTTGGCTACACACTCGGATTCACAGAGACCATCATGTTCCCGACCAAGCAGACGCAGTTCAGGAGATCATATGTGTTGCACCAGACTGTATTTTTTGCAATTCTGAAGGAAGGAAAAAAGTTAAAGCAAGGGGCGTGGACTACCGAGGGCATGAGTAGCTTATTTTCTGATGGTGGCAAACAATTTTAGAGATAGCCGAGAAGACAAATGAGAAAAACTGCTCACACGGATTAGATGCCAGGATCTGTTTGCATGTGAAGCCAAATTTCACAAGTCGTCAGGACAAAGTACCTACAGAGCCAGATAAGTGGAGAAGTACCAATGTCCAGAACAAAGTAAGCAAGTTCAACTGACGGAGGCTCATAATCATGCATTTTACGATGTGTGTGAGGTAATCGACACTGATGTTCTACGAGACAAGAAGATGGTGAAACTAACTGATTGTCAAGACATACTAGCCAGCTTGGAACTCACAGAGTTCGCAAATCCAAACTTCCGGAGGAAAACTTCAAAATAAACTTGAGAAACACGAGAGTACAAGGACAGTTGGTTCTGCAAACTGTATTCCTCAGCAAAATGCAGTCCTTATATGTATATAGTTCTGACATTGACGTGAACAATGCAGTCCGATTAGCATACGAGCTAGCTTCGACAGATATGATACAAGAAGCTGGAACATACCTGCGTCGGGTGATTTTTGACTTTTGCTATGTCCAATGAACTAAAATGGCCACCAACTGCTCAGATCTTGGAGATGTGAAGGATATTGTACCATCACAACTCGAGAATTTCTCAGCTATGTCATAGGTGGAAAAGCCACCACTCTACATCTAGTCACATCGCGATGGTATACTCAATGGACAAGACATTTGTCGAGCAGCTACCAATGGTGAGTGGAAACTCCCAAAAACATGTTGATATGCATGACACTCCGCCACCTGTTCAGGAGTGAGCGACTGATCACCTTACTGAATCGATGGGACATTCAGAGAACTACTCTTTTCATTGGAACTAGAAACAGCTCTCACACAGGCTGTGGATGAAACTTCAAATTTGTTGTTCAATCCATCCGATCTCCAGATGCACCTTCTGTCTTTCACTCTGAATTTGACAACTTTGATCAACTACTAAACTAGGGGGGAGCACTCGGTGAGTGCAAAACCTCCGCGCCAATACTGCTGGTCACTTAAGTGAACCTGATATCCTATTTATGTAGGTCAAACGATCAGACTCTACTGAACCACGATTGATAAACTAAACTAGATCGAGTGCATGTAGATGCCAAAAATAATCGAATTTTTGAAAAAAGGTGCAATTTCTTTTTTTTCTCTAACAATTTTTTTTTGGGGTTGGAAATCACTTAAACATGCGAAATGCAAAAAAAAAATTAATCTTTTTCAATAAAATCGAATTTTTTTTTGAAAAAAGTTGCAAATTTTTTTTTTTTTTCTCTAACATTATTTATTTTTGGGTTGGAAATCACTTAAACATGTGAAATGCAAAACAAAATTCAAATATATTTCAAATGGCGCCATAGCGGCATATTTGACTTTGGCAGTCAAATTATATGATCCATGGACCATGACATGTCCATCCAAAATTGTATGTCACAACAAGTACCTGGATGGACAGGATATCTCTCAATGACTGGTCAGAGCCCGAGACTCTCACCACCATAGATTACTACCCTGTCATAGCTAGCCCCATTACTGACTATAAAACAGTACAGGAGTGTTTACGTTATGCTGAAGAAGCCACAAATGAAGTCAAGCAGAGGTACCATCACTACGTTTGACTTGGGGTATGTATGAAGGCTTATCCCCTCGTTTGGAACAACCAGGTCAGGTACGAGAAGCACATCATCCTCATTGGACGTTCCACCTGATATGTGCCTACATGAAGATGATTGGAAAGATGAATGGATCAGGGCTCTTGACATACTGTTGGAAGCAGGCTTAATAGTATCTGGGTCCATCGAGGGTGTGCTGTCAGGGAACACTATGACAGAGCAATGAACTGCCACAAAGTCATGCTGGAATGTCTAGAGAGACTTTTCTTTCACAATATCTGGAAGCCATAACGAAGCTGATGCGTTTGCATCTCTACAGAACAATCAAAGAAGTTCTATATGATATCACACATACCCCATCTGAGGAAACCATGAATACAGCACTTGCAGACGAGGAGTTGAAAAGGTACATCGAGGGATTTATGCAATATCGGGATGATTCCAAGACAGGAAACCTTGGTACAACTGCTCAATTGTGGGTATCATACATGGACCACGTTTGGCTGGTGTTAACACTCACACATGCTGTGAAGCACAATGACTTCCTTCTCTACGCCCATTGTCTTCATCTGATGTCTGACTTATTCTTTAGTTTTGGAGGCCAGAACTATGCCAGATATCTTACATTCTTCTCTTTGTTCATTGCAAATATCGAATATCCCATCCAGGAGCCACAGAGTTGATTAGAGAGGTGCAATCATGTTGCTCGTTCTTTCTATTCCTGGAATCGATGTGCCATTGATAAAACCATGGAGGCATTCATGCGTCATGCCAAATCCCATGGCAGTGCAGGTGGAAGTGGTGCTGGTGTGTCAGGTGTTCTGACCAATCATGATGCCTCAACGTTGGGTGAGAACAACACATGCCAGATCACAGTATGTGAACACGACGCTCAGTATGGCCGATATGTTGTCGGGATCCACCGAAGGAATCAAACACCGTGATTTACGTCCTGCAGAAGTATTGAAAAGTGAAAAGCTGGTGTGCAGAACAATGAGCAGGTGGAGAGTTCCGTATCGTTTACTGTAGATAGTCCAGATCAACTGCTGATTCTCTATCAGGTGCTGCTGCATCATTAGCTGTACAGAAAGATGTACTCCGTGCAGAACAAGCAGGTAGAGAGGCAAAGGAAGTGTTTATTGCTTCACGTCTGGAGACTGGAAGGACTTCTTTGAGCCAGTAAGGGCATGAACCTAATGACTCTAGGACATGAGTAGAGACAAGGTAAAGACAACAACGAATAGAGTTGTGCAGTACAAACAACAAGGAAATGTCGCCTTCCAACTCCTCATGAAATCCCAAAGCAAGTGTGACAACTGGGTCTTAAGGAACTGATGACATACCCATTAACTCCTGTGCCATACAGTATAGGGACTGCTGATGGTTTCTTAGCAAGACGGACAAGTCTAAGGCGTTGCATCATCTCACAAAGGGTCATGGGATGCTGCGGTACCCAATCAAGTCAGGTCAGGTATGGGAGCATGTGCCAGAACAGCGCGTCGCTGCGTCCACTTCGCCGGTCCTAGGGGCCTCGTCTGGACTCCCCAGGCAGATGCCAGGCATCCCCATCTCTTGAGATGATGGTCACTGCTGCAACACGAGGCACGTGGTCGGCCACTGGCCTCCTCCACTCATGAGACTCCTCGTGAGAGAATCTGTGAGCAGGTCAGCGTCGGGAAAACGAGCCACATGCCATACAGCGCAACTGCGCTCACTGACTATGCAGGTAACAATCTTCATCGAGTCTCTCTCAGACCGCTCGTTGGACACAAAATCCCGCACCGGATAGCAGGTTCTCCAAGAGACCTGGTACCAGGAATTAAGTCTCGTCTCAGATCCTGGTCAGAGTCCAAGTCTCGCATCCATAGAGCAAGACTGGAGTACCAAGGACTGAAGACTCGGACTTTCGTCCTCCGCAGGTCCGGCAGCGCCACACCCATGTCCAGTGATCATGACTCCCGGCCCGACCCAGACGTCTATTGACCTCTGACCACAGCCAGCGAGGACATGAATATCACTGCCAAGGTAAGTGAATCTCTCCACGACCTCAAATCCTCACCAAACAGACACAGACAGGACAGCAGCATCAGATGTCACGAAGCCTGGTCTTAGTTTTGACCCAGAGAAACCCGTATCCCAGCGGCTCCGACTCTCATTCGCACACGAGGGCCCAAAGGATATCTAAGTCTCCGCAGATGACTGCTCTTGCAAAATCAAGTCGAGATCTTGACATTCCCAAACGTGCACCGCAGCTTGATCTCTCGACACCTCCTAAAATCCAGTCATACAGTGCTGAAAAGTGTGGGGGCCAGTACACCCTGCGAACTCCAGTAACACTGGGAATAAGTCGAGATGGTACCAACACACTTCACAGCACTTAGACAGAGTAGGTTCGACTCAGATCGATCAGTTTTGGTGGCACCCCACGAAGACAAGGATCCTCCAGAGGACATCCCGATTCACTGATCTACGCTTTACGGATCAACATAGGCTGCAAGCAGCCCTGCCGAACTCTCGTCTGCGTTCGGTGAGGACGAAGAGAGGGATACGGTCAATCGTTGACCCTTTGGTGTAAAGCCTGACTGCTCTGGACGCTGGTGTCAGCAGATGGTGGCGAACCTTTGAGGATTATCCGTGCAAGACCTTGCCGCACTGAGAGCAGCGTCACCCTCGGTAGTTGTTGCAGTCTTGGCGATCACCCTTCCTTTCAGAGAGGAACAACAAGGCCCTCTTCCAATCGTTGGATGTGCCTGTGTTCCAGGCAGAGCACAAAACTGTTGCACGACACGAGTGCGCATTTCCACCGCCTGAGAGTTCAGCATGGATGCCACAGATCCCTGGAGCTTTCGCCCGTTTCAACTGGTTCACCGCGCCGTGTTTCCACAAGCGAAGGTGGCCACAGTTGATTGGAGGGTCAGCAACAGGGATTGTACCCTTGAGCCACTCGACAGCTGGGGATCGCCTGGTACAACGCTCAAAGTAACGGCCCAGGGCCTTCACTTCAGACTCCTCTGTCCAAAGCCTCCCACTCTCTGCTCTACTGCGTGCTCCGGGATGGGCTTGGATGAACAATGCGCGAATTCCCTGTAGGGGTCGAGTAACCTGTCCACAGGTGATGCTCTACCCTCACAGATTCCTCGCACATAGGCTCCTTGTCCACTCAGTGCAGTACAGTTTTACGCTCAGCTCCTGAAGCTCAGCTTGCCATTCAGCCTGGCCTGCGACTTGGTCATGGTCCGTGTCCTTGAGAGACAAAATTCTTCTTTGCCTGCGGTGAGGTTCCAAGCATCACCGGCAAACATCAGGACGGTGGTTTGAGGCATCCACCTCTTCAGGACCCCCAAAGCACCCGACCCCCAAGTGTCCACTGCCTGTTCGCAACTCCTCAGCTACTCTCTCATCCTGAGCTTGCCACATCAGCCTAGGTGGGATGGTACCATTCTCCAGGATTTAAGGTGCAGCTTTAGAGTTGCTACAACAAGCCTGTGGTCAGTATTGAGGAACTGAGCTCCGGTAGACCCTGCGTTCTGGATCATCCTCCAACGACCGTCACTGGAGCATGGTCATCTCCTTTGCCAACGCGCAGTTGGATACAAGTCCAGCGTGAGCTTGTGGGCGCTGAAACATGAACCAGCCACCCTAAGTCCATGACTTCTTGCAAAGTCAAGGAACTTAGTGCTATTTGGTTATAGTTCCTGACCATGGGGACCACACACCTCATCCCGATGTCAGTTCCAGTCGATGCATTGAAATCCCCAGACTAGGTGTATTTCGTCTGGGGCACTGATCAACCACAGACTCGAGCGTGGCGTAGATGCATCCTTCACGGTGAGATCACGCGCTCAGTCGGAGCATAAACAGAGAAGGGATGACACCTAAGAGTGACGATCTTAATCTTTATACGCTCGTTGCCGGTGTTACTCTCTCTTGGGGTCGCTTATTTGGAACGAGTTCAGACATCTGGGTTGGTCTCAGAGCGCAGCCAATGTAGGTGTACCCACCTTATTCTCGCCGCAATCGGTCTCCGAACTCAGAGAAGCTGCAATCCGATGTCCACGTTGAGCTCAGATTGATAACGAGCAGGTGATCATTCCTTCTTAGGGATAGGACTTCAGGCACCCCCGAAGGACCGCTAGGTCACCGGAGGACGCCGTCTTGGTGGACGACCTCAGCCACTCGACACTCTCCGCATCTGACCGCGATGTTACCCGTGGTTTCCTCTTCATCAAGTTTGGGGTCCCGGGCTTTGCCCAATCCGTCATCCGGTGGCTGCCCTGCGAAGGAAGCTGCCAGGAGGTACTCCCACGGAGTGGGTTTTCAGATTTTTTTGCTTTTTGTGTTTTGCGGAATGAAGGGTTTTACGGTGGCCGGAGTGCACTGCACCACCTCCTATAAAAGTAACCAACCTGCGGGAGGACGTCCACAGACACAGTTGGGCACTATATGGATGGCGTTGGCTCACAAGGAGCTCCTCGCCCTTTGAAGGTTTTGTTTTTATCCTGCTGGGTGTCCATATCACACCTCTCTACCAGAAACCTGGTGGGGGAGACGTTTTAGTCGCGACACCCGACATGGACAGTTAGTACAGGTTTATGGGTACCTGTAGCAGGTCACAGATCTACTGAACCTGCAGCAAACCTGCCAATCAAGTGAAAGCTAGTAATTATGATGGTAATGCTGTATTCTACTTGAAGAAACACCAGGAATTTAGCAGTTGTTTCAAATGTTTGATTAATGCCACGATAGTGATGTTGTGTTCAGCAAGCTCTACATGCTACTTTGTGAGCAATGGAGCGGCTAGACGAGGTTGTGGTGAAAAATGATTATCAAGGGGAGAACACAACCCATCTGACTGGAAATTGTTTTGGGCATGATGTCAACAGCAACGTTTATTGCATACTCACTGACTTGGGCAAGCATGCAAGAAGCTCAGGAGCAAGTGGTGTATTGTGAAGCACCGCTACCTCTGACATATGGGTCTGTACACATAGAGAGAAATTCCACGCTCAAGTAACCAGGGGATTGATTCGCGTATTCATCCTATATTTTAACATGGTAGTGTCAGAGTTACAAGTACTTGAGGGTGAGAGTCCGGACATGTATTCTTTATACTTCGCCACTATGCACCACACTCGGTGATGTCACCATCTTGTTTGACATGGCACTGGAAACAAGAACTGCTATCTTGAGTGATATTGTCACGAGGTTATACCCGCAACATGTACGCTTGATGGCACTCCATGCATACAGTGGATGCGACTCCACAAGCGCCTTCAAGGATTAGGAAAAGTGAAACCTTCAAGAAACTATTGCAGATGCCAAATTTGTGCCAGTGCTTGCTAGGCTGGGAGATCCTGGATGTACCTACGAGCTCGTAGACGATCTTGACGAGTTCACGTGTTGCCATTTACGAAAGGCCGCGCATGCGCAGAGTTGATGAAGCACGTTCCTTAAGATGAGCCAGTTGTGTGACACAGATAATGCACATCAATCAAACTTCACACAACATTGATATGGCTAATCTACTCCATGCCGAAATCGTTAGAGCAACATATCAGGAGAGTGTCAGGTTGGAATATGGAGAGAGCGCATATCACTGATCCTGATATCCCTTGGCGGCTGATGGCCATGGTTTGACAATGGTTGATGGCATGGAGCGTTATGGTATGACGAGATGTACTTCCACAACAATTAATAGATATTGTTGAAGGTTCACCGACTGTGATGAGGACGAATCAGATGTGTGTATGTCACTTCTGCAGGAACAGCTATCTGCTGGAGGACAGTTCAGACAGTGATTCTGATTAAACCTATGTATGAACATTGATATTTCAAATGTGCTTATTAATGAGAGGAGTGTTGCATGATTATAATTTATAACTAATGTACCATAGGCGATGTTTTGTTGGTCTAATCAATATTACACATTAATGTACGCGCAACAATCATTCTTGAAAGTGGGGTTTGGACCAACTTTCAGCATACACCAACAAAGTTTAAAATGTAATTTCGCAACTTATCAAGGTATCTGGCTAATATTGGTATTAAAATAATTCTGTTGCCTACTAGAATGTTATGAATGACTTTTAAATTGATTATCTTTGCCATATTTATCAGTAAAATAAAAAATGTGAAACATGAAAGTGTCAGTCAGTGCGCGAATATCCTTGGATAGGGGTATGCTCATTCAAATGACTGTGATTTAGGCAATATGTATTGTAACAACTTATCAGACATATGAAAATAAGCAGAATAGCATCAGCTATTATTTGGTATAATATCACATGTGAACATTGACCTTCATTGAGCCATTCTACAAGTTGATATGATGAGGCATAGAAATCATGACCAACGCGGAGCAGCAATTAGCGGTTTTTAGGGTATAACCATTAGTTATAGGGTCAAAACCGGAAGTGCATCCCTATATTTTCAATGTTAACATTCAATTTCTTATTCAGCACATCCAGGGGATTCAGAAAAACATAGGTTCATTGAGATGTGGGGGGGGGGTGCATGGTAGCCATATGTAGCCCATGGCCTAAGAGGATTTGACGTAGGAGGCTGAAACTTTCAGGAACTCATGAGGGCACCCTGAAGTTGTGCATGTGCAAGTTTCGTTTGATTCCATCAACTTTTGAAGAAAGAATAAAACATTTCCACCCATCTTGGCGTTTTCTTCATTTGGGAGGAGGGTGGGTGCAATTGGAATATCCGAGCGATGTAACCACAATGTATTAGAGATGCACATAAGCAGTACACACGTTTTCGCTTCATATACGTAACCTGGTGAATTTTGTCGGGAGCGATTGAGGCAGCGCAAGCGGTCTGTTGCCTATACACTACCCAAATAAAGGGACGTGTCAGAAGAACGTGTTGCACGCTTGGAACAAGACCGCCCGTAGGGTGGGTATCCTGCTAGTTTTTACAGTTGTCAGAGCCAAAGCGATGGTGTCCATCTTTTCATTTCGTTAATGGTGGGAAAGATCGGCCGTCAACCATTGAAAACCCACTTTGTGTGGAAACGGAACCTTTTCGCTCAACTCAGGTCGGGTTGTGGGGGAACAAGGACAAGCCTGAACCCGGGTTGAGTGGTGCGCAGAAACAAACCGTAAAAGTCCTCAATCAGCAGTGCGATTGATTATGGACATCCTTTGTGAGCCAGTTGCCACGAGATCTCCCCTCGTGCCCCGGGAAGCTATAAGGAATCCAAGGCCCCGAGGCTAAACGGAGTTACTTAAGCACCTGCTTCTCCACCACTGCAAGCCAGTTAGTAGCCCAGCAATATTATATCTCATAATTTCTTGTCTCAGCACAGCTGCCCTCTCATCAATTTGTCTCTCATGAGCCTGAATGAGCCTCACTCCCTCACCGCTAGTGGGTTTCCAACTTTGTTGCCAAACTAAACTAAACCTATGTTACCCTCCCCAAAACGAAGGCGAACTGCTCACCTCCCCTCTGTTGCCCCTTTCTTCTCTCGACGGTGGAATCATCTTCATGAGTCTGTCCAATTATGTTCTCTTTACTCCTTTAAAATGTTATAAATACATGTGGAAAAAAAATTACGGGCCCAGACCGGGAATCAAGCCCAGGTCCTCTGGCAAACTGTACCAGTGCTTTGCCATCTGAGCTATCTGGGCTATCTGGGCACCCCACCGGCTTACATACAGAATTCCTCCACATATAGAAATGCCTCTCTTTCCCCCCCCCCCCCCCAACTACTTCCGGGGCACTCACTGCCAACCATAGGAGCAACCATAAGAATACCGGTACAGTTTGCCAGAGGACCTGGGTTCGATTCCCGGTCTGGGCCCAGAATTTCATTTATAATCTATGTATAATTCCAGCAATGTGTGTGTGTGTCTGTATGTCTGTGTGTGTGACCGCTGTTTCTCAACAACCACTGGTCCGATCTAATTGAAACTTGCCAGGTATATTGCTGGGGCCCTGTGGATGTGCCTTTTCAAGGTTTGATATTAATCGGACAAGTGATTCCCAAGTTATGGCCATATATTTACCAAACCAATTACAGGACACGTTACTGCGTAGGCGTGGCCGATGGGGAAGAGGTCCTCAGCCGCGTTCCCCATTACGGGTTACAACGTACGGACTTCCGGATAGTGATGACTTACTGTATTCTAATAATGTCTCGATTTCTTAAGCACATTTAAAGATAAACACAATGCCCCAATCCAGTCGTTGTTTACGAGAGGGAAGGAACGGCCTGTGTGGTTGTTTGAAAGTTGTTTTTTTTACTTTTTGCACGTATGGCCACGCATGTACGGGCACATGAGAGCGAAGGAACGGCCTGTGTAGTTGTTGTTTCTGGCATGCAGTTTGAAAGTTTTTTTATTTTTATTTTTTCACGTACGGCCACGCACGTACTAGTTCCTTTAATAAGGTGTAACATCATCATCTTGTATTATTCCCTGGAGGCCGAGACTCATTCCATATGTATATATATATATATATATCACCGACTCTCCTCTTCTGCCTACCTGTACCTTTCCCAGTTTACTCTCGTTAGTTAGTTAGTTAGTTTGGTTCCCTTGTTCGTCCCTCCTTCGGCTGCCCGTGCGTTACTCCATTCCATATTTCTCCATCCTCCCTTACATGCCGACTCTCTATGCTCAAACGTCGTCAACGTCAGCCCTCTGTCATTCATCCGTTCCATGAGCCTCGACCTGTGTAAACACAGGAACAAAATAAAGCTTTCAACTTGTAAAAAAAAATGTTTATAATCACTCAAATCGCTCGGGTGTCCACAAATCATCGGCCCAAACACACGATTCTGTTCGGTCGGCGTCGGTGTCACACACAAACAAACCTGTTAATGGTGTCCAGGTACGGGCAGTGTCTGCTCCTGCCGTCTGTGAGCCCGAACGGTGAGACTTGTGGGTAGAAGACAGAGAACAAATGAGAAGATAAGAGAGAGAGAGTACTGTACAAGGTGAAAATGGTCATCAGTTCACGCACTGTACACGCGGCACAAATAAAGGTGCACTGTACGGGGGGGGGGTTTGAACGTACAGTGCTGAGGATGATGTTCTAATTGGTTGGGATTAATTAATTTTTAGCAAGAGCCGACCGGGTTAACACGCAACCAGTCAAGTGACCGGTCGTATTACCATCGTCGCCATCTTCATCGGACTCACGCTCCCGCTTCACGGCTCCAGTCGCCATCCTTCAGGACAAACATCAAAACCAAATTTTTTTATTTTATTTTAAATAAAACACTTTTTCTTTAAAATAAAAAAGAGTTTAACATAAAACACTGAGCGAACTCTTTGCATTACCTACGTCCACCGATATTGATATAAATTGCCCTCCTGTTTTGTGCTTCCGGTTCCGGTTTGCTCTCCTGTTTTGTGCTTCCGGTTCTCAGATCTACTAGACTCTATATTACGGTATCGTTTTTTTTTTTTCTTGTTCTTTTAACTCGCCCCCTTCTCTCCTTTCGAGAGGAGGAATTTGAGCAAAATATACAGTACCAGAGAATGTTGAAAGGATTAGAGACTTATAACGAAGGAAAAGTTCCAACAAGCGATTCGATAAAGATCATAAACGTCCGAGTTGCTTTCTACCCTCGTCGTGTTTTGGGTGCCAAGGAACAGGGGTGTGTTCAGTTACCACGTCGTTGTTAAAGGAGAAGTTAATGTCGGTATTAATATCGAATTGTTGTTTTTATATCGTTATCGAGGCCGAGAAAGATCGTCTGGATCGTGAAGTAGTGATAAAAAAAATAAAAAATACATCGCATGGCAAAAATATTATTACTTTTAGTCACAGTAAGAAGAAGAAGAAGATTAATCAATCGCGGACGAGCCAATCAGAAATCGGTGATACGTCATCTTGGTTTCGATCGCTCGTTGCTCCGCCCCCTTTGAGTTACGTCATCATGATGTCGATCGCTCGTTGCTCCGCCCCCTTTGAAAGCAGCGGCCGATTGTGGCGGCGAGTGGTGTCGTTCGAGTGTACCGTTTCTGTGGTGATGTTAACCACGTCTTGAGGCGGCGGACCTCACTTTATCACAGTTTTGATCGAGAAACCAGAAGAATATGGCGAGATTGGATCTAAGTCATGGTTTCGTTAAACACATTCAGAAGAATCAGATCGAACGGTGAGCGAGGAAGCGGTGAGAAACATTCATTTATCGTCCGATTGAATAACTACAATGTGCTGATGGGAAAAGCAGACTCCGCCCGTACGAGGTACGTCGTACATGGACGAGCACGGCGAGCCAATAGGATCCGGTGGTTCATGCTCGTCCGTGCGCGACGTACCTCGTACGGGCGGAGTCTGCTTTTCCCATCAGGAATGTCCGAATGTAAAGGCCCTGTCACACCTTGACGATTTAGCCAGAGATATGCCTGACGTATGAAAAATTTGTCTAAAACGCTGGCACACGTCGAATACGTTATGGTAAGTTTTGTATACGTTAAGAGCACGCTGGCATACTCGTCGTACGCTGGCATACGTCGTAGTACGCCGAGCTCGTCGACAAATTTTAACATGCTCAAAATTTTCGACGTATGCCAGCGTATGACTCACACGTTCCGCATACGCTGGCCATAAGTTGTAGGCACGTTACGCGATCGTCGACACACGTTACTTGTAAGTTATCATAAGTCGAAACACGTCGAGGTAATGGTTAGCGTCAGTGTTCCAGACTCCATGGTTTTTTTTTTTTTTTTTTTCTTCGGCATGACGGTGATGTTGACACTTCGATTTCTAGTGCGTTATAATATAATATAATTAATAGGCTGCGCTCAACGATTTAAATCATAACCGCACTAGAAATCGAAGTGTCAACATCACCGTCATGCCGAAGGGAAAAAAAAAAACCATGGAGTCTGGAACACTGACGGGTTCCTCCTGTGTGAAGCCCATTTTTATATACCAATTCCCCTAAACGCTGCCAACGCCATTATACGGTAGCTGTAAGTTAGTAACACGTTCAGTAAGTTCTGTGGTCGTCCGGAAGACGTCAAAAACATCTACATACGTCAATATGCGTTGGAGATACTTACACATAGGTTCAAAGCACGTTACTCATAGGTTAGAAATAAGTTTCGGGTACGCTAAACATTACCTCGTGTGTTTCGACTTATGAGTAACTTACAAGTAACGTGTGTGACGTGTGTCAACGATCGCTAACGTGCCTACAACTTATGGCCAGCGTATGCGGAACGTGTGCGTCATACGCTGGCATACGTCGAAAAATTTTCAGCATGCCTAAAATTTGTCGACGTACTCGCATACTACGACGTATGCCAGCGTGCTTCAGCGTGCTCTTAACGTATACAAAACTTGCCCATAACGTATTGACTGTGCAGCGTATTCGGCAAATTTTTCATACGTCGGCATACGCTGGCTAAAAACGTCAAGTGTTGACAGCGGCTTGACACTTCGATGTCTCAGTGCGGTTATGATTTGAATCGTCGAGCCGCAGCCTTTTAATAGGCTACGCCACGTGATCGTCGGCGATACGCTGCCGCGCTATGCATAAGTTACACTATCGTTGGGCATAGGTTGTGAACGCCGACAACACGCTAAGCATTCTTGGTATAAGTTATCTATATGTTACGAAACGTTCTGTGTACGTTAGTAATACGTTATGCATACGTCCAACTCGTTATGAATACGCCCAAAACTGGAAAAAACATCAATAGTTCAGCGTACGCCAGCGTTTTACATACATTTTGATACGTTGCCATATGCTGGCTAAAACGTCAGGTGTGACAGCGCTAAGTCTTGTTGCCATTCTTCCTGCTCCTGTATGGTCGAGAGTTGACCATTTGTTGGAGCCTTTGCTCACCGACGTGGCACGTGACCCACTCGTCCACACCGTCCTGTCGAAATGGTGATGGAAATGGACTTATCGAATTCTCTCACCCCGAAAGGTTCACGTCGAGTCTGTAGTGTCCTTTCAGCTGTCAAGCTTGGAGTGCGGGTAAACACAGTCACAAGTTCAATAAGAAGCAAGAAGATGCCGATATATGTCACCGGCGGGAACAGTTCGGCGTCGTGTCCACGACATATCATTCACTCGATGACTCGGGTGTCATAAATGGCAGGAATGTGCTGCTCACCAAAAGGGGGTTCGATGATTGAAGTCCTGCGGTTAAAAGGAGTGAAAACCCACTGAAGATGGCACTTCGATGAGGCATGTGGTACGGATGAAGATGGGGGCTGTGAATGCAGTTTAACTCTCAACTACAGTTGAACTCCAGTGAAACTCGAGTCCGTGAGTCATTTCCACGATGAT